>CAUYUJ010017501.1:163503-234077 GCA_963575745.1 Prorocentrum cordatum | reverse complement strand
CGTCGCTGGCTCCCAGAGCGCACCTCACGAAGCCCAGATGGCCCGGAGGCTCCATCATGGCGCGAACAGCTGGGAGCAGCTTGGGCCAGGACCTTCGTTGATGTTCGAAGCGCTTGGGGCGTTTTTGTTTGTTTGTTTGCTTGCTTGCTTTTCGATGAGTTTCGACGTTTCGCCTTTTTGGCCAACCAAAACGGGGGTGGGGAAACAGCAGCCCAACACATGATAAACAACGGAAGTGCAACACGGATCCGAGCCGAGAATGGTGCGAACGAGAATCCCAAACCAGAGCACAGCGCACCCCGGAGTGGAACCCAAAGCGCTGATCTCCAGAACACGGAGCAGAACGCCCCCAGTGCCGACACCACCCAACGCCAGGACCACTTCCAGCAGTACTAGCACCCGAACTACTCGCGCGTCTCCTCCTCCTCCTCCTCCTCCTCCTCCTCCTCCTCGTCCTCGTCCGCGTCCTCCTCCTCCTCCTCCTCCTTCTCCTCCTTCTCCTCCTCCTCCTTCCTCCTCCTATTCTCCGCCACCCCCCTCCTCCACTCCTCCTCCCTCTCTCCTCCTCCTTCCTCTCCTCGCGGAGAGAGGGTGGTCGCCAAAACACCGGCGCCCGCGTTCGATGGGCGCTGAGGCGACGCGCGCAAGGCCTGATATCCTCCGGCTGCACACGACCGCTCGTGGCTGTGCGGGGCGGCCCTGGCCGGCGAAAGGCCGCCGCGGGCGCTGGCGTGCGGGGCGGTGCAAGCAAGGTGGTCGGCGTGCCCCGAACGTCTGTTGCACAGAGATACGGCGGCGAGTGTGGTCCTCCCTACTTCCAGCCTTACACTTCCTCCTCCTACTCTCTCCTCCATCCTCTTTCTCCTGCTCATCCTCCTTCTGCCTGCTTCACCCTTTCTCCCCACCTCATGCCTGCTCCATCCTCGCCCTCCTCATCTCTCCCACGTCCACCGCTCCCTCCTCCTCCTCCTCCTCCTCTCTCTCCTCATCATCTCCTCTCATCCTCCTCCTCCTTCCTCCCCCGTTCTCCTCACCCCTCCTCCTCCTCTCCTCCTCCTCCTCCTCCTCCTCCTCCTCCTCCTCCTCAGGACCCTTACACTCGCCAGGGCTTTAGCGCAGGTGTATTCAGCAGACGTTTGTGGGGGGTGGATTTGTGACTTCTGCATTCGGGGCATCGTGGCACATCGTCAGGCGGCGGCCAGAGGGGCTTCGGGGCATCGCACGCCTGCCTGTTGCCCCCGTGACGGGTTGGGTCACCGCTTCGCGGATGCACTGGCCGGATCTCGGCTCCTGGTGCCTTGTGCCGTGCCGTTGTGGGTGTCGTGTCGCCGCGCGGGATAGCAAGTACTGGGCTTGCGGGCTTGTCCCGCGGCGGTGGTGGCCTCTGGCGGCTGTCTGTCGCGCCCCTGTCCTTCCCGCCCTGTGCGGGGTGATTTCCGCCGTTTGGCGCCGGCGCCCTTGGCAGGCACAGTCACTCGGAGGCTGCGTAGAATCCTCCTCCTCCTTCTCCTCCTCCTCCTTCTTCCTCTCCCTTCCCCTTCTCCTCTTCGTCCTCCTCCTCGTCCTCCTCCTCGTCCTCCTCCTCCTCCTCCTCGTCCTCCTCCCCCTCCTCCTCCTCCTCCTCCTCCTCCTCCACATCCTCCTCCTCCTCCCCCTCCTCCTCGGTTACACGGTTGCCCGCGCAAGTCCCGAGTCCATTCCAGGAGCAGAAGAAGGACACACAGAAGGAGCATCCCTCCCCAAGCCTCCAAAAGCCTCCACGGCAGGCAGGTCCGGCGCCGCAGGAGGGGAGTGTGGGCCCAGGGGATCGAGTCCGGTCTGCCCTGAGCCACGGGCCCTGGGCATGCCGCCATGAGCTGGCTTCGGAGTGCCGCCTCGGCACGCGCCGTCGTCCAGGCCCCTTTCTCCTGCCTCCCGCCCGCCCCTCCAGTGCAGTGCAAGCTGTGACGGAAACGGGCCCCCTCACGCGTGCCGAATCGGCGCGCGTCGTCGTCCCGGCCCCCTTCTCCTGCCTCCCGCCCGCCCCTCGAGCGCAGTGCAGGCCGTGACGGAGAAGGGCCCGCTCCTGCATTCCGAGCTTTTGGGGCTGGGGGAGGGGGGAGGGCGAGGTGCGTGGACCCTTTAATCAGATGGGGCATACCGCCCAAGTGCCCCACACAAACACTCACACACACAAGCACACATACAAACACACAAACACACACAGCACACACACAGCACACACACACATACACACAGCACAGACACACACACACCACACACGTACACACCACACCACGCGCCATAATACTCGAAGCGGCCCCCACCCTTCGCGGTTTAGGGTGTTTGTGAGCTCATTGTGAGACATGCTTGCGTTGAAGCAAGCCCGTGCTCAATTAGAAACCGAGGATTTCGATGCCCATGATCTTGAGGGAACACTTCAGGGAAGCAGCAACCATTGGCAAACGACGACGACAGGTTGCAGCAACTCGCAATTGATATGTGTGCCAGGACGCCGCGTACATGATTCGTTGTGTTATTCCAGGTAGCCATAGTCAACACTTTACCAACCCATGCTGCAACAACAATCCGAGGCTGAAATGCAGATACACTCCCATCGAAACAACACACCTGCCAAGACGATATCGACGGCAGTCACCGCTGCTGGCCTTCCGCCTTCCGCCGGGGGGCCGATGCCAGAGCCGGGAGCACCCGGCCGAGCTCCGCAGCCCCGCGCTCGAGGACGGCCGCGGGCGTCCAGAGACGGGCGGCGAGCCCTGCGGTCTGCCGGAGCCGCCGGCCTCCCCGAGAGCCGCAGGCTCGCATCGGCACCGGCCTCCGCGGCGACGATGCCAGGCGGATCGTCGTGATGGCCAGCCCCTTGCCCTGGAAGGGGGGTGCAAGCAGACGCTGGCGACGGACTCCCTGCAGCTGCGCCGCTCGTGCAGCGTGCAGCTGGAGTCGGCGACCAGCTCGGGAGAGGGCCTCTCCTGTGGCTCCGTGCTGCTGCAGGCACCGCGGCGACTCGCAGCGACGAGCTCCTCCGCGAGGAAGCCCCGCACAGCCTGCGGATCCACCCGCGCATGCTCTCCCCCTCCCTCAGAGCCGTCAGCCGCGGGCGGGGAGGGTCCCCGCGGCTGGATGCTGGGCAGCCGCCTCCTCGAGGTCCGCCAGGGCCTCCGTCGCAGCCGCGTCCTCGAAGCGAGGGGCCGCCACGGTGACGACCGACGGGATGAAGACGGGCGCCTCCGCGCGCAGCCTCCCCTCCTGCACCACGAGCCTCAAGCCGCCGCCCATGCTGGGCGCGGCGCAGCACTGCTGGCCTCGCAGTCGCCACGCTGATGCCCTGTGCGTCCGCGTGCAGGGCCGCGTTGCGGCGGAGGGCCTCGAGCCAGGAGGGCTCCCTCCCTGCCAGCTTCGCCTGCCGGGTGGGGAGCAACGCCTGCAGCCGCGGGGCGACCTCGTCGCTGCCGACCACGCTGCGTAAGACCATCTCAGCTGCCTCCATGCTGTCGCAGAACCGCGAGAGCTCCTGCGACAGCCTCGCGATGGCGTTGTCCGCCGACCAGCGCGCCTAATCAGGACCAGCTTTTCGCTGCGCCGCTGAGCGCCTTGGCGCGCCCTCCGCGCCGTCCCGCGAACCATCTCCCAAGCAGCGGCATGCCACACCTGCAGCAGCTTCAACTCAAGGGCGCCATGAGCAACCGGATTGAGCAATGGGTGGCTCGCTCGTTGTTGAGCGGCATGAGCCAACATGGCTACGGATATCTTACTGTTATTCTTCCTCCTCCTCCTTCTCCTCCCCCTCTTCTTCCTCCTCCTCTTCCTCCTTCCTTTGTCCCCCTCCTCCTCCTCCTCCTTCTCCTCCTCCTCTTCCTCTTCCGCTGGAAGGCTCGGGCCTCGAGTCTGGGTCGGGGGATCCCCAACCGGCGCGGCCGCACCGTGTGGTGAGCCAGGGGTACTCCCAGACTCCCTCGGGGCATGGAAAGATCACGACGTGTGGCTTCGTTTGCTGCTTTCTGGCCCTGGGGGCCCTCGCCAGGCCCTGGGGCCGCCAAGAAACGACGCAGGACGAGAAGCCGATCCCCAGGAGATGGGTCGAGACATCCGTGAAGGAGCAGGAGGAGGAGGAGGAGGAGGAGGAGGAGGAGGAGGAGGAGGAGGAGGAGGAGCAGTATGAGGAGTGAGGACATGGAGAGAGAGTGGAGCGGGGGAGCAGCAGGCGGAGGAGGAGGAGTAAGGTGGAGGAGGAGAGAAGAGGCGGGGGAGGGAGGTGGAGGAGGAGGAGAAGGAGGAGGAGGGGGGGAGGAGGACGAGGAGGAGGAGGAGGAGGCGGGAGAGGAGGAGGAGGAGGAGGAGGAGGGGGGGAGGAGGAGGAGGAGGAGGAGGATGGTGGAGAGGAGGTAGGGGAGGAGAGAAGAGAGAGAGGAGAGAGGAGAGAGGAGGGAGGAGAGAGGAGAGAGGAGAGAGGACAGAGGAGAGAGGAGAGAGGACAGAGGAAAGAGGAGAGAGGAGAGATCAGAGAGGCGATAGGAGGGAAGAGAAAGGAGAGATGAGAGAGGAGAGAGGAGGAGGAGGAGGTGGAGGAGGACCAGTGCAAACCCAATAATCATCAACGATGTTGGGATACACCCACCCTCCAAGCTCTCTCTCCATAGGCGCCTACAACGATTCAATTCCATTGAGGGAACTGCCTCGTTGAAAAACAACCGTTGGAAGACCCTCAGGCATGCCAATCCATTGTTCTCGGGAGTCCAACGCCACGGATCAACCTGACTATTGCGTGTTGACGATCCTGAATCGGGTTAGAACGCCATTCCTGGGACTTCAACACAGCGAATCAACGTGACTGTTGCGCCCGCGTAATCCTGAATCCGTTCAAAACGCCATTTCTAGTACGCTCATGATGGGAGTCAATGGCACTCCTCCAAATTTTGTAAACGAATGTGCGCGGCGCCAAGGCGAGAGCCACATGTTGAAATGGAACCGCCCTCGATCAGAGATTCGCTTGTATGCTTCCAACGAGTGTGCGCCGCGCTAATGCGAGAGCCACATGTTGAAAACGACCCGCCCTCAAATCCGTGAAGCTCTTGCACATGTTTAAAACGAATGTGCGCCGCGCTAAGGCGAGAGCCACAGTTTGAAACCACCCGCCGTCAATCCGTGAACCTCTTGCAAATGTTGAAAACGACTGTCCGCCGCGCTAAGGCGGGAGCCACATTTTGAAAACCACCCGCCCTCAATCCGTGAAGCTCTTGGAAATGTGGAAATGTTCAAAACGAATGTGCGACGCGCCAAGCCGAGAGCCAGGCTTTGAAAACGACCCGCCCTCCATCCGTGAATATGTTGCCATTTTTAAGCTTCAGAATCGCACATGGTGAGGAAGTCTCAGGCGAAACGCCTGGCCCGCCCTAACAACTGGCCTCAGGGTGCGAAAACAGGGAGACGTTATTTATAAGGAAAGGGAATAGAGAGGAGGAGGAGGAGGAGGAGGAGGAGGAGGAGGAGGAGGAGGAGGAGGAGGAGGAGGAGGAGGAGGAGGAGGAGACGTAGGAGGAGGAGGAGGAGGAGAAGGAGGGGGAGGCTTTGGCGTGGCCGCGCGCGCGCGTATTGGGACTTGTGTCGCTCGCCGATCCGAGGCATGGGCCCACGCGGTCCCAAAGGGACCACGAGGAAGCCCCACCCCCCCCTCAGGAGGGCGCACCAGAAGCCTCATCCTCCTTCTCCCTTTCCTCCCTCTCCTCTCCCTCTCCTCCCTCTCCCCCCCCCCTCTCCTCCCTCTCCTGCTCCCTCTCCTCCTCCTCTCCCTTTCCTGCCCCTCTCCCTCTTTCCTCCTCCCTCTCCCTATCCCCTCCTTCTCCCCTCTCCCTCCTCCCCCTCGCTCTCCTCCCTCTTCCTCTCCCTCCTCGCCTCCCTCTCCTCCCTCTCCTCCATCTCCTCCCTCTTCCCCTGCTCCCCCTCTCATTCCTCTGCTCCCTCTGGTGACCGTTCCCCTCCTCCCTCTCCCCCTCCCTCTCCTTCCTCTCCTCCTCCCCCTCCTCCTCCTCCGCCTCCGCCTCCGCCTCCTCCTGCCGGGCCTCCGCTCCTGTCTCGGGCGGCTGGTGCCTCCAGCGCCCCAACGGGTGCGGTGGCGGACCGTGGGGGGAGGCCCGTTGGGGACGCCGAGGTCCTCGACGCGGCCCGTCGCCGCACAGCTTCGGGACCCCCCGGAGGTGAGGTACTGCGGCCGCGCGTGCCAGCAGTCCGACTGGAAGGCGCGCCACAGGCAGGGGTGCCTGGCGGCGGCGGAGTCGCTCGCGGGCGCGGCCGCGTGGGCGCTGCTGGCGCCCTGAGGCGCCTCTGCCGGGCGCGCCGCCGGGGAATTTTTTGGGGCGGCTCGCGGCCGCCCGCGGCGTCGGCAGGCGCTCGGGGGGCGCGGCCGCGTGGGCGCTGCGGGCGCCCTGAGGCGCTGCTGCCTGGCGGCTCGTGGCTCGCGGCCGCCCGCGGCGTTGGCGGACGGACAAACAGAAGTCGCGACGCGCTCGCGCGCTCGCGCCCGCCCGCGTCACGAAGAAAGTCGCGGCGGACGGGTTGTCGCCATCTGCTGCCCCGAGTTACCGTCAGCAACAAGACTCGGGATGACACGCCATGACCTCGGGGCCGAGGTTACGAACAGATCATGGCGTCGGATGTCTGGGTCGGCAAGGGGGCGGGCAATGACGCTCAACATCAAACCTGGGAGTGCGACTCTGATGCTATATACATGTGTATGTTCGCATTTATGTATGTATGCGTGCATGCATGCACGTATCCATGTACGTATATATGTGGTTGTAGATGCATGTGCATATTGATAGGTCCATGTATGTTGGTATGTATGCGCGCATGCAGGTATGCTTAGATGTATGTATGCATGCATGCATGTATGTATGTATGTATTTATGTATGTATGTATGTATGTATGTATGTATGTATGTGTGTATGTGTGTATGTGTGTTTGTGTGTATGTGTGTATGTATGCATGTATGTATGTATGTATGTATCCATACATTCATGCATGCATGTATGTATGCATGTATGTATGTATGCATGTATGTACGTCTATCTGTATGTATGTATGTATGTATGTAAGTATGTATGTATGTATGTATGTATGTATGTATGTATGTATGTGTGTAGGTCTGTACGTGTGTACACACGCCTGTGTACGTGTGAAACGTTATGTAGATATTCATGTATGCATGTGCGCATGCATGCCTGTTTGCATGCATGCACGTATGTCTATGTATGTATGCATGTGTATGTGTGCGTATGTCTGCATGTTTGTATGCATGTATACATGTAGTACTCATGCATGTCTGTATGACTACATGTATGCATGCGTGTGCGCGTATGTAGGTATTCATGTATGTAGACAAGCGTGTTTGCATGCATACTTGCATATATGCATGCATGTTTGTGCGTATGGTTGTGTGCCTGCAAGTGCGCATGTGTGTACGGACTCATGTATATGTGCATGGCTGTATGTATGTGTGCATGCATGCGTGTATGTATGCATGGATGTACGCATGGATCCATGCATATATGTATGCAGGTGAGTGTGTGTGTATGCATGGTTGTACAGACATGTGTGTGTATGCATGCATGCAGGTATGTATTCATGCATGCGTGTATGCATGTGTGCATGCATGCATGCATGTATACATTGATGCGTGTGTGCATGCATGCATGCACGTGCGTGTATGTATGCATGTCGGTATGTATGCACGCGTGCGTGTATGTATGCATGCCTGTTTGTGCTCTCTGTATGTACGCGTGCGTACATGTGTATGTATGCATGCATGCAGGCACGCATGTATGTATACATACACGCACGCATGTATGTGCATGCGTAGCATCATTTCATGCATGTACGCATGTATGTCTGTAGCTATGTTGGTATGTGTGTATGTCTGTCTACAAGTAAGTGTGTATGTATGTCGGTATGTATGCATGCATGTTTGCATGCATGCATGCACATATGTATGCATGCATTTTACGAATCAATGCACGCATGTATTGATGTAGGTAGGTAGGTCGGTAGGTAGAGAGGCAGGTAGGCATGCATGCCGCAGCAACCCGCAGTTGCAGATGAGAGTGAGGGGACGGCGGGGACGTGGGCAGTCTGCGAGGCTCGGAAGAAGCCCGCCGCAGGCACCAACAGCTTCTTACAACTTATACAGGGCCTGCCGCAGGCGCAGTTATTTCCCGACCATACTGTGGTGTTGGGCCCTCGTTTAGAAGAGACAGTCCCAGTGGCAGCCTTTTTCATCTCCTCTCCTCTCCCCTCGTCCTCCTCCCATTCCTCCCTCCTCCCGTCACCCCCGTCACGTTGGCAAACCCCTCACACCATCCGTGGACCCATACGGAGCTCCACCGAACGCCCCGGTGGCATGGTTCGCATGCCAGCCCCCCCTCCACTTTGGCACACCCCTCAGACGCGTCGTGGCCCCATAGGGAGCTCCACCGAAGGCTCCAGTGGCATGGTTCGCATGCTGCGCCCCCCTCCACTTTGGCGCACCCCTCACACGTTTCGTGGCCCCACACGGTGCTCCACCGACGACCCCAGTGGCATGGTTCGCATGCCGTCCCCCCCTCCACTTTGGCACACCCCTCAGACGCCTCGTGGCCCCACAGGGAGCTCCACCGAAGGCTCCAGTGGCATGTTTCGCATGCCGCCCAACCGAATTTGGCGCACCCCTCACACGTTTCGCGGCCCCACAGGGAGCTACTCCGAAGGCCCCGGTGGCATAGTTCGCATGCCGCCCCACCTTCAAATTTGGCGAACCCCTCACACGTTTCGTGGCCCCACAAGGAGCTCCACCGAAGGCCCCAGTAGCATTGTTCGCATGCCGCCCCCCCTCCACGTTGCCACACCCCTCACACGTTTCGCGGCCCCATAGGGAGCTCCGTTGAAGTCCCCAGTGGCATAGTTCGCAGGCAGCGCCCCCTTTCACGTTGGCACCCCCTCACACGCTCCGTGGACCCATACGGAGCTCCACCGAACGCCCCAGTGGCATGGTTCGCATGCCAGCCCCCCTCCACTTTGGCACACCCCCCACACGTTGTTTCGCGGCCCACAGGGAGCTACTCCGAAGGCCCCAGCGGCATGCTTCGCATGCCGCCCCCCCCCCTCCACTTTGGCACACCCGTCAGGGTCTCGCGGCCCCACAGGGAGCTCCTCCGAAGGTCCCAGTGGCATGGTTCGCCAGCCGCCCCCCCTCCACTTTGGCACACCCCTCACACGATTTGTGGCCCCACAGGGAGCTCCACCAAGGGCCCCAGTGGTATGGTTCGCATGCCGCCCACCCCTCCACTTCGGCACACCCTGCATACGTTTCGTGGCCCCACCAGGAGCTCCACAGGAGGCCCCAGTGGCATGGTTCGCATGCTGCGCCCCCTCCACTTTGGCACACCTCTCAGACCTTTCGTGGGAAAGGAGGAAGTATCGAACCCGAACGTTGTTGCTGCTGGGGGGGGGCGACTGTGGCGGAAGCCCGAAACGCCTACGCGTGAGCCTTATTCCCAAAGGAAGCGAGCGCCCAAGCGAGAATGCGAAAGCGCATTCAGGGTCCCCGAGGTAATAATTGCTTAGTAAGTAAGGACCAACGACAACTATAGTAACAACAACAACAACACCAACACCAACAACAACACCAACAGCAACAACAACAACAACACCAGCAACAACAACAGCACCAATGCTTTTATGTTTGTTCGCTCTTATCCGCTCAAGTGCCATTCAACCGGTGCTTCCCAAACCCTCGATACCCGCACTCTTCGTTTTCGATCGTTCCCCTGTTGTGGGGTAGTTTTTCCCTGCAGGCTGGGACCCGGCAAGCGGCGGGGCGGCCGCGGACCGTCGGTCTGTCCAGCGGCAGTGCTGATCGGCGGCAACCCGACCCCAAGAGGGACGGACAGGGGACCGACCACGAAGACGACGACGACGAGCGACAGCGAGAGAGAGAGAGAGAGAGCGAGAGCGAAAGCGAGAGCGACAGCGGGGCCACGAAGGGCAGGAAGGGGGCCACGAAGGGCGACAGCGGGGCCACAAAGGGCATGCGCATGGGGCCACGAAGGGCACGAACGAGCGGGGGCCACGAAGGGCAGATCATGCGGGGCCGCAGAGGGTAGCGATGGGGGCAGCTGAAGGTTGCAACGGGGCCACGTAGGACAGCGAGGGGGCCACAACGGGCGACAGGGGGCCACGAAGGCCATGCATATGGGGCCACGGCGAACGCGAACGAGCGGGGGCCACGAAGAGCGTGCTTATGTTGGGCCGCAGAGGGCAAAGGCGGGGCCACTGAAGGTAGCAACAGGGCGAAACGTCTCGAGCAAGGGCGCCGTTTTTGAGTTCGGGGTGGCCCCTGGCCAGGGTGTCTCGGAGTAAATTGTGGAGAAGTATCGAGTGGGAGCCGTTGTCGTCCTAGCTGGGCCTCCAGGGGCCCACATTTAGACTCGAGCCAACGCTCGCGCGGGAGCCTCGTTTCCAAGGAACATGTGGCCAGCGTCGGGGCGAGAGCGCGCGGAACCGTTTCTGGAGACCAGCAATAGTTATTCTTTAGAAATGAGCGTCCAACAGCGCAACAGCAACGCAACAACAAGACTCCGCACCGCAGAACCTCACTTCAGCACGCGCCCAGGGAGCATGAATGACCGTTCGGCCCCCTCGCTTTGATGCGTATACATCTAGGGGAGATGCTGGCCCCGGGGCCCTGGGCCGGCCCCCCCCGAGGGCGCCTCCGCCCCAGGGCGCTCCGCCCGAGGGGTCCCCCCGAGGCTGGCCCCCCCGAGGGGCCCCCCGCCCCCGCCCCAGGGCGCTTTCCGGGCGGCCCCCCAGAGGCCCCAGGCGGCTCAACATCGCTCCCACAGCGTCCAAGACAGCCCCCACGCGCCCGGGAGGCCCCCAAGACGCTCCCAGCGTGCCCCAAGGGCGTTCCGAGGCGGCCGCACGTGACGTCCCGACAGCCCACGAGACGCCCCAGTGACCACAGGGGAGCCCCAGGAGGCCCCTCAAGACAGCATCACAGGCAAAGCGTCGTCCATCTGCACCAGCTTCACCTTTTCAGTCCTCGCCGCGTCGAAGACAGCCCAAGAGCTCGAACATCGCCCCAGACGGCCCAAGAGGGCCCCAGGGAGGCCCCAAGACGGCCGAAGGCGGTCCAAGATGGCCTCGAAGACGGCCCAAGAGGCCCCCAAGACAGCCCAGGAGGGCCCCAGGAGATCCCCTAAGAAAGGAGACCCACAGCGCGGAACCTGAGCTGAGATTTCGACCTCTCCACCCAAGATGACCCCCGAGGCCGCCAGGAGGCTCTCCAGAGGCCCCAGGGAGGCCCACAAGAGGCCCCAAGGAGGCTCCCAAGAGGCCACGAGGGCTTGGAAAACTGATGCGACAGAGCCTCCCGAGAGACGCTCCCGAATGCCACGCAGATGGTACAGCCTGCCGAGTGTCTCTGCGGGGGCGGGCCCCGTTCCTCGTGGGTTAGCGCACGGTCTTATCGACAACGACTGCGCAGTCGGCCAGACCCGAGGCGCGCGCGCGGTTCTGGTGTCCAACATGACCTAAAAGGGCCCCAAGGCGGTCCAGAAGGGCCTCTGAGAAGACCCGGAAGCGCCCAATAACAGGGACTCGCCTCCCACTCCGTTCGTGCTTCCCCCTTCTGTGCTCACGACTGCTCCAGAAGCTGGGACCCCAAGGGGTCGGCGGACTCGGACATATTCGTTGGATCCCTACACATGCGATTTGGCCAATTCTTCGCATCGGGCTGTGTTTGGATTTGCTATCACACGGACGGCTTCGCATCTCTACCATGCGCAAGAAGCCAACGTATGCATGATGCTTGACTTGGTTCTCTCACAAGTGATGCTGTCTGAGACTTAAACCGGAAGATGAGATCGCGCTCTTCATCTACAATTTGCCATGCCGATGTGATTGACTCCGGATAGACGGGTCGCACCCTGCAGCGCATGCATATTGGAAGGCGGGGCCCAGGGCTGCGCCCAGGGGAGCGCGGAAGGATCAAGAGTCGCGCATTCGCCCCCCAAAAAGCTCCCAGTAGAATCCACCAGGCACTCAGAGACCGCCAGGGGCCCCAAGAAGCTCCAGCGAGATTCCGGGAAAGCCCTCCAAGGAGGAGGCCACGAAATTGCACTCGAACGTAGCAACAAGGACACGGTCCGCACACGACAAGTAATGAAAAAGAAACATGGGGGTCAGAGGACATGTGACATATGTGTAGCAACGATGGGGTTTACGGCAACAGGGACCCGCCGTTTTTGTTGTTCTCTCTCTCTCTCTCTCTTTCTCTCTTTTTGTTCTCTCTCTCTCTCTTTATTTCTCTCTTGTTCTCGTTCTGTCTTTCTCTCTCTCTCTTGCTCTCTGTCTCTGTCTTTGTCCTGTCTCTGTCTCTCTCTCTCTCTTTCTCTTTCTCCTTCTCTCTCTCTCTCGCGCCCCGCCTGCCGCCTGCGCGCAGATCCTGAACGGCCGAGGTGCATGTCGCGAGGCGCCACTGAAGTCTTGTGCGTGTATATATATATATACATACACATAAATAGGTGTGTATATGTGTATATATATATATATATATATATATATATATCGAGAGAAAGAGACATGTAGACATATATATCCACCGCCTGTCGCGGCCCCCGAAGGTCGATCGCCTGGGCGGCGGTTCCGGACAAATCTCCGCCTCGGATTGTCCGCCCCGATTGGGGCTGCACGAGCGTCACCGCTCAAAGGTCCGCTCGGGTGTCTGTGGGATCTGCGCCAGGCCCCGCTGGCCCCCGGCGCGCTCCGCGCCGATGTGAAAAGTCCGCGCGGACCTGCGAGATTTTAGGTGCAGTCGCCCAACAGTCCCAGAACCTAGGGCTTCTGATTTTTCTTCGAAGGAGTATGGCCTACGTGGCGGTCTGGCGGTTCCTTGGTCGCCGTCGCCGCCCCGTCGCCACTTTGTCGCCGCCCGCCGTCTGGGCCTGCGTGGCGGTCTGGCGGTTCCGTGGTCGCCGTCGCCGCCCCGTCACCAGTGTGACGCCGCCCGTCGTCT
Source organism: Prorocentrum cordatum (assembly GCA_963575745.1). Classification (NCBI taxonomy): domain Eukaryota; class Dinophyceae; order Prorocentrales; family Prorocentraceae; genus Prorocentrum; species Prorocentrum cordatum. The sequence continues at coordinate 221,034 of CAUYUJ010017501.1, read as the reverse complement.
GGGCCTGCATGGCGGTCTGGCGGCTCCGTGGTCGCTGTCTCCGCCCCGTCGCCGCTTCGTCGCGAACGTCGTGTGGGCTTGAGTGGCGGTTTGGCGGCTCCGTGGTCGCCGTCGCCGCCTCTTCGCCGCCCGTCGTCTGGGCCTGCAAGGCGGTCTGGCGGTTCCGCGGTAGGCGTCGCCGCCCCGTCGCCGCGCTGTTGCCGCCTGGATTGCACAACGTAGATTCTCCGTTTCGAGCAAATGTTAGGAGTTACCCCTCTGGATTATCCGCCCGCTTTTCCGCGTGTCAATATCTATGCGATTCTGCCACATTGTCCATCCTCAGTATAAGTTCGTACCGTCCGGGCCCAAACGGTATCCCCCCCGCCGCCCCGCCATCTTTCGCAATTGATGCAATGCACGCGCATTCGTTGATAAAGCATCAGAAGTTTCCAACAATCCCTTGCAGAAAACGGGACGACATGCACGCGCGCGCGCGCGTCGTCTTGCGCATGCCGAAATCCTTGAACGAACGTTTAGATGTCGTGCGGATTTCGAAATCGAATGCCCCGAAACATATGCAGCATACATGGTTTTGCAGCATCCGTTTCCAAAAAACGGTGTGCACGCGCGCTCTTACGAATCCGTGAGAAAACCAGTGGTTTTCAAACATGTCATCAACTGCGACCAAGCGAGCCACTCGCACGCGCATGTCGGAATGATTCGAACGCCCTTTCGCGCGTGCTGGGGGGGCGCGATCCCTGCCAAATAATACCATGCGGGCCACTCGCGCGCGTCGGCCGCGCGCGCACGTTGAAATCTTTCAAAAACCTCCCTCACCGATGCGAGGGCACCATCATCGTCATCGGCGTGATCAGCATCGGCGCCGTCATTGGCCCTGCCGCCGTCATCGTCATCATGGTCACCGTCATCGCTTGTAGCATCATCGCGTCTGCAGCTGACGACGTCGCCATGTTACCAGGGCCGACCCAGTCACGGACTCGCACTGAAGCGGCTGCGCGTCACCGCGGCGGGCGGCGCCCAGCGGTCAGCGCAACCGCGGTCGGATCGGTCGCGCCAAACTAGCTGGCTGCTGCGCGCGCGAGCATGAGCGGGCCAGCGCGGCCGCAGCGATGCACCAGCAACCACCAAGCATTCATCGCAATCGCCGTCACATGCGTTTTGCAAAACAAGTTGCGGGTGGGTGGGTGGGATGATTGCGCGAGCCGTGGAGTTGACAATTTCTTGTTCGGCAGGGCGAATTTCACCACATTGATTGCACCACGTAGATTGCGGCGCGCCGATTGCACCATCATTCTCATCGGCGATATCGGCATCGGCGCCGTCATTGGCGTTGCCGTCGTCGTCGTCATCGTCGTCACCGGCATCGCTACTATCATCATTGCATTTGCCGTTGCTGGCGTCGCCATGATATCGCGCCCGCTTGAGCCGCCGACTCGCACTAAACTGCTCGCGCGTCAGTGTGGCTTGGGGGATGCGTTGGGAAGTGCCCAGCTGTCAACGCCACCGCGGCAGCGTCGGTCGCGCCAGACTAGCTGGCCGCTCTGCGCGCGAGCTTGCGCGCGCTGGCGCGGGCCGCAGCGATGCGCCAGTCACCGCCAAGCACTCGTCGCAATCGCCGCCGCATGGGTTTTGCAAGCCAAGTTGCGAGCAGTGGAGTTAACAGTTCCAAGTTTTCCAAAAGTAATTGCACCACATGGGCTTCACCGCGTGTGCTCACGTGTCTGAACAAGGAATCAGGATCTACCCCCCCGCCGAGGCCTGGATTATCAATCCTTCTTAGGGATGTGCAATTCACATCAGATTCAGACAAGTTGTTCAGTCTAAATATGAACCCGTACCTTCCCAACCACGCCGGTATCGACACCCGCCTTGCGCGCGCACCCGTTCATCACAAATCATCTATGTGCAACACTGCCTTGCAACGAGAGGGCCGAAGTGCACACGTGCGCGTCGTTGCGCGCACAAGCCGAAATCCTTCACCAAACCTTGGGTTTCGTGCGGGTTTCAAAAAGGAATTCCCTGGACACGCGTCAACACATGGTTTCGAACCGTGGTTTTCCACAACAAGGAATCTGCGCGCGCGTTCTGGCGAATGTATAAAAACATACTCTTCCGGTGCGACCAAACTGGTCCCTCGCACGCGCCTGTCGGAATGATTCGAACGCCCTTGCGCGCGTGCTGGGGGGGCGCGATCCCTGCCGAACAATACCACGCGGGCCAGTCGCGCGTGTCGGCCGCGCGCGCACGTCGAATCTTTCCAAAGCTCATCGCAGACGCGAGGGCACCATCATCGTCATCGGCGTGATCAACATCGGCGCTGTCATTGGCGTTGCCGTCGTCATCGTCATCGTCGTCACCAGCATCGCTAGTATCATCATCGTGTTTGCCGTTGCTGGCGTCGCCAAAATTCTGCGCCCGCCCGAACCGCCGACTTGCATTGAAGCGCCCGCGCGTCAGCGTGGCCTGGGGGATGCGTTGGGTAGTGTCCAGCGGTCAACGCCACCGCGGCAGCGTCGGTCGCGCCAGACTAGCTGGCCGCTCTGCGCGCGAGCCTGCGCGCGCTGGCGCGGGCCGCAGCGATGCGACAGCCACCGCCAAGCAGTCATCACAATCGCCGTTCATGGGTTTTGCAAACCAAGTTGCGGGTGGGTGCGTGGGATGATTGCGCGAGCCGTGGAGTTGACAATTTCAAGTTCGGCAGGTTGCACCTTCACCGCATGGACTGCACCACATAGATTGCGCCGGGTCTATTGTACCACATCAATGGCAACTTATAGGCTGCACAACAACAGTTGCACCTCACATGCTGCATCACGTCGGTTACGCCACGTAGATTGCTCACCACATAGAACGCACACCGCTTCGATTGCACCGTATGTTCAACACATATGTTTCCACGTATATTGCGCAACATATACTGCACAATGTAAATGGCACAACACACACTGCACCACGAAGCTTGCCCCACGTAGATTGCGCAACACAGTCTGCTAGAAACGCACAGTTTGGTGTCCACGCTGGCTAACAGATGCAGGTGTTGTTGTTCTAGCCCTGCTTAGGTCGATCTTGTGGCCGCTCGGGTTACACTGCCCGCCAGTTGGGGCCATTTTGGGCTGTCTCTGGGTCATCGCCGGGGCAATACAGAGGCGTCTTCAAGCTTTTTGGGACGTCTGGCGCCCCTTGGATTTTTCTCCTGGGCTGTTTCTGGGACCTGTTGTAGCCGTCTTTGGTGGTCAGCGGGGCTTCTCGGGGTTCTCTTGGGTCGTCCTGGAGCCTTGTGAGTCCTTCCTGAAGCCTTCCTGATCCAGATCTTTCGGACAGCGATCGAAGTGTATGACCACTTTGCTTTCAGCGTGCTTTGCTTTTTGCGACATCCGTCAGGAGAATCTGGGACAAACGCTGGGGCCTCGTTATCCGCCTGGCCCGCTTGCTGTGGCCTTCGCCTGCCGTCTTTGCGCTGTCACGAGGCCGTCTCGAGCCATTTTGGTGCTCCGCCCTACGGTCAGGATTTTTTGGCTTAGTGTGTCGATCTGCCTGTTCCGGCCCAGCACGCTTCGGCTCATAGGCTATCCACTTTCCCCCTCCCAGGCTTCAGTTTCACGAGATGTGGCACAACCTCCCTCCCCACGGAGCAGGGCGACATGCTGCCCGCTTGCAGGGACCAGTGAGTCGCCGGGTCCGCCGCCGCCTCGACGCGCTGAACGCTCGGGGCGACCGACATGGGTATGGAAAGAATGGGTACAGAGACCGACAGCAGTTCTTGTTCATCTTGAACAGGATTCGCTGCCGGCGTCGCCGCGGATGGTGTCCATTTGAGACAGAAGGCCGCCTGCCGAACAGCGGCCGTTGTCGGTTCGGGACAACCTTTACTATTGGGCATTGTGCGCATTGTTTCCGTGCCCATTTCGGGCGTCCAAAAACGCAAACGGGGGGCAGGATTTGTCCGCCCCGGCTGGCGCCAACTGCAGGTCAATTTGGGTGTACCGGCCTATCCTCGCTTTCAGGCGCCGCCTTCCGCCTCGCCCGAGTTGAGACTGTGCAGTTTAGTGGTTTAAGCTTTCACCTCTGCTGCACATGAGACTGGGTTGTTCTATCGCCCTCACAACAACAACCACAAAGACGCAAACATCCCTGACCCCATCCACCCTCCCAGGGGCGCCGGGGCCTGCGCGCGCCGCGCGCCCCCGCGCGAGGCCACCTCGCAGAGACGGCTGCACACGCTCGGGCTCGGGTTCGCGGGCCTCCACGCGGCGGGCGCTCAGGCCCCTGCCCGCGGGGGGAGAGGAGGAGGAGGAGGAGGAGGAGGAGGAGGAGGAGGAGGAGGAGGAGGAGGAGGAGGTGGATGAGGAGGAGGAGGAGGAGGATTCGGATTCGGAACGATTGCGAAGCAAAATCAAACGAACTACCTGGAAGCTAAACCGCGCCCCACACGACTGAGGTATTCCCTCCAAGAGGAGGAGGTGGAAGACCAGTGTAAACCCAAGAGTCATCAACGATGTTGGAATAAACCCTCCCCCCAAAGTCCCTTTTCATAGGCCCCTGCAACGGCTCATTTCCATTGAGGGAACTGCCTCGTTGGAGGACAACCGCTTGAGGGCCCTGTGCCAAATCATTGCTCTCGGGATTCCAACGACACGGATCATCCTGACTGAGGCGTCTTGACGATTCTGAATAGTGCCATAACCAGAACGCCATTCTTGGGACGTCAACGTTGCGAATCCACGTATGATCCTGAACTTTTCCGAAACACCATGCCTGGTACGTTGGTCATATGAATCCGTGAACCCTGCGCAAACTTTATAAGCGAATGCACGCGGCGCTGAGGCCACAGCCACAGTTTGAAAAGGAGCCGCCCTCAATCTGTGAAGCTCTTACAATTGTTGGAAGCGAATGTGCGCGGCGCGAAGGCGAGAACCACATTTTGAAATCGGGTCGCCCTCAATCCGTGAAGCTCTTGCATATATTTAAAAGAATTGTGCGCGGCGCTAAGGCGAGAGTCACATTTTGAAAACGGCCCGCCCTCCATCTGAAGCTGTTGTCAATTCTTAAGCTTCAGAGTCATACGTGGTGGGGAAATCTGAGTCGAACCGCCCGGCACGCCCTAAAAACTTGCTTCGGGGTGCGGCAGGGAGAAGTTATTGTCAAGGAGGAGGAGGTGGACGAGGAGGAGGAGGAGGAGGAGGAGGAGGAGGAGGAGGAGGAGGAGGAGGAGGAGGAGGAGTGAGAGGACCGGGCCGCCGACGCCACCCCCGGACTCGGCCTGCCTCGGCCTCGCGCGCTCCGTGGCGAGGACCTTCTCGGGGCGCAGGAGACGGGAATCCGTGCACCCGGGGGTCAGCCAGAGCGCCGCGTCTTGCAGGATCCGGCAAGGGCAGGATCCTGCATTGACCCAGGCCAGCGCGCAGGGCCCTGCATCAGAGCGTGAATTGCCTACCCCGCTTTCGCTTCCAGGCAAAACCAAGTCATACCACGCGCCTCCTCGTCAAGCGGCCTGACCAGTACAGGCCGTAGTTTGGCATCGTTTGGTATCTCTTGGAAGCGAGGGTGGTCAAAAGCGAGGTAGGTTTTTGTCCCCCTAATTGACCCGGGCCAGCGCGCAGGGCCCTGCAGCATCCTGGTGGATCGCGCAGGATCTTGCGAAGCCTGACTGACTTGGGTTTGCATTGGCCCGGGTCAGTAGATAACCGAGCTCAGGGGATCGTGTCCGGGTCGTCCTGGCGACCTGTCGTACCAGAGAGCTGAATGTTGGAACATTGATTTCGGCCAGCAGGAAGAGTGGGCGGGCCTGTTCGAGGTTCTTTGTCCGGGACGGTTTTGTCCCTTGTTCGGTTTCCGGAGGGGTTCCCAATCAGCGTCCTGGCCACGGGCGGAACGCCGGCGGCAGCCGGCGGAAGACGGCCGCTGTCGGCCCGATTTCGGCAGACGCGTTTCTAGGCGGCACTGACGGCCCCAAGATGGTCCGCAAGATGGTCCAAGAGGGCCACGAGTCGCCGAAAGATTGGTCCAGACCTTTCAAGATGGCCTCCAGACGACCCAGGAAGCCCCCAAGACGCCCTGGGAGGCTTCCAAGAGGCCCCCCAAGGGAGCCCCAAGTGTTAACATTCATGTGATTTCCCCAGGTATTCGAAGTTTTTTCTTGTTTTCGCCTTATGGGCCTCCCGACGCTCCAAGACGGCCCTAAAGCTTCCAAAGATCGCCCCAAAACAGGTTAAGAGGTCCCCCATATACCGCCAAGATGTCCCAAGACGCCCCCAAGACGGCCCACAAGGTCTCCAAGCAGGGTTACGAAGGCCACAGGAACGCCCCAAGAGGGGCCCCCAGGAGGCCCCAAGATGCCCCAAAGAGGCCCCAAGAAGCCGCCAAGAGGTTTCCAGGAAGCCCCCAGAGGTTCCCAAGAGAGCCCCAAGACTGTGTAGTAAGAGGGTCCCGAGTTGGTCGGAGACGCCCCATGGCCCGAAGACTGTCCAACAGGGCTGTTCTATTGTCGGAGACGCCCCGACAAAGTGGCACAGCGTCAAACGGACAACACGGGAACCAGCATACTGCGCTTCAAAGCGGCACATCGTCAAACGGACAACACGGCAATCAGCATTATGCGCCCTACAGGCATCCTCTTCTTTGTTTTGCTCTTCTTCGCAAGTCACGCCCACTTCTCCTCCAAGGTCGGGCTTCGTGGCAATATCAGGTTTGCCTTTTCCTGTCTCCGGGGGCCGTTTTCGAGCCCGGGGACCGTCAAACACGTATCTGGGATGAACAAAAGCGCGCTAGATAGATTCGGGAGGGGTCCAGGGACCGAGTTTGAGTGGATTTGGCATCCTCCTCCTCCTCCTTCTCCTCCTCCTCCTCCGCCTCCTCCTCCTCCTCGTCCTCCCCCTCCCCCTCCTCCTACTCCTCCTCCTCCTCCTCCTACTCCTCCTCCTCCTCCTCCTCCTCCTCCTTGCTCCTCCTCCTCCTCCTCCTCCTCTTCCTCCTCCCCCTCCTCCTGACCAATTTTCCGGGGTCGGTTCAGACCCCCAGGCCGCCTCCAGGCTGGATGCATCTGTCGCCGCCGGCCCGGGCGAGAGCTTAATAGGCATGCCTCCTCCTTCTCCTCCGCCTCCTCCTCCTCCTCCCTCTTCCTTTTCCAATTCCTCCCCAGTTTCCCCCCCCTCCTCCTCCTCCTCCTCCTCCGCCTCCTCCTCCTCCTCCTCCTCCTCCTTCCCCTGCTGCTCCTCCTTCTCCTCCTCCTCCCTTTCCTCCTTCTTCTCTTCCTCCTCCTCTTGGGATGCGACGTTGTAAAATTAGCCTGGCGAAAAACCCGACCATCTGCAGTTGTGGGCACCGTCGCTGTGTGCACAGCATTCGGTGGAGCTCCCTATGGGGCCACGATGCGTGTGAGGGGTGTACCAAAATGCGTGCGGTAGCTGCGTGCGAACGCTGGCATGTGGGCCTTCGGTGGAGCTCTCTTTGGGGACACGAAACGTGTGAGGGGTGTGCCAAAATGGGTGCAGTGGCCGCATGCGAACGCTGGCATTTGGGCCTTCGGTAGGGCTCCCTTCGGGGTCACGAAACGTGTAAGGGGTGTGCCGAAATGGGTTCCGTGGGTGCATACGAAGGTTGGCTAGGGCTCCTTGTGGAGCCACGAAGCGTGTGAGGGTTGTGGCACAATTGGTGCGGTGGCCGCATGAGAACGCTGGCATTTTGGGCCTTCGGTGGGGCTCCCTATGGAACCACGAAAGGTGTGAGGGGTGTGCCAAAATGGGTGAGGTGGCCGCATGCGAACGCTGGCATGTGGGCCTTCTGTAGGGCCCCCATATGGGGTCACGAAACGTGTGAGGGGTGTTGCAAAATGCGTGCGGTGGCCGCATGCGAACGCTGGCATTTGGGCCTTCGGTGGGCCTCCCTATGGAGCCACGAAGCGTGTGAGGAGTGTGCCAAAATGGATGCGGTGGCCGCGTGCGAACGCTGGCATGTGGGCCTTCGGTAGGGCTCCTTTGGGTCAGGACACGTGTAAAGGGTGTGCCGAAATGGGTTCCGTGGGCGCATGCGAACACTGACATTTGGGCCTTCTGTGGGGCTCCCGATGAGGCCACGGAGCGTGTGAGCGGTGTGCCAAAATGAATGCGGCGGTCGCATGCGAACGCTGGCATTTGGGCCTTTGGTGGGCCTCCCTATGGAGCCACGAAGCGTGTGAGGAGTGTGCCAAAATGGATGCGGTGGCCGCGTGCGAACGCTGGCATGTGGGCCTTCGGTAGGGCTCCTTTGGGTCAGGACACGTGTAAAGGGTGTGCCGAAATGGGTTCCGTGGGCGCATGCGAACACTGGCATTTGGGCCTTCTGTGGGATTCCCGATGAGGCCACGGAGCGTGTGAGCGGTGTGCCAAAATGAATGCGGCGGTCGCATGCGAACGCTGGCATTTGGGCCTTTTGTGGGGCTCTTTTGGGGCCACGAAGCGTGTGAGGGGTGTGCCAAAGTGAGGGAGGTGATGGGAGGAGGGAGGAAGAGGGGGAGGAGGAGAGGAGAGGAGAGGAAAGGAACGCGGAGACCGTCTCTTCAAAACGAGGGCCGAACACCACATAATGGTTGGGAAAACTTGCAACATCGCAAAACATCACCCCTGGAGCCCCGGACCCCATCTTTCTGCGACACATGTTTCGAGCCAGCTCCATATGTGAGGGTCCCGGGGCCCGAAATGGAGCGAAAACGCTGGTTGTGAACAAATGGCGACGCCAGGATCTCAGGGCACATCTCCTCCCAGACGCCCGCCGTCATAATTTTTCCATGACGCGACCCCCAGAGGGTGTGGACCCATTCCCCAGGACCGGTTTTTCACGGCCCCAAGGGCCGGTGAGGGGCCCCCTAAGCCGAAAATAGTGAAAAACCTCCAGTCGCGGTTTTTGCTCATGACTCGAAGGGGTCTGGGATCTCAGGGAAGAGCGCCTCGCCTCTTAGAGGCGTTCGCGGGGTCTTATCTGAAGGAGTGGTCGCCCCCTCCCTGGCGGGAGAGGCGGGAGGGGGAGTTGAGTCAGGAAGGCGTGAGTTGAGTAGGAGCAGGAGCAAGAGCAGGAGGAGCTGAGTCAGGCAGGAGTGAGCGGGGGAGGAGGAAAAGGATGAGGAACAAGAGGAGGAGGAGGAGGCGGAGGAGGAGGAGGCGGAGGAGGAGGAGGAGGAGAAGGCGGAGGAGGAGGAGGCGAAGGAGGAGGAGGAACAGGAGGAGGAGGAGCATTCGGGCATTCGGACCCAAGAAGGCGAGCGTCTGAAGTCCGCGGGGACTTCGCGCGACACGCGCCCCTCGGCCGCCCGCACGGGCGGAGCGTAGCCACGACCGTCTCCCGCCCACAGGGGGACGTGGCGGGAGATCCCGTCGGGCGAAGGCCCACGGCCGAGCCGCGCGCGGAGCGGGCCTCGGCCGCGGGCCGCGGCGGGCGCTCAGGCCGCCCAGCGAGGCCCAGCCGCGCGGCCCCGCACGGGCGGCGCCCCCGCCGCCAGCCGCACCAGCTCGGCGAAGCTCGGGGCGGCAGGAGCGGGCGGCAGCTCCACGCCGCCGAGCCGCGCCCTCTGGCCCCGCCGCTCGCCAGGAGGCGAGAGGGCCCGCCTGCGCCGAGCCGCGGGCGGCGCCACCGCCTCGGCGCCCAGCAGGCGCGGCCTCACGCCTCGCCACGGCCGCTCGGCGGAGCGGCCCCGTTTGAGGTCCTCGCAGACCGCCTCGTCGTAGTCGCCGAAGGCCGACCCGACCTCCACGTCGTCCACGGTTCCGACGGTCGGCCACACGCTGCCGACGCCGCCAGCCGCGTCCACGGAGCTCACCTGCTCGAAGGGCTCGACGACGTCGAACTGGCGAGGACACCCGTGCGCTCCAGGCTGGCGCGCAGGATGTCGTCCTCCAAGTCGGTCGCTGGGGCAATTTATCGCAGGGTGCCCCCAACTGCCTGATCCGCAACTTGGACCCTGGGGGGCCGCTCCCATCGGGACTGGCCCCCCTGGGTCGCTCCTCTCGCCACCTCTCTGGCTGGGGAGGCCGTCCATGCCAGCAGCAGCCCCGCCAGCAGCGCCTCCGCGGGCGTCCGCGCCAGCGCCAGCAGCCCCTGCTGGGCAAGCCGCCCGCACATCGCCAATGCCCGGTGCCCTTTTGTGGTCGGCGCGGGGACTGAAAAGGGCACCGCCGCCTGGGGCCGCACGAGGCTCGACGCGAGGCCGCGTCGCCCGCGAAGCTCCGGACGGCGAAGCGCTCCGACACCGCCTGACTGCTCCAACGGGAGGCGCCTCCGCGCCCAACCCAGCTGGCGCCACCACGCTGCCAGCTGGCCCGTCGACCTCGTCCAGCGGGCGCCGAGCTGCCGCCAGAAGCCTCGCGCAGGTCGCCCTCAGCTCAGGCCCCGAGGTGGAGCGCGGGCGTTGCCTTGCCCCGCCCTCGACTGCGGGGCCTGACGCAGGGCTGCGCCCGCGGCCCCACCGCCAGCCCGCGCCGTCAGCAGTGGGCCTGACCGACGTACTGCTCGACGTACCCCTGAGGTGCGCCCACCTTGGGCCAAAAACCCCTACTCAGCCTGTCCAAGTACACGCTTCCCGTGTCAGATGGTCGTCCGAGACACGGAGCCAGCAGCCCACGACCCAGGGCGCGAAGGGCAGGACGCGCGAAGCACCCGCATGTTCGGCAGAACCATACATCTAGATCTCGATGCCGCCTCATCGTGTGCGAGCTGTCCACATCCTGATCGGCAATCTTGAGAACACCATCAACACTTCCAGCAATGGGCCCCAACCTGGCCAGTCCAGCTTCCGCATCGACCAAGCCCCCACACGACCTGGAGAGCCACTCGGTCTGGGTGGAGTGCCCTCCTGCGGAACAACGGCATCGCTGGCAACAGGAGGAGGAGGAGAAGGAGGAGGAGGAGGAGGAGGAGGAGGCGGAGGATGTTAGGGAGTGGTCGCCCCCCCCCCCCGGCGGGAGGGCGGCGGGAGGCCGCCGGAGGGGCAGCGCGGGAGCGGGCCCCCGCGGGCGGGAGCCCTCGGCACAGGGCCGGCGGAAGCGGGCGGACAGGGTTGTCGCGGGAGGCGTGGCCGAGGCTCGGCCACCACACGTCAGAGTGACCTTTTCGCCGGAGTGACCTGCTGGTGCGGGCCCCATGGGGCCCCCCGATGGCCGAACGCGATGCGGTGGTAGCGTTTGGCGCGCTCGTGTTCCGTCCCCCCGCGGCCCCAGAGAAGCCGCGCACCAGAGGTCACGCTTACCCGAGGTCACTCTTGTGTGCAGTCGAGAGGCACAGCTGCCTCTCCCGCCTCGCGCCTTCCCCTCCCTCTCAGGGCACGAATCGTTTCGGTTACGCCGCGAAGGTCGTCTTTAGCTGCCCCTGCGGAGCTTCCTTGGGGAATGGGAGTCGCGTCCAGGAAGGACGTGGCAGGCATCGTCCCTAAGGGATGCGCCCTGAGGTCCTGCGATGTTGCAAGTTGCACTGCTCACCGCGCGCGCTCCTCGGGCCGAACGGAAGGGGGGGGATTGGGAAAGGGGGGGGTACGAAAAACAATGCTGCATGCAGCTGGTTTCGGCCCCGCCGAGGGGCCCATTCTTCGGCACATGGCCGCCTCCGGCGCCGGGAGGTGCCAGGAAAATCAGCTACGTGAGCTGATGCTCACCCCCCCCCTTTGCTATTCCCCTCTTCTTCGCCCGACCCGAGTTCCACTACTCGCGAAGTGCCGAATTGCAAGCGTCCGAAAGCACATGTCTGTTTCGATGCAATCTATCGCAGATCTCCCGCGGGGGATCCAGGCCATTTGCGAGCAGTTGCTTTGCGAGTAGTGGAACGCGCTCGTCTCATGTCGTGGTTACTCATTTCGAATTTCAGGGTATTCATCTCGGCGTGAAGGGTGGCTGTTCGCCGGAGTGACCTCTGGCGCCCGCCCAGTGCGAGGCGGGAGCATCGGCCCGCGCGCCTGGGTTTGTCGCTCTCGCGCCCCCCAAAGAGGCGCGCACCAGAGGTCACTCTTGCCTAGGGTTAAGATGTTTCAGTCTACTTTAGCCTGGATTGCCAAAAAAGAATTTCGAGCACTCAGAAAGTGCTGAAACCGGAGGGCCTTCACGTGTCGGGCCGGCGATACTCGTTCGATACCGTTTCGATATTTTTGTGGGTGCTCGAAATGATTTCTGGGATGTGGTCCTTACGTACGATGAGAGCAACATAAGCCTAGGGTCACTCTTGCGTGCAGCCGATGTGCTCCTTGTGGGGTGCAGGGCTTCCGGAGCACACCCGAGGGATGAAACAGGGGGACCATAACCAAGATGTCGTGTTAAGTCGGCCTGTCCCTCTACAGGAGCAATCTGCCAAAATGATAAAACATAGTCTGGGGACGATGCATTTGACTAGTTTCGAATATTTTTGAATATGTGTTGGATTTTTTTGGTTTTTCGTTTACAGTCCTCATGTAGGGGGGGCAAGCTCGACCTAACTGTCGTGGAGTCTTGTCGATGCCGGTCTTGGCCATGGTCCACGTCGGCTGCCGCCGATTCGCTGACGAAAAACGGCGCTGACCAGGAGCAACGGTGACCAAGATCGTCACGACGTTTCCGCGTTCAGCCTTTGTCGTGGTCCCCCGTGTTCTGCCCCTCCACACCGCATTGCGCGGCAGGCCTGGGCGAGAGCTGGAGTCGAGCTCGAGTCTGGAGGAGGAGGAGGAGGAGGAGGAGGCGGAGGAGGAGGAGGAGGAGGAGGGGGAGGATTAGGAGGAGGGGGAGGAGGAGGAGCTGGCTCCGCATGTGGCCGCGCTTCCGCTTGCAGCGCTCGGCCCTCGCGTGGCACGCCGTCCCTCCGCACGTGTCATCATCCCGCGCGCGGGCCTCCACGTGCCTCACGTGTGGATCTGGCCATCTGTGGTCGAGCTGCCTGCCATGCTTCGGGAGGGAGAACAACACACCGACACAACTAAGCGTCGATTCCTCCGGAAAGCATCGGAAAATATAGACCAATTTGGGGGGGTAGGACGAAAACCCAGACAAAAATAAGAAACTATGGGGACCCCTGTTATTTTTTGTGTGCGTGTGTATTTATTTGTGTGTCCCAGGGCCCCTTCAATGTTTGGGGTGCTTCGCGGTCGCCGATTCAGTTTCGAGGCGAGTGCGCATCGTGCTGCTCGCCGTTTGGCTTTCCTTGGGTGCCTGGTCCGACGGCACCTCCAAGCGCAGCAGCCCTTTGCATCATGGCAATCTGGCGCTGGGCGAGGCGAAGCGGGAGAAGGGTGAGGACGGGGGAGAATCAGGGGCAACGCTAGGGAGGGGTAGGCTCAGGGGGGTTCGCATCGACCCCCCAACTGCCCAGTCATCGCCGATAGGGGCCCGATAGCCCACCCGGCCCAGGAACGCGACGATTCGCTATCGGGGGCCGGGCCTACCGCGGCTCTATCGGCGATGTATCGCGGATCCAAGCTCGATGTCCCCCCCCCACCTGAGTCGGTCCCCTTTCTAATGTTCCCCTTCAGGGGAGAAGGAGGAGCGGCACAGTGAGCATCAGCAGTAGCAGGTTCATGCCCTCACGAACGGCCATTGCAATCTTATTTGTGAGCGTACTTTTCAGCGTGATGGGGTCCAGGGAAACTGTGAAGGACTGTCAGATCGAACAAATAATGCAATTGATGAGGGCAATGAGGAGGGATCTTACCTTAGTAGGGGTGCGGCCGCTCGCTGCGTTTCAACATGCGTTTTGTTTGCCTTGTGGGACGCTGTCAGAATGATACAGCGGCGCGCTCCTTTCTGGCCTCCGTTTCTGTTTCTTGCGTTCGCCGCGTATCTCGTATCATGTCCTGCTTTGCTGCAGTTATCTGGAGGCTTCGGGGCTACGGTGGCTATACACGTGAGAGGAGGAGCAGGAGGAGGAACACGAGGAGATTGAGGAGGAGGAGGAAGGGGGGGAGAGGGGGAGGAGGAAAAAAGGATGAGGAGGAGGCGGAGGGGTAGGAGGAGGAGTCGGAGGAGGAGGGGTAGGCGGAGGAGGAGGAGGAGGAGAAAAGGAGGAGGAGGAGGAGGAGGAAGAGGAGGAGGAGGAGGAGGAGGAGGAGGAGGAGGAGAGGAGGAGAGGAGGAGAAGGAGGAGGAGGAGGAGGAGGAGGAGAATGAGGAGGAACAGTGGCAAGGGCGGGGTGAGAGCGGATGACGCGGGGCAGGGGGAGGAGGGAGTAGGAGCAGGAGGAGTTGAGTCAGGAAGGAGTGAACAGGGGAGGAGGAAAAGGACGAGGGACAACAAGAGGAAGAGGAGGAGGAGGAGGAGGAGGAGGAGGAGGAGGAGGATCGATCGATCGAGCCGTGGGGACGAGGTTCGCTGCCTTGCGTCAGTGGGTAGCTTGATAAAATTACTTTCGAATCGTCCTAGCTGGGTTCGCTTTGTACGCTGGGTGAGCTGGCGCCACTAAGCGCTCGGGCCCTACCCGCACCTGAAGCCCCACGCAGAGGCAGAAGGGCAGGGTAGCACCCGCCCCTTGCGGATAGCCTACCTCGCCTGTTGCCCCTGGTTTTTACCTTGGGCTCGTCCCCCCTTGCCTCGACCTTTTCGTTTGGGTTCTGGCGGGGGGGGGGGAGGGCGGTGCATCAATAAGTAATCTGGAAATCCTTGGCCTCTGAACTGAAAAAACTCAGGGGCGCTCTGAGGAGGAGGTGGAGTGAGGCTACCTCTGGCGGCGAGCTCTCTGAATCGCACGCTTGTTTCGAAAACTCTGGGCACAGTGCGGGGCAACCTCTCATTCTGGATTTGGCGCAAGCCTATCCGATGCTCTTCTCTGGGTTCGTTCTCTGTTCGGCCAGTCGGCCGTGCTCTCTCTCGCCGCCGCCCTTCTCCATCTCCTCTCAGCCATTGACCTGGTAGCCCAGCTCCCTCTGCAGAGTCCCGCGTGGTGCCGATCCCACTCTGCTCGTTGTTCCCTCCTTCTTCAGCTGGTTGATCAGGTTCATCTCGATCTGGTGGTCGTTCGGGTTGATCGTGAACTGGAATCTGCATCTGTCTTTGTCCTGTCCCTCCTTGTCTTTGTTGCGCCCGACGAGTAATACTGGAACTGAATCTCCACTGACGTCGGCCTTTCTTCCCAGGATTTTGTCGCTGTAGTACTGCTCCAGGGTCGTTCCGTCCGCTTCCTCCTCGATCTTGCCTATGTGCGCGCGCACCTCCGTCCGCACCTCCGCGTGCGGGTTCCCCAGGGCCGCGGTGTCCACCTGCTCTCCGTTCATGTCCCGCTTGTTCAGGTCCTGCATCTGGTCGTTGTGTGCCTTGCCTGCGTCGAGCCCCGAGGTAGCGATACTGGCCTCGATGCTTGTCTCCGATGTCTGTTCGCGTGCGATTGTGAGGGTCAGCCTGGCCGTCGAGTCGATCATCTGCCGTTGTTGTTCTGCAGGGGCTGGTACTCCTCCTCCTCGCTGTGTTTGCCCCTGGTGTCCTCGGCTGCGGTCTGGACGGTCTCCCACTGGTCTCGGTAGCGCTTGTCCTCCAGGCCGTTCTTCGAATAGCGACATCCCTCTCTGGTTGAAGTAGCTTTCTCGGTAAGTGTGTAAGAAGATGTCTTTGGCAGCTGTGTTTGTCCAGGGCAAAATGACTACAGATCGGGCATCTCGGATCATGAGGCGTCGGCTGGTGTTGATTCTTTGTCGTGTCTCGATTACACCTTCCTCTGATCATGCTGCGTGCCAGTTGTTTCCAGGCCGTGCCTGTGCTAGTACATACCTGCCCGCAATTGATGCACTCGTTATTGCTTGGCAAGACTGCTGCTAGGTTATGTACATGATGGGCTCGTACGATATGACTGTGCAGTGCCTTCTTGCTTGCAAATCGCATGCCACATACTGTCTGGTTAGCGATATGTACACGGGGACTGATGGCGGACAGATCGTCGGATTTGTGTAGTTCGTACGTCCATACCTTTTGTTCGTCCAACGCTATGTTTTCTCGTTGTTCGTCGTTATGGTCCTGTTGTACGGGAGGTGCTGATACAGTTAGCTTAGCCGCTCGGACTTCCCAACGCAAGGAGGAGGAGGAGGAGGCGGAGGAGGAGGAGGATGAGGAGCAGAGGGAAAAGGTGTACACGGGCTCGGCCCATTACCACCCTCCCCCCCCCGCAGCACCATCATCTACTGAGCCACCTTTTGATGTGGGGATCGGAGCGCGTTCCCACCCAGCGAACGGGAGGCGCTCTCGCGCGGTCGCGTGCCCGACGACCTAGCGAAGGGAAGGACGACAACAAGAGGCGCACACGGGCGGGAAACGGCACAACCACAGCGGCCAACGCGGCGAGGCCGAGGCACGCGCCGTGCCAACACCGCACTGCCTCAGGCGCCCGCGCCGCTGCGCGACGCCGGGGCGAGGGCAGCATTTCGCCTGCCTTCGCGCGGCCCCCCTCTGCCGCTGTCATTCGAGCCGGACGACAGGGGGTGAATCGGGAGAGGGGGGGTTACGGAATCTGCTGCATGCAGCTGGTTTCGGCCCCGCCGCCAGGGCCATTCCTCGATACATGGCCGCCTCCGGCGCCAGGAGGCGCCGTGAAAATCGGCTACGTGAGCTGATTCTCAATACCCCCCTTTGCTATCCCCCCTTTCGCCCGGCCCGAGTCATGCAACCTGGGAGCGCCGCCCCTTCGCGAAGCGTGCACGTAGCGTGGGCGTGGGCGGCAAGTCGCACGCTTTGGCGCAGGCCCCCCCCGCAACTGGACGAGCGACGGGTGTGCCCCGTGCCGAGGCGGGAGCGCCACTGTCAAGAGGAGTCTGCAGGCGCCGAGACGAGAGCGACATCCTCGTCCGCTCGCACGCGGGCGATCTGGCGCGCGGAAAACGTGCGCCGCGCCCGGGCGAGAGGTCAATACTCCGGAGAGATCAACAGGGCGACGAGGCTGGAGCGACAATCCGCCTTTTCGCGCGGGATCTGCACCTCGCCCCATTCCTTTCACGCACTCTTCGGCGTGGGGGGCAACACGTCCATGTTGATAGCAACAGCGTGAACTTTGTAGGATTTTGTCGTTTCAAAAAAGAGTCTGATGGGAGGTCCCGGATGGGTTTGCTATCGGCCGCTTAGGTGGCACAGTTGGAATACACACATATACATATATGTAGATACACACATTTGATACACATCATACATATAGTAATGAGGAAACGGCTAGCAGGATGGAGATAAAAGAAGGCGATGACGACGACGCTGCTGATGTTCAGGAGGAGGGTGGGGAGATGGGGAGGAAAAGGAGGAGGAGGAGGAGGAGGAGCAGGAGGAGCAGGAGGAGGAGTAGGATGAGAAGGAGGAGGAGGAGGACGGAGGCACCAGGAGGACGAAGAGGAGGAGAATCATTCGATCGATTGCTGTGATCGCTCGCAGAGGCCATCGTCCCCGCCATGGCGTGGGTGACGGTTCTGGACTTGTCTGGGAACCACCTGGGTCAGGAGACGCCCTCCGCCTTTTCTTCTTCTTGTTATTGTTGCTATCATTCGTATGAGTATTCGTCGCACTATTATTACATGTTTTTCGTGCCGTTCTTCTTCTTCTTCTTCCTCGCCCACGTCATGTTCCTCCTCCTCCTCCTCCTCCTCCTCCTCTGCCTCGTCCTCCTCCTTGTTCTGCGTCGTCGCCCTTCCCCTGGACCCCCCGCTGCCTCCAGATGGCACTGCAGGCCCCTGGGCTCTCCGGAGACCTCCATGGGGGACCTCCCGAGACTGCCGCGGACCTCCTCGTCCCTTTCCTCCGCCTGTCTGCTGTGCTGGCGCGCTCGTTTCCTTCTCGCCGTCCTGCCCCAGTTCTTACTTTGCATCTTCGGGGGGCCTTTCGTGTCTTGCAGATTGCAGCATTTTCTTGTACGCCGACGTGGGTTCGACGTGGAATCGACGTGGATCCCACGCAGATTCGACGCGGATCCGACACGGATTCGACGCGCTCGACACAGATTCGACATGGATTTGACGTGGATCGCGACGCGGCGTGACAGACAAGGTCCCCCGAAGGTGCGATTGAACTGCTGTGCTGGCGCGCTCGTTTCCTCTTCGCCTTCGTGCCCCAATCTGCCCCTGGAGCACCCCACCGCTTGCTGACTGGCGCCTGCCTGTCTTGGACCACGTGGCGCCCGCGGACTTACAAGTGCTTGCTGTGCTGGTCTCTGACACTCTGGAGTGGGGCGGTGCGGCAGCAGAGGTGAGGGTGCGCTCGGAGCTGGCGGGGATCCCAGACGTCCCACGATGTGATTTTTGCAGTGCGCGTCCCGAGAGGTTGGCAGTCGGCGCTGAGTGCGCTGGCGGGGCGAAGCTACCTATATCAACTGGTCCGGGCTCCTTGGAGGCCGTGCGGCCCAGCCTCGACCTTCTGCGCGTGCGTCCCGCTCTTCTTCTTCCTCCTCCTCCTCCTCCTCCTTCTCCTCCTCCTCCCCCTCCTCCTCCTCCTCCTCCTCCTCCTCCTCTTCCTCTTCCCCCTCCTCCCTCCTGCCCCGAATTGGTAGCTTCGATGCTACTGGTTGCACGGGTGTGTGCGGAGATGCTTGCAGCCGTTGTTGGCTGACCCTGGGCCGCTTCGGCCACCCAGGCTCGTCCTTCCCAGCCGCTGCAGTGCAATTTCGCGCTTGCCAGGCGCTTCTGCGCACGCTTGCGACACCAGTATACATAGTTGGCGAGTGTGTGCACCCAACTTTGAGTGTCCCTTCCTGTGGCCTCCCTCCCTCTCGCCCTTTTCTTGGTCTTTCCGCTGCGGCATAACAGGAATCTGGGGCATATTCTGACCTCGTGCCATATGCGGTACTGTGTCACATCATCGGTGTGGGTGTTGTAGAGCGCCAGTTTATATGAATGATCTTTCGGATCATGCGGGCATGCGCTTACAACGCTTTAATACTTCCATCGCCTCTCCTTCCCTTGCCTCCTCCGCCTTGTTCCCCTTCTCCTCCTCTCGCCTCGAACCGTGCATTTGCTGTGAAGATTCCAGCCGCTGATCATTGTCGTGTGGCTGCCGGCGATGTGCCGCCTGTCAGGCTTTGGTGTATATGTCTGCACCAGGCGCTGCCCTTCCCAGCAAGGCAGGACCTCGGGGTCCACCTCACGGGCACGGTGAGGTTGCCAGAGGACTGTCTAGTGAGTTGTTGCGTTCTTGCTGTGTCCGAGGCCCGCAGAGCCCTAGAGGCTCCTGGGGCTCAAACAGAACAACCTGTCTCGCGGATGGCTTCTGGTGGGGTGTTCTTGCTTCGTTTGGTTTTGGAGATTCCAGTGGAAAGCGCCTGTATCATAGAGTATACTAAGGATTCATAGAGTGGCGTATAGCCGAGTAGAGTATGGCTGAGTATAGTAACGTAGAGTGGAATGGAATGGAGTCGAGTAGTGTAGGCAATGGTAGCTTAGGGTAGTGTCGGGTAGAGCAGAGCAGCGTCGGGGGAGATGGCGCAGCATAGCTGGAAAGGGTAAAGTGGAGTCGGGTCGGCTAGAGTAGAGTAGAGTAGTGGAGAGTATAGTAGAGCAGCCTCAACGAGAGAAGAGGAGTGCATATTAGGCTACTGGAGCAGAGTAGCTTTAGAGTGTAGTGGAGTAGGGCTTCGGGTAGAGCAGAACAGAGTAGAGTAGGGCAGAGTAGAATCGAGTAGAGTAGGTTCAGGTAGGGTAGGTCATGGTACGGTTGAGCAGGGTCGAGCCGACCAGAGTGGAGCAGGGTAGAGTACGGGAAATTGCAGTGTAGAGCTCGTAAAACCGAATAGAGCCGGGTGGCATAGAGAAGAGTAGACCAGAGTAAGGTCGACCAGAGCAGAGCACATTGGAGTATACTAGAGTATAATGCGAGAAGAGTGCAGTAGGGCAGAACAGGGCAGATCCGCATCGAGTAGAGTACGGTTGGGTAGGGTCGGGTAGAGTGTTGTAGAGTAGGTCGGGTAGAGCAGAGTAGAGTAAGAAATGGGAGATGGTAGCAGAGAGTCGGGCAGAATAGAGAGGATTAGGGTCGAACAGAGTGGAGTAGAGTCAACTCCAGCCCAGTGTTCTCTACCGCAGTCCAGTCTTCTCTAGCCACTCGTGCCCACTATTTTCCAGTCTTTTGTGTATATATATATATATGAAGTTTACTTGGGCCGATCTTTGTTTTGCACGCTTCTTTTTACTTGTCGCCGGCAGCCGCTGGCAGGGGTCGGCCTGGGCCTCGAATCTCTTCCGTTACACGTTACGGACCAGGGTCCGTTGTTATTGCCACCCCCGCCGTGAAAGTTGGGACGGTCGGGGAGGGCGCGTGCGTGCTTCGGAGGCCGACCATCGCCAGGCGCCGATGGGGGGTTCTGGCTCCCAGAGCCGAGGGCGGCCCCCGCCACGGGTAGCAGCCGGGTGCGGCTGCCATCCCCGAGGTGCTCGTGCACGACCGACCCATCCCCCCTGCGGCGGCGACGTTGGCGCCGACGACGACGACGACAGCGGCGACGGCGACGACGACGACGGCGTTGGCGGTGGCGGCGGCAACACGTCGACGACCTCGACGCCGTCGGCGATGACGAAACCGACGGCCGCAACGACGAAGATGACGAGGGGGCCAACGACGGCGACGACGACGACGACGAAGGGCCGCCGATGGCCGCCGAATGCCCCCCGTGCGCGTCCGAAAGCAGGACGGGTGTGCCTGCTTGGCGGCGGGGCTGCGGGGCCCGGCCAGCGCGCTGGAGGTGCTGAAGCTGGAGAGCAACGGACCGGGGGAGGCGGCAGGAGGGGGAGGAGGAGGAGGAGGAGGAGCATTAGGATTAGGATTAGGATTAGGATTAGGATTAGGATTAGGATTAGGATTAGGATTAGGATTAGGATTAAGAGGAGGAGGAGGAGGAGGAGGAGGAGGAGGCGGAGGATCAGCAGGCGGAGGACCAGGAGCAGAAAGAGGAGCAGGAGCAGCAGCAGGAGCAGCAGCAGCAGGAGGAGGAGGAGGAGGAGGAGGAAGAGGAGGAGGAAGAGGAGGAGGAGGAGGAGGAGGAGGAGAGGAGGATAAGAGGAGGAGGAGGAGGATATTGTAGGAGGAGGTCATTGTCGGCATCCTCCTCCTCTTCCTCCTGTGTCTCCTCCACCGGATGGCAGCGCAGGAGGAGGACGTCGTCGTCCTCCTCCTCCTCTTCCTCGTCCTTGCCTTCGTGGTCGTCTTCGTCTTTGTCGTCGTCGTCTTCGGCTCCGCCTTCGGTTTCATTTTCGTCGTTGCCGCCGTCCTCCTCCTCGTCTTCGTGTTCTTTGCGACGCCGAGATGGAGAACACGTTGGCTTCGGGCCGGGCTCTGGTGTCTAGGGGGCCGCTCTTGTGAGAGCCAGGTCGGGGAGTCTGTTCGACGAGGCCAAGGCTCGCCCGTTGCCAGAGGCACACCTTCGGAAGCCTTCGTTCCACACAGTGGGGGCCCATGCCAAGAAGCGCCCTGCTTGCCTCCAGGGTGCCCAGTTTTGAGAGTTTCGATGGTTCTGCCATGGAGAGCGTCTCCCTCACCAAACATCAATGGACGTCCTGGGGTCTGAAGGTTGGGTTTCTTGTGGAAGGTTTCTTGTGGACCGGCCTCCACTGTCCGTGGCGTTCCCGATGGTAGCACGATGACCGCAGGAAGACGTCGTCGTCGTCTCCCTCTTCTTCGTCGGCTTCGTCGTCGTCGGCGTCGCCGTCGTCGTTGTCTCTGCTTTCGGATTCGTTGTCGCCCCCCTCCTCGTCCTCGTCCTCGTCCTCCTCGCCGTTGTCCCCCGACGGACCGTAAACTTTTTGTTGGTCCTGGCGCGTGTTCCCTGTTGTCTGGGCGATTTCGGGCCCCCGCGCCATCGCACGTGTCGGTCGGGGGCGAAGAACTGCGCCCGCCTGCGACGTGGTGTAGACCTTCGGGGCCGAGGCACGGGAGGAGGAGGAGGAGGAGGAGGAGGAGGAGGAGGAGGAGGAGGAGGAGATCGTCGACATTCGTCGTCGTCATCGTCATCGTCGTCGTCGTCGTTGCCGTCGTCCTTGGCGTCGTCGTCGTTGTCTTGTGCTCAGGCTAGGGAGCAGCGAACGGGGACGGCGGCGGCACGGGATGAGGTCGCAGTCAGAATTCCTCAGATCCTGGCTCCATGAACGCGGAGGTATAGAGAGGAAAGGAGGGATAAGCAGGAGGAGGGGGAGGGATGGGAGGGAGGAAGGGAGGGAGCAAGGGAAGGAGGAAGGGAGGGAGGAAGGGAGGGGGCAGAAGGACGGGGATGATGAGGATGATGATGATGAGGAGGAGGAGGAGGAGGAGAAGGAGGAGGAGGACGGCGAGAAGGAATAGGGAGCGGAGGACGGATGGAGGGGGAGGGTGGGCATTTCCCCCAGTCAGTCTTTGCATGTATTCCTATGATCACCTTGGTTGCGTGACCAAGCTGGACGGGCTTGCCGGGCGTTCGCCACATTGCCGCCGCCCGTCCTGCCTCGTGTGCGCCCGGTGTGCGCCCCGTGCGCTGGGTGGGTTCCCCGAGGTTGCGCCACGTTGCCGCCCGTGCCGCCTCGTGGGCGCCTCGTGGGCGCCCCGTGCGTTGGGTGGGCTTCCTGAGGCTGCGCCGCGTTGCGGCCCGAGCCGCCCCGGGGGGTCCTCCCGGGCGGCCCATGGCTTGCACCACGTGGCTGGCATCGCACAGCTTGCGCTACACTGCTTATACCGCATGGCTTGCGCAGCACAGCTCACATCACACAGCTTGCACCACACAGGTTTGACCCCCAGTTCTCACCGCATAGGTTTGCCTGGCGTCGCTTGCGCCACATAGATTGCACCGCATAGGTTTTCACCATCGCATCTCACGCCACATAGATTGCACGACATAGATTTCCTGACATAGCTTACAGCGCATATGTTGCACCTCCACGTTACAATGACGGGCCGTTTGTAGTCCACGCTGGCTAACTGTTGTTCCCAACCATCCTGTGGTGTGAGGTCCTCGTTTTGAAGAGACAGCACCCTGCGTCTCACCTCCTCCTCACTCCTCCTCACTCCTCCTCCTCCTCCTCCTCCTCCCTCCTTCCATCCCTGCCTCTGCTCTCCGCATGTCCATTACGTCACGCCCCCGGCACGGATCGTGGCCCCAAAGGGAGCTCCACCGAAGGTCCCAGTGGCGCCGCCCGCATGCGTCCGCGCCGCCCATGTCGGCACACCCCTCACACGTTTCATTGCCCCATATATCCACCGAAGGTCCCACTGGCGCCGCCCAGATGCGTCCCCGCCACAAGTTTTGGCACACCTCTCACACGTTTCATGGGCACATAGGAAGCTCCACCGAAGGTCGGTCGCAGTGGTGCCGTCCGCATGCGTCCCCGCTGCCCGTTTCGGCACACCCCTCACACGCTTGGCGGCCTTATAGGGAGCTCTACCGAAGGTCGCAGTGGCGCCGCCCGCATGCGCCCCAGCCAGCCATGTCGGCACACCCCTCAAACGATTCGTGGGTCCATAGGGATCTCCACCGAAGGCCCCAGTGGCGCCGCCCGCATGCGTCCCCGCCACTCATGTCGTGGCCAACTCGGGAGCTCCACCCAAGGCCCAAATGGCACCGCTCGCATGCGTCACCGCCACACATTTCGGCACACCCCTCACACGCTTCGCGGCCTTATGGGAAGCTCCACCCAAGGCCCACATGTTGGTGCCCGCATGTGTCCCAGTCACCCATGTTGGCACACCCCTCTCGCGTTGCGTGGCCCCATATGGAGCTCCACCCAATGCCCCACGTGGTGCCGCCCGCATATGCCACCGCCACCCTTTTTGGCACACAACTCTCACGCTTCATGGCCCCACAGGGAGCTCTACCGAAGGTCCCACTGGCGCCGCGCACATGCGTCCCCGCCACCCATGTCGGCACACCCCTTGCACGCTTCGTGGCCCCATAGGGAGCCCCACCCAAGGCCCAAACGGTGCCGCTCGCATGCGCCCCTGCCACACACTCCGGCACCCCTCACACGTTTAGTGGCCCCATAGGGAGCTCCTCCCAAGACCCAGATTTTGCCGTCCGCACGCGTCTGTCCCCGTCACTCATGTCGGCACACCCCGTACACGTTTAGTGCCACCGTGGGGAGCTCCACCGAAGTCCAAAATGGTCCCGTCCGCACGCGTCCCCACCACCCATGTCGGCGCACCCCTCACACGTTTCGTGGCCCCACAGGGGGGCTCCACTCAAAGCCCAAGTGGCGCCGACCGCATGCGTCCCTGCCACCCATGTCGTCACACCCCTCGCACGTCTCGTGGCCCCATCAATGGTTCTGTCCGCATGCGTCCCCGCCGCTCATTTCGACACGCCCCTCGCACATTTCGTGGCCCCACATGGAGCTCCACCCAACGCGGTAATGGTGCCGTTCGCATGCCCCCCCGCCACCATTTCGTCACATCTCTCGAACGTTTCGCGGCCACACAAGGAGCTTCACCGAAGGTCCCAGTGGCGCCGCCCGCATGGGTCCCCGCCACCCATGCCAGCACACCTCTCACACGCGCCTAATAGGGAGCTCCACCCAAGGCCCCACGTGGTGCCGTCCGCATGCATCCCCGCCACCCATGTCGGCACATCTCTCGCACGTTTCGCGGCCCCACAAGAAGCTTCACCGAAGGTCTCAGTGGCGCCGCCCGCATGCGTCCCCGCAATCCATTTCGGCACACCCCTCGCACGTTTCGCGGCCCAATAAGGAGCTTCACCGGAGGCTTAAAGCGGCACCCTCCGCATGCGTCCTCGCCACCCTTTACGGCACACCCCTTACACGTGTAGTGCCCCAGTGGGAAGCTCAACCGAAGGCTCAAGTGGCGGCTTGTGCATGCGTTTCCCCATCAATTTCGGCACACCTCTCACACGGTTCGTGATCCCACAGAGAGCTGCGCCCAATGCCCCAGTAACACCGATCGCATGCGTCCCCGCCAACCATCCCCTCACATGTCTCCCACGTGTCAAGGCACCACAGGCAGCTCCACCCAAGGACCCATGAGGAGGTCCACCGAAGGCGATCTTCACAACGACGGTACCCACAACTGCATATGGTTGGTTCCTTCGATATGTTTCGGAAATCTTGGAGATCTTCTTAGGTCTCCTGAGGCTCCTGGGGGCTCCCAGAGACTCCAGTTATTTCCTCCTTCCAGATCCTGGCGTCACGAGCCAACGTCGAGCCGGCATCTGCTGTCTCCGGTCTTGACCGGGCTCTCTCACAAAGTACCTACTCGCAAACGCTCGAAAAACACATGTCTGTTTCGATGTAATTTATCGTAGATCCCCCGTGGCGGATCCCGGCGATTTTGCGAGTACCAACTGTGCGAGTAGTGGAGCGCGCTCGTCTAGGTCTAGGTCTCCAGGGGCCGTCTACTGGCTCCCTAGACCGGTCAGGAGACGAGCCGGGGATGAGCAGGGGGCCCCGGGGAGGGAGTCGAGAGCTCTTTCGAATGGGGCTGGGACGAGGAGACATCCGTTGCAGAGCGTTCAGAGCACGCTCTCAGATCGTTCCGGAACGCTCTGAGAAGACTGCGGCGCCGGAGGCATCCTCCAAAGCCGCCAGCTCTCAGAGGTTCTCGATTTCTTCCTCACCCGACTTTCTCCTCGTCCTGGCTTCGTCTTAGCACAGGGGGGCCGGGCCCCGAAGCCAAGCCGAGGCGTCGGAGGCGAGGATGCCTCCAGGCGCAGCGACAAACATTAGCTTGGCGAAGGACCAAACCATATGCAGTTGTGAGCACCGCAGTTGTAGGTATCGTCTTCGGTGGTGCACCCATATAGGGCCACGAATGTACCAGGCGGGGGAGACGCATGCGGGCTGCGACACTGTGACCTTCATTGGAGCTCCCTGTGAGGCCACGAAGCGCTGTACTCGATGAGGGAAGCGCATGCTGGCTGAGTCCCTGTTACTGTCGGTGGAGCTTCCTACGAGGCCACGAAACGGTGTACTGGGTGGGGGAGCCGCATGCGGGCTGCGACACTGGGACCTTCGGTAGAGCTCCTTGTGGGGCCACGAGACGTTGCACTGTGTGGAACAGGCGCATGCGGGCTGCGCCGCTGGGACCGTCGGTGGACCTCCCAACGGGGCCACGTAACGTTGTACTGAGTGGGGGAGACTCATGCGGGCTGCGCCTCTGGAATGTGGAGCTCCCTATGGGGCCACGAAGCGCTGTACTGGGTGTGGGAGACGCATGCGGGCTGCGCCACTGGGCCCTTTGTTGGAGCTCCCTATGGGGCTACGCGACTTGTACTGGGTGGGGGAGACGCATGCGGGCTGCGCCACTGGGACCTCAGGTGGAGCTCCCTACGGGGCCACGAAACGGTGTACTGGGTGTGGGAGACGCATGCGGGTTGCGCCGCTGGGACCTTAGGTGGAGTTCCCTATGGGGCCACGAAGCGCTGTACTGGGTGTGGGAGACGCATGCGGGTTGCGCCACTGGAGCCTTCTGCGGGCGTCCCTATGGGGCCACGAAGCGGTGTACTGGGTGTGGGAGGCGCATGCGGGCTGCGCCGCTGGGACCTTAGTTGGAGTTCTCTGTGGGGCCACGGAAAGTTGTACTGGGTGTGGGAGACGCATGCGGGCTGCGCCGCTGGGACCTTAGGTGGAGTTCTCTGTGGGGTCGCGAAACGTTGTACTGGGTGGGAGACAGGCATGCGGACTGCGCCGCTGGAACCTTTTGAGGAGCTCCCTCTGGGGCTACGCGACTTGTACGGTGTGTGGGAGACGCATGCGGGCTGCGCCGCTGGGACCGTCGGTGGAGTCCCCTGTGGGGCTACATAACGTTGTACTGAGTGGGGGAGACTCATGCGGGCTGCGCCACTGGAATCTTTTGTGGAGCTCCCTATGGGGCCACGAAGCGCCGTACTGGGTGCGGGAGATGCATGCGGACTGCGCCACTGGGGCCTTCGGTGGAGCTCCCTATGGGGCCACGCAACGCTGTGCTTGGCGTGGGAGACGCATGCAGGCTGCACCACTGGGACTTTCGGTGGAGCTCCCTATGGGGCCACGAAACGTGTGAGGGGTGTGCCAAAGTGAGGGGGGGGGACGGGAGAGGGGATGATGGGGGGGGGAGGGAGGAGGGGGAGGAGGAGGAGGAAGAAGGAAGAAAGGAGGGGGACGCGGGGCGCTGTCTCTCCAAAACGAGGACCCAACACCACAGGATGGTTGGGAAACGCACAACGCGGCGGACTGTGGTGCGCGATAGGTCGGCGTCCGGAGGCGGCCCCGAGAGCCGTGGGGCCCACGCGATCGTTTTCTTATCCCTTGTGTTGCCGATCGGCGCGGGCCCTCGATCTTGGCTGTTTTTGGCGCCTGTTTCGAGCAGGTGGAGGCTCCCCCATAGGACACACTGTTGCAGACGGAAGCAGAGGTCCGGAGCCAGACTCCCCCCCTTCCCCCTCCCCCTCCCGCCCAATGGCGAAATGCCGAAGAACGTTCACCACGTGTTTTCAGCAAGCGGGCGTTGGTGCTCGGACGAGGAGGGCGAGGATGTCTCGGAACGCCGTCTGCGCCTCCGGGTCGCCTTCGGACGAGGCTTTGCAGCTCTTCGCAGGAGGAGGAGGTTCATATGCGGAGGCGGAGAGGGCAGGAGGAGGAGGAGGAGAAGGAGGAAGAGGAGGGGGCTCAGGCCGAGGAGCAAGAGAGAGACATCTCCTGTTCCCTCCTTCTCCTCCTCCTCCTCCTTCTCCTCCTCCTCTCTCCGTTCCCCCTTACCTCCTCCTCCTCCTCCTCCTTCCTCTTTCGCTCCGCTGTTGCCGTCGTCATTATCTTTGTTATCGTGTCGCGCTAGAGCTCGCGCGAATGTAGTATGGAGGGGGAGGATGAAACGCAGGAGGAGGAGAAGGAGGAGGAAGATGAGGAAGAGGAGGAGGAGGAGGAGACGGATGATGATGATGATGATGATGATGATGATGATGATGATGATGATGATGATGATGATGATGATGAGGATGATGATGAGGATGAGGATGAGGATGAGGATGAGGATGAGGATGATGATGATGATGACGACGATGATGATGATGATGATGATGATGATGATGATGATGATGATGATGAGGAGGAGGAGGAGGAGGAGGAAGAGGAGGAGGGAGGAAGACGAGGGGGATTGTGGCACAGGAGGAGGACGATGAGGAGGATGGGAAGAAGGACAACAAGTTATTCAGCGTCAGGGATTTGCCCTCGATGTTGGCCCAGGGGCCCGTTTCGGTCGCTTGTGAAGTCAGGAATCGATCTGCGACTCATGCTGGCCAGGATTGATCCTCTAGACCAAGACGAGAGGACGAGCAAGGAGGGGCAATAGGAGGAGAAGGCGCAGGAGCAAGAGCAGGCGGCGGGCGTCGTGAACAACAACAAACATGATTGTTGTGTCTGGTTTTCTTGTTTCGGGTCCCATGACCCTCACGGCTTCATCGATCCAGCAGCTTCAGCCCCACACGCATATGGCGGCGGCGACATCTAAGGGGGGACCTAGAGCAGGGATGTGCAGGAAGAGGAGGAGGAGGCAGGAGGGTGGGGAGAGGGGAAGAGAAGGGGGAGGGTGAAAAGGAGGGGGCGGAGGAGGAGGAGGAAGAGGAGGAGGAGGATGAGGTGGTCGTTGGCGTCGCCGTCTTCGAGGAGGGAGGAGGGGCGAGCACGAGGATGAGGATGCTGCTGATGGTGATGTTGATGCTGCTGAGTATGATGATAAGTATGTTGATGATGCTGATGCTGATGATGATGACGATGACGATGCTGAGTGATGATGGTGGTGGTGATGGTGATGGTGATGCTGATGATACTGATGATGAGGATTAGGATGAGGATTATGATGATGCTGCTGATGATGATGATGATGATGATGAACACGATGGTGAGATGATGCTGACGATGATGATTATGACGAATGTGACGATGATGATGATGATGATGATGATGATGATGGTGATGATGATGATGATGATGATGATGGTAATGATGAAGCTGTTGCTGCTGCTGCTGCTGCTGCTGATGATGATGATGATGATGACGATGATGATGATGATGATGATGATGATGATGATGATGATGATGCGGAGGATGATGAGGAATATGATGCTGATACTGATGATGTTGAAGAGGATGAGGAGAATGTCGGATAAGGTCTACGGAGGAATATGTGCGTGAAACTACGGTGATGTTGATGATGTTGATGATGATGCTGATGATGCTCATGGTGATGATGCTTCTGATGATTATGATGATAGTGGTGATGATGATGGTGGTGATGATGATGGCGATGACGATGATGATGCTGATCATGGTGATGATGGGAGGACGATGATGACGAGGATGGCAATGAGGATACGGAAGGTATTGCGGAGAGTGGCGAGGACGCCTGTTGTGGCGAGCTGTGATGTTGTTTGTGCTGTTCATGGTCGTGTGGAGGATGGCGAATCTGCTCCACGCATGTTCTAAGATCTTGGAGCTTGTACCATTCTGGTTCAATGTTCTGGAGCAGGAAAAAGGGCCGAAGAAGAATAGGGGGTACGTACTTCGGATGATGATGACAACGAGGAGGACGTGCAGGGAGTGGAAGAAATAGTGCGGACCGAGGGGTGGAGGAGTAGGAAGGATGAGGGAGGCGAGCAGGATCGAGGGTGCGGGATGTGGATAGTGATAGAGGTGTTGATCATGACCACAGTGTTGGCGATGGCGGCGACGATATTTATGATGATGCTGGCGGCGACGACGAGGACGATGACCACGACGAAGACGAGGACGATACTGGTGATGGTAGCGAGACGATGGTTGTGGTTGGCGATGCTGAAGGGGTACGGTATTTCGGATTTGCTTCTGCCTCCTCCCGCCCTCCCTCTCCGCATCACCCTCATACTCATCGGCATGACCCTCCCCACCATCATCATCACCCTTCCTCCTTCTCCACCTCCTGCTCCTCCTCCTCAACCTCCTCCCCCCTCACCCCCCTCACCCCCCCTCCCCCTCAGATCCGTTGCAAAACACATGCAACATCGCAACAAATCACGATCGGAGCCCCGGACCAGATCTTTCTGCGCCGCTTTTCGAGCCGGATCGATCTGTGAGGGTCCCGGGGCCCCGAAATCGAGCGAAAACGCCCGTCGCGAAAAAGTTGTAACGCCAGGATCTCAGGGCCCCCTCCTCCTCGCCCTAGGGCTCAGGCGACACTCCGTCTTCCGTCCTTGTCGGCCATGGTCCCGTCAGCCGCCCGTTGATTTGTGCCCCCGTCTTCGCGCGGCCTGGTCCAGACGGGCATATCGGACCTTGGAAAAACCATGTCGGGTGCCGTAGGAGCGGCTCGAGGAGGGGAGGAGGAGGAAGTAGGAGGAGGAGGGGGAGGAGGTAGGAGGTAGAGGAAGTAGAGGAGAAGTAGGAGGAGAAGGAGGAGGAGGAGGAGGAGGAGGACGAGGGGGAGGAGGAAGAGGAGGACGAGGATGAGGAGGAGGATCTGGGTAGGACCCTGAGGAGGAGGAGGAGGAGGAGGAGGAGGAGGAGGAGGAGGAGGAGGAGGAGGACTAGGAGGAGGATGGGGGGAAGAGGAGGAGGCAGGGGGGGAGGAGGACGGGGGGAGGAGGTGGAGGAGGTATGAGTTGGAGGAGGAGGAGATTGATAAGACCCTGAGATCCTGGCGTTGCATGTTTTCACCACGGGCGTTTTCGCTCGATTTCGAGCTTCCTGGACCCTCACGGATCGATCCGGCTCGAAAAATGAGGCAGAAAGATGGGGTCCGGGGCTATGGTCGCGATTTTCTGCGATGTTTTTTTGTTTTTTTTTGCGACGGTGGATTTCAGGGGAGGAGTGGAAGGACGGGGAGGTGGAAGGAGGAGAGGGGGACAGCGAGGAGGGGGAGGGGGATGTTTTGGATTGCGCGTCAGGTACAACCGCTGGACGGTCAGGTGACAGGTTGGCACGCAGCACGCCACAACAAAGCAGGGGCTGATGCCCCGAACTTGCATCGACTTCGACGCCGAGGTTCTGGGGCAAACTTGGTTGCCGGCTTTTGTTTAGAACGCAGAAAGTGCAGCACAGTAAAAAAACACAGTGCAGCTATTGCAAAAACAGGGGGAGGCACATACAAAGAGACAGCGAGGCAGGCGGTTCTTGGCGGTTGCTTCATGCCTGGTCTCTGACGCGCAAAGATGGGACGCAACCCTCGGCCACCAACCACACAGCTAAGGAGGGAAGAAGCCTTCGGCCCCCAGGCGGAGCGAGAACGAGACGGCGGAGGAACCAGCGCCGATCTTCGTGCTCAGACTCATGAGAGGAGGCACTGCGGCACAATCTCAGATGCCAGCCATAATGACTTGCCTGAACTGAGTGGGCTCCCGCCTTAGACTTCCTCAATATTCAAACCAGGCTGGGAACCCAAAATTGGCGACAGGTTTAGATTTCGCACGGCCCGCTCCGATTGCCAACATGAAGCGCGGGCTCCATATGGAGGGGGCTGCCGCCTGAAACGTCTTCGCAATTCACTCACAATCGAGGTTCCCGCCTGAAGTTTCTTCAACATTCAAGCGCGAGGCGCCCAAAAGTGAGGGCAGTTACAGGGTTCGGATGACCCGTTCCGACTGCCAGCATGAGGTGCGGGCTCCATAGGGAGCGGGCTCCCGCCTGAGACTTCCTCGTAAGCCACTCACAAACGAGGCTCCCGCCTGAGGCTCTTCAAAACCCAATCGCAAGGCGCCAAAAGCGACGACAGTTACAGGGTTCGCATGACCCGCTCCGATTGCCGACGTGAAATGCGGGCTCCAAAGGGGGGAGGGTCCCGCTTGAGACTTCCTCGCAATTCACTCACGAACGAGGCGTTCGCCCGAGGCTTCCTCAAAATTCAGGCGCGAGGGGCTCAAACGTGACGACGGCTACAGGGTTCGGATGGCCCGCTCTGGTTGCCAACATGAAGCGCGGGCTCCATGGGGAGGGGGCACCCGCCTGAGACGTCTTTTCAATTCACTCACAAACGAGGTTCCCGCCAGAGGTTTGTTTCTTCAAACTTCAAGCGCGAGTCAACTAAACATAATGACAGCTAGACGGTCCAGATGATCTGCTCCGATCACCAACATGAGGCGCGGGCTCTATAGGGAGGGGGCTCCCGCCTGAGATATCCTCGCAACTCACTCACAAACGAGGCTCCCGCCAGAGGCTTCTTCAAGATGAACGTGTGAGTGTGGTTGTGTGCGTGTGTGAGTGCGTTTGTGTGTGAGTGTGAATGGGTGTGGGAGTGATGTCGATGATGATGGTGATGATTTTGAGTGGATGAGTGCGTGGGTGAGGGACTGAGGGATGATGAAGATGCTGGTGATAAGGATGAGTATGAATGTGTGGGTCTGTGAATGTTTGAGTGACGAACAGAGGTGGGAATGATGCTGATGCTGCTGCCGCTGCTGATGATGGTGGTGGCGATGATGATGATGCTGATGATGATGATGATGCTGATTATGATGATGATGATGCTGCTGCTGATGACGATGATGATGAGGATGAAACTGAGGATGAGCATGAGGACGAACATGATGATTCTGATGCTAATAATGATGATGATGTTGAGGAGGAGGATGAGGATGATTACGAGGATGACGATGATGCTGATGATGATGATGATGATGAAGAAGATGAGGATGTGGGTGGGTCCCTGCGCGGGGTGCCCAGAGAAAACAAACACCCCACTTAGGATGTGGGGAACTACTGCTTTCGGGATCGGCCCGTCGTGTCCGAGCCAGCGGCGACACAACACCCAGGGCCCAGTCTTCGCATTGCCCTTGGCACGGATCCCAGGAAACATGAAGTTCCAGAAGCGCACAACAGATCTCTTGGTTCTCCCCCCAACTCTTCAGGCACCGTGCCATCGCAAAATCCCGCCCACATCGCATGAACATAATCGATCGTGCTATCTGCCAGACACTTACAGACAGAGTTGGTCAGGGTATGTCTTCTTGGCGGTCCTCCGTTCCCTGTAACCTAGCAATGTTGCGTGACCTCTCCATCCATGTGAGCACCTGCCTCTCCCCTCCATATCGAACAGCCTGCATTGTAATCCTGACACACGTCACGCCGCAATCCTAGTCGGTGCCCTCGACGACTGACCGCGCTCGTACTGATCAAAATCCGAGGATGTCAGGGCTCGGAGGGGTGCCGTGTGGAGGACGTCGTAGCCAGGATAGGCCGATCGCAAGGTTGCGGGTGCTACGTCCAGCAGGTTGTACACTTACTGGCTGCGAGGTTTTTGCGGCGAAGCGTGCAGCGTGACCATCGCTCCTATGGCCCGGGGGCAGGTACGAGCCCAGGCCCCCGACGCCACGATTTTTTCACGCCGCGACCCCCTTCTCATCCTGAGTCGCTCTCTGACGACCCCGCGAGGCCCGGCAGAGGGGCCACCCGGAGGGCGCAAAAAGAGCGAAACACTTCCCGTCGCGATTTTTGTCACGGCGCGAGGGGGTCTGGGAGGGAGTGGAGCAGGAATAAGAGTGGGTGGCAGCAGGGAGAGCGGCGGAGGAGGAGGAGGAGGATGAGGAGGAGTTAGAGGGCAGGATGCCGAGGAGGAGGAGGAGGAGGAGGCGGAGGCGGAGGAGGGGGAGGAGGAGAAGGAGGAGGAGGAGGAGGAGGAGGAGGAGGAGGAGGAGGACCCTCTCCGCGATGCCAGCTTGGCTCCAGGCGCCCCCGGGTGGCAGCCTTGGGGGCTCGCCCCCGCGCCGCCCTGTGCGGCCTGGGCCCGTCGGGCGGACCTCGAGCCTCGGGCCTGGAGAGGGGGGGGGCCGCCGAGGTCGGGGGCGCTGGCGCCATGGCGGAGAGGGTGAGGACGTCGGGGATGGGGAGGGCTGGAGGCGGGAAGAGAGCACGACCGGAGAGGTGCTTTTTGCCATGTTCGTCCTCCGGAGGCCCTCGCCGGGCCTCGGGGCCGTCAAGAGACGCTTCAGGATGAAACACCGGTCCGGGGAAGTCGCGACGGGAGGTTTTTTTCGCTATCATCGGCCTCCTCGGGACCGTCAAAAAACGGCTCAGGAGGAGAAACCGGCCCCAGGGGAAGGGCCCGGACCTCCTTCGGGGTCGCGTCACGCGAGAATCATGGCGTCGGGGGTCTGGGAGCGGAGCGTCCACCTGCCCAGGCCTCCGACGCATGCACCCGAGCAGCCGCCAAGCCCTGAGAAATCCTGCCGTCGCGCAGTTTTCCCCAATCAGTGCTTGCACTGAAGGGGTCCTATATACGGGAGTTGAAAGATTAGGCGAAAGTTCCCGCCGAATTTGGTAGCAGGCTGGGTTCCCATGTTCCCGGTTCCGGCTCCTGGGTTCCCAGTCATTGGTTCCAGGCCGATTTCGGTGGGTTCTGGGTTCCCGGGCTCCCGGGTTCCCGGTCGATCTCCTCAGCGAAAACCATCCATTGATTCTTCAGGCTTCCGCCACATCCGCCGACCCCTTGGATTTTCCTCGGGATCGTTCACCACAGCTTCCTTGCAAACCGTGGGAAAATGAGGTTGTTCAGGGCCCGTCACAGCGAGAAGGGGAGCCGACATGGGTCGCAAACTGGCCCAGAGGGCTTCCAGACGGCCCAAGCGAACCCCAAGACGGCACAGGGAGGTTTTTTGGGTTGTGTTTGGGGCCTTGCACGGGTGCCGGAGCCAGGGAAGTATGTTACACCCCGGAGACATCTTACGGTTGTCGGCGGTTTCCAAGCGGGATGTCCCGCTAACTGTTAATGTTCGGAGATGTTTGGGCTGACCTTGTCGATGGCAATGACGTCGTTGATGATCACGACACTGATGACGATGATCGGCTCCCTCTCCTCCTCTCCTCCTCCCCCTGCTCCTCCCTCCTGCTCCTCTTTCTGCCTCTCCTCCTCTTCCTTCTCCTGCCCTTCCTCCTCCTCCTCCTCGTCCACGTCCTTCTTCCCTTCCCTTCCCCGCCTTCTTCTCCTCCTCCTTCTTGTCCTTCTCCTGCTGTTCCTCCTCCCGCCCTTCGTCCCTCTCCTCCTCCTCCTCCTCCTCCTCCTCCTCCTCCTCCTCCTCCTCCTCCTCCTCCTCCTCCTCCTCCTCCTCCTCTCCTCCTCCTTATCCCCCTTCCCTTCCCGGCCTTCTCCTCCTCTTCCTCCCCCTCCTTGTCCTCTTCCTCCTCCTCCTTCTCCTCCTCCTGCTCCTCCTCCCCCCCCCCTCCTTCTCCTGTCGCGGGGCCCTCGTGGAGGCTTCTTGGACCGTCTTGGTGCGGTCTTGGGAGGCTCTCGGGCCGCCCCGGAGCGCCCCAGAAGGCGCACGTACGAAAAATACACGTTTTACGAAGAGAACGGGCGATTTTATACAGCGAGAGGCCCTCCAGGGGCGCATAGTGAAAGCCTCGTGGGGCGTCTTGGGGGGCCTCCGCAGCCGTCGGGAGGCCGTCGTCAGCGTTTTGGATCGCTCTTGGACCGTCGAGGACCATGTGGAGCTCTCGTCGAGGCCGCTCGGACCGCTCCTGGAGCGCTCTCGGAGCCGTTTTCGGAGCCCTTTTGGGCCGTCTTGGACGTGTGTTTGCGCGTCTTGGGGCCCTCGAGGGCTCTGTGGGAACCCTCCTGGGGGCGTCTTGGGCCGTCTGGGAGCGGGTTTAAATGACTCTGGGGCCGTCCAGGAGCGGGGGACACCCCAAAAGGCGCACGTGTGAAACAATATACGTTTGACGAAGGAAACGTAGGATTTTTTGCTTCTAGAGGCCCTCTGTGGGCGCATCGTGGATGCCTCTTGGGGCGTCTTGGGGGCCTCTTCAGCCGTTTGGAGGCCGTCGTCAGCGTTTTTGATCGCCCTTGGACGGTCGAGGACCATGTGGAGCTCTCTTCGAGGCCACTCGGACCGCTCCTGGAGCGCTCTCGGAGCCGTTTTCGGAGCCCTTCTGGGCCGTCTTGGACGTGTGTTGGCGCGTCTTGGGGCCCTCGAGGGCTATGTACGGACCCTCTTGGAGGCGTCTTGGACCGTCTGGGAGCGGGTTTGGGGGGCTCTGGGGCCGTGCAGGAGCGGGGGTCACCCTCAAAGGCGCACGTGTGAAACAATATACGTTTTACGAAGGAAACAAACGATTTGTTGCGTCTAGAGGGCCTCTTGGGGGGAATCTTGGATGCCTGGGGGGGCGTCTGGGGAGGCCTCGTGAGCCGTCGGGAGGTCGTCGTCGATGTTTCTGATCGCTCTTGGACCGTCTGGGACCATGTGGAGCTTCGGGGAAGCAACTCGGAGCGCTCCTGGAACGCTTTTGGGCCGTTTTCGGAGCCCTCTTGGGCCGTCTTGGACGCCTGTTGGCCCATCTTGGGCCCTCTAGGGGTCTGTGGGGGACCCTCTGCGAGGCTTCTGGGGCCGTCTGGGAGCGGGTTTGGGAGCCTCTTGGGCCGTCGGGGAGCATCGGAAAGATCCAAAGCTGAATTTTAAAAAAACAAGGGGAATGGCCCAATTTTGGCGTCTAGGGACCCTTGTGGAACGCATCTCGGAGGCCCTCGGGGGAGCTCGTGGGGACCTCTTCTGCCGTCGAGGACGCCTCGTGGCCCGTCTTCGGGCAAACTTGGACGTCTTGGAGCGCTCGTGGGGCGTCCCAAACCCATTTCGAGGCCACCAGACGCGTCCCTACACGAATTTCACGTGTTTTTTCAACGTTTTTCGGGAGCGGATGAGACCTCCGGGGGGGTCCGGCCCGTCCGGCCCGTCCGGCCGGACCCCCCCCCCCCCCCTCCAATGGACCGGACCGGGCTCCCGGGGGAGGGGTTTGGGGAGGGGGAACATCTCACACGCCGATGAACCCCAAGGGGTCGGCGGATTGGGGCTTTTCTCTGGTGGGCGTCGTTGTCGCTCCACTTCGGGCCCCGGGGGGCCCTCGCAGACGGCTCCGGCTCGGAGCAGGACGCAGGAAGCTGGGGTCCAGGGCCAACGGCGGAGCTCGCGGAGGGTGCAGCCGGGGCAGGCGCGAGAGCCAAGGGTCACGTGGACGCGGTGTGTGGTTGTCAGGGGTCGCGGCCGCCCGGACCAGAAAGACTGTGGCGGGCATTGCGGTGAGAGCGCGGTGTCCGAATCGACTGTGAGGAAGGTCTCCAGCGAAACGGCTGAAGCGGACCGCCTCTGGACCGGGAGGTCTCACCAGGTGGTCTTGGGTTCCCCGTCCCCCTCGATTATTTCGTGTTTTTGTGCGCCCATCTTCTTGCTCTCCAGCGAAACGCTAATAGGCAAAGATAAGCGATGGGCCCCCTGCCAGGATCGTCAAAGAACGACTCGGGGTGAAAAGGGGGCCCCGCATTGAAGAAGAAGAAAAGCAATAACAATACAACAAACGATACGTCGGATCTCTGGGTACAAGCTTTCACTCCA
The DNA here is from genome assembly GCA_963575745.1 of Prorocentrum cordatum. Classification (NCBI taxonomy): domain Eukaryota; class Dinophyceae; order Prorocentrales; family Prorocentraceae; genus Prorocentrum; species Prorocentrum cordatum. The sequence continues at coordinate 183,879 of CAUYUJ010017501.1, read as the reverse complement.
GCATCGCAGTGGAGTCGAGCTCAGGCGGTTGCTGGGCCAGACTGGCCGCGGCTGGGGGGCTGTAGTCACTGCCTCCCCAGGGGGGCCCATTGCCGTCGACGCCCCTCTCGACGAGAGACCGCCAGTGCGAATACTTCTCCTTTCGAGACCTCTCAAGGGGGGGGGCCACAGGGGGGATGGAGTTCGCTCCGTTGGCGCATCAAACCGCAGAAAAACTATGCAAAACGAGGTCTCTGGCCGCCGCCGGAACCCGAGAGGTGTCGACAATCGGGGCGCGCGGGGGGCATCGTTTTTTCGGGAAATTCGATGCACCAGCGGATCGAACTCCCCCCCCCCTCAGGGTCCCCCCCCTTTGGTGGACCCCGATCCTTGGGGGGTACGGCACGAGGATTCAGAGCACGACCTGCCTTGGAGGAGTACCGTTCTGTGCTTGGTGCTCGGTTTCTCCACCTGGGAGCGGCCTCCGGCTCGGGTAACCCGCGTGGGGTATTGGACCTGCTGCGAGGGGGATCACGTTCTTGCCCCGCGTCGTTGTGGACATTGCCTCGAGTGCCGTGGAAGAGTATGCTTGTAGGAACCCCGTAAGCCATTCGGCGTCTGGGGGCCCTTGCTGGGCCCCGGTGCCGTCAACACAAGCTGCCCGAGACGGAAAGCCAGTCCCCGGGGTCGGGCGTTGCGTATTGGGGCGGCCATCCAGCCCCCAGTGAGGTGCCACCCTTCTTTTAGAGAGGTGCAAGGCGTGCTCAGGCCCGAGGACGCGCAGGGTGCATCCCACTTAGACGGGTGCAAGACTCCCAGCCCGTCCCGCACGCGCTCTCGAGCAGGGGGGCCCCAGAATGGGCCCCCTGGGGCCCCAGAGGCGCACGACAGTTGCACGCTCCCCCCCCCCCCCACCCCACCCCCCTTTCATCGTCCCCCACTAAGCAACGCCCGGTGGGGAAGGCGTTCCAGAGCCTCCGGGGCCCACGCTGCGCCAGAGCCACGCCGCCGACGGCTCATGGGAGGCTGGCGGCCGCCCCGGGGCCCTGGCTGTCGTGGCTCGCTCGCAGTGCGTGAGCCCCGAGGAAGGCTTCCTCGCAGCGTCGACCCTGAGGGATCTCTCCTCCACTCCATCTCCTCCTCCCCCCCCTCCTCGACCTCTCCCCCCCCTCCCTCTCGACCTCCTGCCCACCTCCGCCTCCTCGACCCCCGCCCCGCCCCAGACATCGGACGTCGTGCTTTGTTTTACAACGTGACCCCCTAGAGGTCTGGACCCCTTGCCCTGGGCCGGCCTTTTATCCCGAGTCGGTTTTTGGACGGTCCTGGAGTCTTGTGATGCTTGTTTGGGAGCGAGTGTCAAGCGGCAGCCACGCGGCTACACGTTTCGCCCCCTCGCTTCGAACGTCGAACGAGCACCGTCGGCGATGAGGCCCGACTGGAGGCGGAGCTGAGAGATGCAGCCCGTGGGGGTACCCCACAGAACGATCTCATCGATACTGCGAGCTTGACGTGGCTGAATGTAACCACAAGAAGCAATTAAGATCCCCCCCCTCTCCGGCGAAAGTGTAACGCACCCAGCACCCCAGAAGTGTTACCCTGGCACCTCGCACCTTTCTGTGAACGCAGACGAGTCTGCTCTCCGAAGCAAGCAAACCGCCTGAGACATTCTCGCAATATAGTCTCCTTGTGGTTCTAAGTCTTGTTTTTATTAGTATTCATATTATCATTACTCGTATGCCACTCTTATTATTATTAGTATTATTATTATTAGTATTATTATTATTATTAGTATTATTATTATTATCATCATTATTATCCCAACTCTAATCGGGATACCTCCTGAGCCAGGGCGCGGGAATTATGTATGTTCGTTCCATTTGCGCGGTGCTAATCATATCGTTCGTCGAAAACCGCCCCCCATAATTATTTAATTACTGTGCTGTGCTAATGATAAACCCTGGGGGTTCCTTAATGGCTTCTTGCGGTTACCACGTGTGGAACAGACGAAGCATATTCCTCTGCACTCCCGTCGCCAGCATGTCCCCGCTTCGGTTCCTCTCAGGCCGGACGAGGGCCAGTTGAGACAACGACGGTTCTGCGGCCCGGTCCGAATCCTCTCAAAATCGGAGGCCGCACCACTCCTGGGGTCCATCCTGCTTCGTTTTTGTATATATCCGGAGGGGAAAGAACTCACAGAGACACAATGAATCGTCGATTCCCTTGAAAATGTGGGAAACCATGGACGAATATAGGGAATCTTGGGATGTGCTTGGGGGGAGGACGAATACAGGGGAATCTTGGGATGTGTTTGCTTGTGTGTCCTGGGGCCCCTTTTTGTTTTCAGCGGGGGCGGCCAGGAGCCGCCCCGGAGGAGGCCCGGAGAGGACGGGGATCGCCGGGGAGGGCCGCTCCTCCTCCTCCTCCTCCACCTCCCCTTCCTCCTCCTCCTCCTCCTCCGTCTCCTCCTCCTCCTCTTCCGCCTTCCCTTCCTCCTCCGCCTCCTCCTCCTTCGCCTTTTCCTCCTTTTCCGCCTCCTCCTTCTCCTTCCCATCCTCGTCCTCGTGCTCCTCCTCCAACTCCTCCTCCTCTTCCTCTTCCTCCTCCTCCTCCTCCTCCTCCTCCTCCTCATCCTCCCGCCGGGGAGGGGGCGGCCACTCTTTCAGATGAGACCCCGCGAAAGCTTCCACGAGGCGAGGACATCTTCCCCCGATCAGGAAAATCGAAGAAGAAACAAGGACATAAATTTATAATCTTTGATTGTTATATCTCTCAATTCGGTGTGGCCCGCTTGTTGGTCTGTAGCCATCTCGCTCAAGTCTTGAGGGCCGATGTGGCAGCAGCGTCTCCAGGACCTCGCTGCCAACGGTCTGTTAGCGTACCTCGGTCGTTGCCCAGCGGCTCCGACCTGCCCGACAGCCCCTCCTTGCCCGACAGCGCCATCGCTCACGTGTGGGTCCTGCCCATCGTGCCCTGCCTGCCCGTCCTGCGTCTGCGGGCCGCAGGTGGCGTCGGCCGAGAGCCCGGCGCGGTGCCCGGCAGAGGCAGCAGCGCCTGACTGCCCGTGGAGCTACTGGCTGACCGTGGGCGCGGTCATCGGCGTGTTGGTGGGCTGGGCCATCATCCTCTTCATCTTCGTGCTGCGTGGACTGACCACGCGAGCTCTGAGGGCCCTTTCGCGATCTCCCTCGACACCTTCGCCTGCATCGGCGGCGATAGCACCAGCTACTCCTAAGAGCATTCGAGATGGATACGTTGGACATTCCAGAACCCCAGGTTCTGGTGCACTATCCAGATGACGAGGGAGGGCTCTTCTGGCATCAGCGCATTCTGGTCAAGAAGATTGCACCAGGGATTTGGATCGCTGCCACTCCCGACTTAGAGCTCGTTCGTCACAATCTTTTGGAGCAGCGACACAAGGTTTTGGATCGCAATGCTATGTTCCCCGCCAACATTCGTGCACAGGTCTACGGCTTCGACCCTGTGCCGCGGGCGGACATCCTGGCTCTGAAGAGGCAGGCAGCGGTGCAGGCAGCAATTTTGGGAGACGGCGACGCCGACATGGAGATCGAGCATTTTGCCTGGGTGATCTCAGAGGCGGGCCACCTCCGCTTCGCGCAGACCCTGACCGACCAGGAAGTGGAGCAGGCCACGCTGGGGCAGACCAAAGGGGTTGCTCTAGTCAACGGCCTGGAGGTCTTCGTGGAGAAGATCGAGGCAGATCGTGCGAAGATCGAGAAGTGGAAGGCCGAACGTGAAGCCGGAGCGGGTGACCTACGTGTGCTGGGTGATCACCGTGACGCCTCAGGTCGTCGCCATCTCACTCTCACCGAGGGTGTCTCCATGATGAGGGAGACTTCGTTTGAGGACTGGAACATGCCTGGGCCTCGGATCGCCAAGGAGTGGCTTGTTTCTGTTCGGGATGGGCCTGGCGACCTGACCACCTACCATAGCCAGTGGATGCGACGCTCGGGCGTCGGAGAGGGCACAGCTGTGGCCCACATCCACTTCGTGATGTGCGAGATCGTGCGGCTGGCCATCCAGGTCGATCAGTTGGACGTCTCCAACCTGATGAGCTTCGAGCTCGCCATGCGCAGGATCTGTCAGGACGAGACGGCCGTTTCGCGCAATCCTCGTCACCCAGACTATGGCGGGCTCGACATTGTGCTGCACGCCCCGGTCTCGGAGCAGGGCCAGGCCAGCACGGACAGGTTCACAGAGTGGGTCACTGGCCGCTTGAAGGAGCGCGCCTCGATCTACAAGCAGACTCGCCTCTGGAACGAGGAGCAGCGCGCCCTGCAGGCTGCCCGCACCTCGGTGGACCCCAGCAAGGGAGGCGGACGCGGCCGCGGGCGTGGCCGCGGCAAGAGCGGCAGGGACGACCAGGAGCAGGGAGGCTCGGGGTGACCGAGGCTTTCCGGGCCGAGTCTGAACCCCGAGCTCGGCCCGGCGCGGTCACTCAAGATCGGGGACAACCTACCAGGTGGAGGCCTTCAAGACGGAGGCACGGGGATCCTTTCCCCCTGCCGCATTTTTCGCCATCCCAGCTCAGCAAGATGGGTGGCAACTTCGAGCAGCGACAGCGGGCTTCTCTGGCACGGGCTTCGCTCAACCACCTCGCTGCTGCTCAACCGAATGCAGACTTAGTTTTTCAGGCTCGTCAGCCAGCTCGGGCCCCTACTGCCGTTCAGGATTGGATTCTGGACAGCATTGTGGAGCGCGTCGACGCCGTGGGGCCCCCCCCGCCAGGCCTCACAGCCGAGGGGGCCGCGCGCGAGCTGCTGGCCTCGAAGGACCTGTATAGCCAGGAGCCGAAGCACCTAGCGCCGTTCGACCTGACAAAGCTCAAGGTTGCCAAGGGACGCGCCCGGCCGCGGTCTGTGGCCAATTTCCTTCCTCCGTTGGCTGGGGAGATGATTCGGAACCCAGCGCAGTACATAGAGAAGGATGAGGGGGAGATGGAGTTCACACGTCAGACAACTGATCCCATCAAGCCTTATTGGGATCCAGTGCTTCGTTCTAGCCGACTGGAGCGATGGAGGCTGTTTCGAGTGCTGTACGAGCTAGGGCTCATCACGTTCAGGCCCCGTCTTCGCGCTCGAGCCGCCTTGTTTTTTGTGAAGAAAAAGAAACCTGGCGAGATCAGAATGATAGTTGATGCGAGGCAGGCCAACGCCTGCCACCGTGCGCCTCCGACCACTCGCCTTGGGTCGGCGGGCGCCCTCGCGGACCTCGACTTCTCCGACGGGAACGGCTCCTTCGGCGGCGTCGGCGGCGTCGTCGGCTGGGACCCCCACGGGAACGAGGCGGACGTCGAGGATTGCTTCTACAACTTTTCAATAGACGGGCTGGCTGAGTGGTTCGGCTTCGATGACCCGCTGTCCGTTGCCACTATCAGGGACACCTACGGCATCAACATTGGCTCTTTTTGGGACCCAGATCTCCACAGGATGGTTGCGGCGACCGACGACGTCGTGCTGTACCCGTGCATGCGTGCCATGTGCATGGGCTGGTCTTGGGCCTTGTTTTTCGCTCAGGAAGCCGTTTCAGCTATGACCTCCCGCGCCCTTCGGCCTTGCTCGACTCTGGAGCCGGCCATGGTGAGGGAGCACCTCCCAGCGCCTGACCTCAACGAGTCCGGGGTCATGGGCAGCGTCTACGTTGACAACATCACCGTCGTGGGTAAGACTGCCGCTGTGGCCCGTGAGGCCAGCGCCGCCCTTCGCGACGAGGCGGAGCGCTGTGGTCTCCCCATCGCTTGGTCGTACCCCGACGTCGTCACTCATCTGGAGACGGTGGGAATCGAGCTTGATCTGAAGCAAGGGCGCCTGCGCAACAAGGCCTCCCGAGTCTGGAGGTTCGACCTGGCCACCCGGGCGCTGCTGGCCCGGGGTAAGATGCGAGGTGAACACATGGAGGTCTGGTTGGGCCACGCGGTCTCCCTGCTGATGCTGGCCCGGCCAGGCTACGCTGCGCTGTCCGCCGTCTACCGGTTTGCGGAGGAGGCCTGGGGCGTGCGGACTGTCTTGCCTAGCGAGGTCAGACAGGAGATGCGCGTCGTGGTCGGGCTGGTCTGGCTCGCGGAGGTCGACCTGGCAGCGCCCTACGTGCCACGCGTGTGCGCCAGCGACTCCGCCGACCACGGGTACGGGCTCATGTACAAGAGGGCCTCGCTCGGCGACCTACGCTCGGCCTTCCGCTGGAAGGAGAAGTGGAGCTTCAAGCAGCACCTCCGAGGGCCGCGCGTGGGTCTTGTGCCTCCGACTGATGTTGCCGACATGGGGGGGTACGGCGACGTGATCGACCGGTCCCTCGACTATGAGATCGAGCCTCGCTGTCAGTCTTCCTCGCCTTGCAGCGGCACAGCGCCCGCGACCGCCTTCGGCCAGTGGCTGCAGCGCCGGGCGGAGGAGGGCTCGCCGTCGGCGGGGGCCCACCAGCCGCGCCGCCGCCGCCGGGAGTGCCACGCCTCTTGGCGTGAGGGCGATCTGGAGGTCCCGCCGCCGCAGACCGGACCTCTTGCGCCACCACTCCCGGCCGCGTGGTGCGAACCCGAGGGCTTCCGCCTGGTGGCGGCGAAGAGGTGGCGCTGGCCGAGTGAGCACATCAATGTGAAGGAAACCCGAGCTGCTGTGATGGGCCTTCGCCATGCCTGTCGCGTCCGCAGCAACTGCGGACGCCGCTTGGTTTCTATCGTCGACTCCATGGTTTGTGTTGGCTGCCTGGAGAAAGGGCGGTCTAGCCGCTCAGCAGCTCTGAACGCACAGTGCCGGCGCGCGGCGGCCTACACGATAGGGTGTAGGGTGCGATGGAGACTTCGATATGTCAACACGAAGTACAATGTGGCCGACGCCCCTTCGCGTCGGTTCGAACACTCCTCTCCCGACAAAGGTCATCATAAACATATTCACGACGAAGCCCCAACAATTTCTACTTCTCCCTCTCCCTTGAGCACTGTGGTGGGAGTGGGCTCGCTGCCTCCTGGTCTCGGCCTCGCAGGGCATCCGTCCGCCGGCGCCGAGTGTGACATACAGCCAGAAGTGCAGGTTTGCGGGCCGCTCGCTGAAACAATTCATCGGTCTTCTTGCCCGTCTTCCACCACAACACCTTCGGTGACCAGCCAAGCCGCCGCACCCCCTCTGCGTCTTGGGCATGCTCAACTTCTGAGGCGGGCCCAGCGAGGCCAGGGCTTCCTGGAGTTGTTCTCGGGCGAGGGCGGGCTTTCGGAGGCCTTCAAGGAGCTCGGCCTGAAGACCTTCCCCGGGATGGACATCAAGGACGGGGCCCACTATGACCTCCTGGATCCCGTGGTGCAGCTCGTTATCTTACAGGGTGTTCGGAAAGGGATGTTCTGGTATGTTCATATGGGTACCCCCTGCTGTATTTGGTCTAGGGCTCGCCACGGTGTGGTCAACCTCGAGAGAGCCCGACACAAAGAACGTATTGGTGTAGCTCTGGCTTTATTCAGCTGTCGTGTTGCCTACGAGTGTTCAAGACATGGAGTTTTCTGGAGTATTGAGAACCCGAGGACCTCGAGGCTCTGGGATTTTGACCCCGTTCGAGAGCTCACCAACCTTCCCGACGTGATTCAGATTTTTCTCGTGCACTGCAGCTATGGGGCCCCGCACTTGAAGCGGACTAAGATCCTCACGAATTTCTTTGCCCTGTCGTCCCTGAGCTCAGAGTGCTCCAGAGACCACACGCACGTGGAGCTTAGGGGTTTCGAGACAGTTACGTTGCCATCTGGGGCTCGGGTCAGACGTAATCGGACCGCTGGAGCGGGAGCCTACCCCCGCGGGCTCTGCAAGGCATGGGCTCAGGCGGCCGCTCTGACCGCGCCTGCCGGCGCCCGCGGCGACGTGGGCGCTGCTGACGGCGGCGACCTGGAGGCACAGCTCCGGGATGCTTCGCAGCGGCCAGCTTCGCGTGCCCGAGAGCGCCTCAGGCCGGCTCGGCCGCGGCTCCAAGCGGAGCCTGACCTCGGGCTCTCTGCAGCCGCCGACCCAAACGCCCTCGAGAGCCGGTACGACCACCTCCGGCCGTTCGTCGTCTTTGGCCAGGACTCCAACCTCGAGGCGGCTCGGAAGCAGGCGGCCCGCGCCAAGAGAGGCCCAAAGGGTCGCTGGCCGTCGCTGCCGCGCCTCTAAGTTCGTGGAGTCCATCAAGGGTCACACGTTCAACTTCGGGCCCCGCGCTCCTGTCCCTGCTGATGGAGGCGTGGCCCGTTTTGGTTCCGTCACCGCGATCTCCTTGGAACGGTACGGCACCGCGGTTCGTGACTTCTTCGACTGGGCCACGCGAGGTGATGAGGACCTGAGGAAGGCACCCGAATCCAAAATTGACCAGTTAATGTGCAAGTATTTTGACAAGCTGATGAGTGATGCAAGACACCCCGCTGAGGGCCGCTATGCTCTCTGGGGCTACCTGACTTTCTTCCCGCGCTCTGACATCGCCAAGTCTGCCCGCCTCATGATGGCCAGGGAGGCTATGAAAGGCTGGACCCGCCGTTTTCCTGGCTCGTCTCGCCACCCATGGCCGCTGTCAGTTTTCTTCCTGTTCATGACAGTCTTTATGAAAGACAAGCACATCGGAGCCGCAGTAGCCTTAGCCATCCAGCTGGACGCCTACCTGAGACCCTCAGAGATCTGCGACCTACGGTGGTGCTCAGTGGTTCGCCCTTCGTCATCATCGTCGCGTCTAGCCCGAGGCCGCTGGGCCGTTGTTATCGGCAACTCAGATCTTGGTGAGACCACCAAGACAGGCGAGTGCGACGACACCGTGGTGCTCAACTCGCCAGGCCGAGACTGGGTCGGCTCGGTCCTCGAGATGTGGGCCCGGCGGCGCCCGTCGAGCTCGCGCCCTGAGGATCCAGTGTTCCCGAACCTATCCTTGGCCAAGTATGAGGCTCTTTTTAGACAGTACAGCCGGTCCGTCTTAGGTAAGACTGGCCACCTGACGCCGCACGTTGCACGCCACTCGGCGCCATCCCATGATGTTCTGACAGGCGCTCGCAGCCTGAGCATGGTGCAGAAGCGTGGCAGGTGGGCTCATCCCAAGTCTGTGAAACGATATGAGAAGAGCGGCCGCCTCTTGCTTCAGGCTGCTCGCCTCCCGCCAGAGCTCGCAAGACGAGCTGCAGCAGCGGAGGCCTCCATTTTTCAGTGTTTCCAAGAGGCCCTCCAGTAATCAATGTCGGTATGGGTGCAGTTGTGCCAAGGCCTTTGCGTTCTCCTCAGCGTTTTTTGCAATCGATGTGCAAGCTTCGGAAGGAATGTTTTGCAGTGCTCGCCTGATGCATGTTGAAAAAGCTATTCACGTCTGCTTCGCAGTGTCACTGGGCCAATTTAGAATGGACAGAGGTGTTTATAATCTTTGATTGTTATATCTCTCAATTCGGTGTGGCCCGCTTGTTGGTCTGTAACCATCTCGCTCAAGTCTCCCTCCCTGTTTCACCCTCCCTTGGGGTGCAGTTGTGCCAGGGCCTTTGCGTTCTCCTCAGCGTTTTTTGCAATCGATGTGCAAGCTTCGGAAGGAATGTTTTGCAGTGCTCGCCTGATGCATGTTGAAAAAGCTATTCACGTCTGCTTCGCAGTGTCACTGGGCCAATTTAGAATGGACAGAGGTGCATATATAACTCTTGGCGCTCCGAACGGATTTCTTGGATCCGCGCTGGGATCTCCTGGGCGGCGCCTCTGGTGCCGCCCCTGGCGCGCCCCGCGTGCCAGGGAGGGGGGTCCAGCGCGGATCCAAGCAATCCGCGCGGAGCGCCAAGACTATGCTTATGCCGCTTCTTCCTCTAGGAAAGGCCCCGGGCCCAGACCCCCTCAAGTCATGAAAGAATCGCGATGGGAGGTTCTTCGCCATTTTCTGCCTCTGCGAGGGCCCTCGCCGGGCCTCGCGACCGTCAGAAAACGACTCGGGATGACGAGCCGCTGTGAGGCCCCTCTAGACACGTTTTGGAGCCCTCGTCAGACCGCCCTGCCGCTCCTCCGGGCCGTTGCTATGGTGTCTGGGGCCTTCGTGGGGCGCCCGGAGGCCGTCGTGGAGCCTTTTGGAGAGTCTCTTGGGGTGCCAGAGGTCGGTCTTGGAGGTTTACTGGGCCGTTGTGGGCCTCGTGGAAGCCCGTGAAGCGAATATGCTGAAATTGTACGTTTTCCAAGGGGAACGACACGGTTGTTGCTTTTTGGAGGCCTGCTTGGAGCGCCTCGTGGTCGCGTTTTCAAGCGGCTTAGACACCCATGGGGCCGTCTGGCGGCGATCTTGGGCGGTTTGGACCGAATCGTCCCCCGCGTGGGCCGTCCGGACAGCCTTTGGGAGCCCTCTTGGCCCGCTTCGGAGCCCTCTTGGGACCGTCCTGCGGCTTTCCTAGGCCGTTGCTATGGTTTCTGGAGCCTTCGTGGATCGCCCGGCAGCCGTCTTGGAGCCTTCTTGGGAGCCTCTTCGGGTGACAGGGGTCGATCTTGGAGATTTATTGGGCCGTTGTGGGCCTCGTGAAAGCCCAAGAAGCGAATGTGCTGAAAATGTACGTTTTACCTGGGGAATAGGACGGTGTTTACTTTTTGGAGGCCTTCTTGGAGCGCTGCGTGGTCGCGTTTTCAAGCGGCTTAGACACCCATGGGGCCGTCTGGCGGCGATCTTGGGCGGTTTGGACCGAATCGTCCCCCGCGTGGGCCGTCCAGACAGCCTTTGGGGGCCCTCTTGCCCCGTTTTGGAGCCCTCTTGGGACCGTCCTGTGGCTTTCCTGAGCCGTTGCTATGGTTTCTGGGGCCTTCGTGGATCGCCCAGACGCCGTCTTGGAGCCTTTTTGTGAGCTTATTGGGCTGGCGAGGGTCGATCTTGGAGGCTTCTTGGGCCGTTTTACGCCGTGCGGAAGCCGAATGGGCGAACGTGGTGAAAATGCACGCTTTCGTTAGTAAATGAGACTATTTTTGCTTCCGGAGGGCCTCTTTGGGGTGCCTCGTAAACCTGTTTCAAACGTCTTGGGGACTTATGGAGCCATGTGGAGGCAATCTTCGGCGTTTGGGGGCGATCTGTCGTCGATTCGTAGCTTTCTTGGACCGTTCCGGAACCTTTGGAACCTTTTTGGCCCGTTTTGGGGCCTCCTGAGGCTCCAAGTGTGCGGATGATGGGATTGCCCCCCCTCCCCTCCAAACCGGCCGGACCAGGCCCCCGGGGGGAGGGGTTTGGGGAGGGGGAAGCATCTCACACTCCGTGACCCCGAGGAATCGGCGGATTCATTGTTTTGCCGATCGGCGCGGGCCCTCGCACCCCCCCCTTCCCCCCAATATAGAGTAGGTTTTGGCTGTTTTTGCGGCGCCTGTTTCGAGCAGGTAAGGTCTCCCCCATAGGACGCACTGCTGGAAACAGTCGCACTTAGCAGAGGTCCAGAGCCAGACCCCCTCCCCCCCCATTCCGCCCAATGTCGAAACGCTGGATAAAAAAGCGCTCACAAAAGCAGCCGTCACGACATTGTCGAACTGCCGCATGGCGAGGCTTCCCTCAGGATCGTTCGGTAGCAAGTCATGGGAACCTTGCAAGTATATCCCTTCGCAATTCTGTCTTAAGAATACATGTGCGCTTCGATTAGCGTCTGATGTCGATGGGATAGCGTTGGTGAGCGTCGACTGGCGTCGACTAGCGTTTGGTCGGGCCTGTCCCTCTACAGGAGGAATGTTCAAAAATAGTCCACAAATAGTCAGGGGATTATTATTCATTGCTTTTTGAGAATTTGGAGGGCATCTTCTGCGTTTTTTGGATGTTTCGCCCGAAATCCACCTGTAGGGGGACACGCCCGACCTAAGACTAGCGTCGAGCAGCGATGGTTCGCGAGAGCCCACCAGATGGTATGGGAGGCTTCCATGAGTTGCCACAGATCGGCGGCGAGCGAGGGGGGCAAGGGAGAACGATAAGGACTTCTCAGAAGGCGGCGGGGCTTCCCGGAATCCCTCTGGCCGTCTGAGACGTTTCCTGCGTCCCCGGGGAAGGCCCGCAACAGAATTCTCCGAAGGCCGGGTGACTTCCGAACCTTCTTAGAAGGCCCGCCCCTTTCTCACTTCCGCCCTGGGCCCGCCGTCGCACAGAAGGATGTCGGCATCCCGCAAAAGGGGGTGTACCGAGTGTGCGTGAGAGAGATAGAGAGGGAGAGAGAGTTCGATCGGTTTTTGCACCGAGCCGCCCCGCCGGCAGCTCCCGTCAGTTGCCGATAGGTGGGGCATGCGGGGAGCATCGGTTTGTGGCAGCTCGGTGCACCAGAGGATCGAGCTCACGCCCCCCCTCTCAGGGTCACCCCCCCCTTTCGGTGGACCCCGAGGATGGAGTGCCCGAAGTGCGGCTACAAGTCCACGCCCCAGTGGCTGAACGACGCGGCGCACTGCCTTAAGTGCCAGACCGTGCTTCGGCGGCGCCCCGCGGGGTCCACCGGCGCGGGCCAGGCGGTGCAGGACGCGGAGCGGAGGCAGGCTGGCGAGGCGGTCGGCGGAGGGCGTCGTCGCCGCTGCCACGCACCAGGAGGAGGAGGAGGAGGAGGAGGAGGAGGAGGAGGCTTTCAGAAGTTGATTCTTGTTCTTCTTTGAGGAGGATGTTTTGAGAGGTTCCTTCGATGACAAGAGGTTTCCCAGTCTCTCGAGGAAGAGAACACACACCATACACACACGCACACACTTTCGGCGATCCGCGCGGACTTCTTGGATCTGCGCTGCGCCCCCCCGGTCGCGCCTCCGGCGCCCCCCCTGGCGCGCGCCGCGCGCCAGGGTTTAATCAGAATGATGGAGCTGAACCGAACGGTCATTCATTGTCCCTGAGTGTTTGGTTGAAGTGGAATTCCGCGATGCGGATTATTGTTGTTGTTGTTGTTGAACATTATTTATTCTAAAGAATAATTATTGTTGGGCCCCCTGGTGCGCGCCCCCCCTGCGCCGCCTAGGCCGCAGCTACATTTTCATCATTTTCGTGAGGAAGCCTCAGAAAAGAGGGTGTGTACAGGATCCGGTTGTTTTGTTGTAATCCGCTTTCCCTTGCAAAAAACAATAGAAAATGACATTTCTTGTTCTAATATAATCAAATTTCAAGAATCCCTTGCAAAAAATAAGGTAAAGTGGACATTCGCGCGCGCAAGACGAAATCCTTCCAAAACCTTAGTGTTCGCAGCGATTTTAACATAAAAACATCAAAAAACCAATGGTTTTTCAACAAAAAATGTCAAAATCTCATCCCGCGCGCTCTTGCGGATTCGTAGGAAACCCAACACTTTTTAAACATTTCTGTCAAACGGGCTTTTGCGAGCAACTTTTTCGAACTTCTGCGACAACGGTTGCGCACCTGCCAGGGCCATCATCCCTGTCAAATAATACCATGCGGGACACATTCGTTTTTTCTTCGCGCGCGCACGCCGTCGTCGTCGGCCGCGGGGCCCTGAATAGTAGCCACGGTCGTCCGCATGCCACGAAGTGAAGTGTCCGAACGTCATAGGGCGGGAAGCTGGGTGTGGGTGGTGGCGAAGAGTCGTTTGGAAATTTGGTAGAGCTTGAACCGGCCCCCCCACAAAGTGGGGGTATTGCCCGCCTCCTATGAAAACCCTGGCACTGGTGAGAACGGAGTGTCCCCAGTCTTAAATGATTGTTGTTGTTGTTGTTGTTGGATTCTCATTTCTGAAGAATAGTTATTGTTGATCCCCCCCACCGGTGCAGATTGTTTTTTCTCAATCAAAGTGTGCCCCTCGACGCTCGCACCCTGTTTTTTGTCAGGGAATGTCTTCCTGCTCAAAGTGGGCCCCTGGCCCCCGGGTTACTACAACAACGGCTTCCACTTGAGACTTCCTCGCAAGTTAGTCAGGACCCCCGCTCCCGCCCGAGACTTCCTCGCATTTTATTCAGGAATCGCGCTCTCGCTTGGGACTTCCTTACAATTTATTCAGGAATCCTTCTCCCGGCGAACTGGAGTCGCGCTCTCGCTGGAGACTTGCTTGCAACTTATTGAAGAATGGCCTTGCGTTGGAATTTCTTGCAATTTTCCCAAGCGCCGCGCTCCCGACACCCAGGCACCCAGGAGTCGCGCCCGTTGTGGCCCCATGTGCATGCCCTTTGTGGCCCCGCTGTCGCCATTTGTGCCCCCCTCACTGTCCTACGTGGCCCAGTTGCTACCCTCAGTGGCCCCATAGTTGCCTTCTGTGGCCCCGCATTATCCGCACTTCGTGGCCCCCGCTCGTTCGCGCTCTTCGTGGCTCCATACGCATTCCCTTCGTGTCCCCGCTGTCGCCCTTCGTGGCCTGCTTCGTGCCCTTCGTGGCCCAGCTGTCGTTCTCTCTCGCTCTCGCTTTGGCTCGTCGTCGCCGTCGTCGTCGTCGTCGTCGTCGCCGTCGTCTTCGACGTCGTCATCGTCGTCGTCGTCGTCGTCGTCGTCGTCGTCGTCGTGGTCGGTCCCCTGTCCGTCCCTCTTGGGGTCGGGTCGACGGTCCGCGGCCGCCCCGCCGATCAGCGCTGCCGCTGGCCAGGTCGACGGTCCGCGGCCGCCCCGCCGCTTGCCGGGGCCCGGCCTGCAGGGAAGAAAGGTATACCCCCCAAAAGGGGCTTGATCGAAGACGAAGAGGCTGGGTATCGAGGGTTCGGGAAATACGCGTTATCGGACACTCGAGCATCTAAGGGCGAACGGTCTTAAACTTATTGTTGTTGTTGTTGTTGATGTTGTTGTTGGGGCTGTTGTTGTGGTTGTTGTTGTGGTTGTTGTTGTGGTTGTTGTTGTTGTTGTTTGTTGTTTGTTGTTTGTTGTTTGTTGTCGTCGTCGTCCCTCCCTCGACCCGCCCCGCGACCCACCCGCGACCCACCCCGCGACCCATCCGCGACCCACCCGCGACCCACCCCGCGACCCACCCGCGAACCACCCCGCGACCCACCCGTGCACGGCCCGTGACCCACCCGCGACCCACCCGCGACCCACCCCGCGACCCACCGCGACCTACCCCGAGACCCCCCTGGCGACCCACCCGCGACCCACCGGCGACCCACCCGCGACCCACCGCGCGACCCACCCCGCGACCCACCCGCGACCCACCGCCACCCACCCGCGACCCACCCCGCGACCCACGCGCGCGACCCAAAACGGCGGGTTTCTTTTGCATTTGTTCCAGGTGGGACCCACCTGCGACCCAAACCGCGCGCGACCCACCCGCGACCCCCGCGACACACCCGCGACCCACCAGCGACCACCGCGCGACCCACCCGCGACCGCTACCCCGCGACCCACCCGACCCACCGCGACCCCCGCGACCCACCCCGCGACCCACCGCGACCCACCCGCGACCCACCCCGCGACCCACCCAAAATGTTCGGCGCCTGCGGCGGGTTTCTTTTGCATTGTTCCAGGTGGAAAACCGCGACCCACCTGCGACCCAAACCGCGCCCGCGACCCACCCGCGACCCACCGCGACACACGCGACCCACCAGCGACCCACCGCGACCCACCCGCGACCTACCCCGCTACCCACCCGCGACCCACCCGCGACCCACCACGCGACCCACCCGCGACCCACCGCGACCCACCCGCGACCCACCCGCGACCCACCCCGCGACCCACCCAAAATGTTCGGCGCCTGCGGCGGGTTTCTTTTGCATTTGTTCCAGGTGGAGAACCCGCGACCCACCCGCGACCCTAATCGCGCGCCCGCGACCCACCCGCGACCCACCGCGACCCGCCCGCGACCCACCCCGAGACCCCCCCGCGACCCCCCCGCGACCCACCCGCGACCCACCCGCGACCCACCCCGCGACCCACCAGCGACCCACCCGCGCCCCCGCGACCCACCGCGACCCACCGCGACCCACCCCCGCGACCCACCCAAAATGTTCGGCGCCTGCGGCGGGTTTCTTTTGCATTTGTTCCAGGTGGAGAAACCCGCGACCCAAACCGCGCCCGCGACCCACCCGCGACCCACCGCGACACACCCGCGACCCACCAGCGACCCACCGCGCGACCCACCCGCGACCTACCCGCTACCCACCCGCGACCCACCAGCGACCCACCCGCGACCCACCCGCGACCCACCCGCGACCCACCCCGCGATCCACCCCGCGACCCACCCGCGACCCACCCAAAATGTTCGGCGCCTGCGGCGGGTTTCTTTTGCATGTGTTCCAGGTGGAGAACCCGCGACCCACCTGCGAGGTGGAGAACCTGCGACCCACCCGCGACCCTAATCGCGCCCGCGACCCACCCGCGACCCACCGACCCACCCCGCGACCCACCCAAAATTTTCGGGTCCTGCGGCGGGCTGTTTTTGAATTCGTTCCAGGGTGGAGGTGGGAGAGCCCGCGACCCACCCGCGACCCAAACCACGTTCACTGAAGAAGCAAAACTTCGGCGCCTGCGGCGGATTTCTTTTGCATTCGTTCCAGGTGGAGAACCTACGACCCAAACCGCGTTCAGCATGCACATCAAAATTTTCGGCGCCTGCGGCGGGCTGTTTTTGGATTCCTTCCACGTGGAGGTGGAGAGCCTGCGACACGCCCGCGACCCAACTTACGTTCACTGAGCAAGCCAAAATTTCGGCGCCTGCGGCGGGCTGTTTTTGCACTTGTTCTGAGTGGCCCACCAGCGATCCCCCTCCGCGCTGAACTTATCAGAGCACGCAAAATCACGAGGAAGAGGAGGAGGAGCAGGAGGAGGAGCAGGAGGAGGAGGAAGAGGAGGAGGAGGGCGCCATCGACAGGGAAGGTGAAGGTCACGAGGTCCGCCGGCTCGACGCCCGCGTCGCCCGCGCCCGCCCCCTCACTCTTATCCGCAATTGCGGGGTGCTACGTTACGTTTATGCCGTTTTCTCTTCCTCCATCTTCTTTGAGGAGGATTTGCCAAGCGTTCTTCGATGCTGCAAGGTTTCCCCGTCTCGGGATGCGTTCCTGCAGCTGCCGTTTTCTCTTCCTCCATCTTCTTTGAGGAGGATTTGCCAAGCGTTCTTCGATGCTGCAAGGTTTCCCCGTCTCGGGATGCGTTCCTGCAGCTGCGCGCCGCCGAGGGCCTTCCCTGGGGCGCCCAGAGGATCCCGAGCGGCCGCGTTGGAGGCGCCCATGATGGCCCGAAAAACCACATGTCGTCGGAGGAGGGGCCGTCGAGACAACGGGGCCCTCCCTGGCGCGCCTCGCACACTACTCTGCGTCGGCGGCTAGGCAGAGTGACTGTGCTGGCGATGAAGCGTTGGTGGGCCACACGGGACGCGAATGAAGCCGCAATGCGCGGGGGAGGGAGGAGGGCGCCCGGCGCGGGCAGGAGGGAAGCGGGAGGCCGGGCCCGCTCAGAGCGGGGCCAAGCGGCGGCGTGGCGGCGCCGGGGGCGGGGGCCAGCGGCGGCGATGCAGCAGGGGGATGGGCGGACCAGGCGGCTGCACGGATCAGGCGCCAGGGGGGGCAGTGCCAAGAGCGAGCTGGAGGAGAAGGCAGCGCAGCGGGCAGCGGAAGCGCCAAGGGTGCCGAGGTCACACGTGACCTGCGGGGCGCCCGTGGGCGGCGGCAAGGGCGGCCACCGCGAGGGACGGCCAAAGAAGGGTGGCGGGCAGCGAGAGCCACAGAAGGCGTGGAAGTGGCGGGCGAGAACACGGCCGGCGGGTGCCCGGCGGGACAGGCCGAAGAGTGAAGGACGCCGAGGGAGCCGAGGTCGCGGATGACTTGCGAGGCAGCCCGGACACGGCGCAGAACGAGGCGCGCGAGCGGGACGAGGGCCGCGAAGACGGACCCGTCTGGGGCAGGAGGGGGGGGGAGAACCACTGCCCAGGGCAGAGGCAGCGGGCGATGCGGCCCGACCGAACTTGCAGACGACAAGCGCTCCGATGCGAGGTGGCCGGTGACGGCGGGGGCAGGCGCCCACGCCCGTACGCGGCAGTGGCGGAGCGGGGAGGGGCACGCGGGCCGACGCGCGAGCAGGAGAGCCGAGGCGAGCGGCAGGGGCGGGGCGGGCACCGGCGCCCAGGAAGGGCCACGGAGCGGGGGCGGGCGCCTCCCAGCCCGGAGGGAGGGAGGGAGGGAGGGAGGGAGGGAGGGAGGGAGGGAGGGAGGGAGGCGGAGGAGGAGGAGGACGTCTTATATTAGTAGGAGGAGGAGAGGGAGGAGGGGGAGGAGGAGGGGGACGGCGGGGCGGAGCGGCAAGACCAGCCCGCCCCCGGCCTAGAGAGCCAGCGAGACGGCCGGGGGCAGCACTCTCTGAGGAGCGGCGCCCGCGCAGTGAGGGCACAGGAGGGGCGAGGCGGGCGGAGGGAGCGGCGGGGGCGGCGGCAGCGCGCGGCGCCCCGCAGGTTGGGGGGGACAAGCCAGCGCGGCGGCGAGGCCAGCAGGTGGAGGAAGCGGCGGAGGAAGGTGGCGCCGTGTCGGCTGGGGTCGCGGGGTCGCGGGTGCCGCCACTGCACTGAGTGCCATACGCCTCGGGACGCACCCGCTCTTGGCCATGCTCCCTGTCGTCGGAGGTGGGCGAGCCCCAACGGGAGAGTGGGCGTCCAGCGAGGCAGCGCGGAGGCCTTTGACGAGGAGCGAGAGCTCCCGCTGGGTATGGGTTCCCGACGGGGTGCCTATCGGCAGTGCCATGCAGGCGGGTTGCCGCCGCGGCCCCGGCTGACTGCAAGGATGGTCGCCGCGCGCCGCCCCGTCTGGGCTGTGACGTTTGGTCCCCCTGTGCAGGATGGTGAGACGGCGTTCCGATTCCCAGCCGTGGTGACGAAGGACAGCCGAGCTGCACGTCAGTGTGCCGCTGGTTCCTGATATCCTTCCCTGGCGACGACCGAACGCGCCTCGCACACACGCACGCACGCGCACGCGCACGCGCACGCGCACGCGCACGCGCACGCGCACGCGCACGCGCACGCGCACGCGCACGCGCACTCGCACACGCACACGCACACGCACAAGAACCCCCCCCCCCCCCACACACACAGACCAGACACATACGCAGACAGAGCACAGACACATACACGGGCACAGACACCACATCCCGACAGACTACCGTCACACAGACACACACCACACTACACCGCCCCACAACACACACCACACACTCAGCTGCACACACTCACGCACCGCACGCACCGCACATACATACATACATTCACAGTACATCTACATCTACATCTACATCTACATCTACATCTACATCTACATCTACTCTACATCTACATCTACATCTACATCTAACTATCGACATTTCATCTGCATCTAACATCTACATCTACATCTACATCTACGTCTACATATACATCTACACATATACGTTGCAATACACGCGTGCATACATGCACACATTCGTGTAGGTGTTACACATGTAAGCATATTCATTGGTGTGAATGTATCTTGGGCTTTCCATATATGTGTGTAGCTCGGTATATACGTGTGTATATATATATATATATGTATACATGTATCGATATCGACATTTACACACAAACGTTGCTAACCAGCGTGCCCCCAAACAGTGTGGTTATGGCCATCTACGGTCTGCAATCTATGTGGCGCAAGATGTGTAATACAAGGTCTGAGGTGCAGCATCTTCGGCGCAATCTATGTCGTGCAGCCTTTGGGGTGCGATAGGTTGTGACATCTACGTTATGCTACATAGGTCGTGCGATCTATGCTGGGCAATCTTCGTTTTTGCAACTTATGCAGAACACTATATGTGGTGCATCACGTGCATGTTGTGCAATATCTGCGGTGCAACTATCTGGTGCGGTTTGTGCTGTGCAGCTATGGTGCGATTATGTGGTGCCATCTAGGTTGGGCAACGTACGTGGTGCAATCCATGTTGTGCACTCTACGCGGTGCAATTCATGTGGTGCAATATTTTCAAAAACGGAAGCCAGGAGTTGTCAACTACAGTGCTCGCGCAATCATGCCACCCACCCACCCGCAACTTGGTTTGCGAAACCCATATGGCGGCGATTGTGATGATTGCTTGGTGCCAGCGGGTGCATCTTTGCGCCCGCGCAAGCCCGCGCAGGCTCGCGCGCACAGCGTCCAGCAAGTTTTGCGCGACCGACGCGACCGCGGTGGCGCTGACCGCTGGGCACGTCTAACACATCTCGCAGGCCGCGCAAACGCGCGGGCACTTCAATGCGAGTCGGTGATTTCGGCGGGCGTGGTGTCATGGCGACGTCGGCAACGGCTGACACGATGATGATAGTAATGATGTTGGTGGTGATGTTGTATCCGCAGTGACGTGTCAACGCTAAGTTTCGCGCAATCATCCCACCCCCCCCACCCGCAGCTCGGTCTGCAAAACCCATGCTGGTGTGATTGCGATGAGTGCGTGGAGCTGGCTGGTGCATCTTCGCGGCCGCGCTAGCCCGCGCACGCTCACGCGCACATCGGCCAGCAAGATTGTCGCGGCCGTCTCGACCATTGCGGCATTGATCGCAGATAACTTCCAAAAGCGTCTCGC
>CAUYUJ010017501.1:145583-160903 GCA_963575745.1 Prorocentrum cordatum | reverse complement strand
AGCAAGGGAGGCGGACGCGGCCGCGGGCGTGGCCGCGGCAAGAGCGGCAGGGACGACCAGGAGCAGGGAGGCTCGGGGTGACCGAGGCTTTCCGGGCCGAGTCTGAACCCCGAGCTCGGCCCGGCGCGGTCACTCAAGATCGGGGACAACCTACCAGGTGGAGGCCTTCAAGACGGAGGCATGGGGATCCCTTCCCCTTGCCGCATTTTTCGCCATCCCAGCTCAGCAAGATGGGTGGCAACTTCGAGCAGCGACAGCGGGCTTCTCTGGCACGGGCTTCGCTCAACCACCTCGCTGCTGCTCAGCCGAATGCAGACTTAGTTTTTCAGGCTCGTCAGCCAGCTCGGGCCCCTACTGCCGTTCAGGATTGGATTCTGGACAGCATCGTGGAGCGCGTCGACGCCGTGGGGCCCCCCCCGCCAGGCCTCGCAGCCGAGGGGGCCGCGCGCGAGCTGCTGGCCTCGAAGGACCTGTATAGCCAGGAGCCGAAGCACCTAGCGCCGTTCGACCTGACAAAGCTCAAGGTTGCCAAGGGACGCGCCCGGCCGCGGTCTGTGGCCAACTTCCTTCCTCCGTTGGCTGGGGAGATGATTCGGAACCCAGCGCAGTACATAGAGAAGGATGAGGGGGAGATGGAGTTCACACGTCAGACAACTGATCCCATCAAGCCTTACTGGGATCCAGTGCTTCGTTCTAGCCGACTGGAGCGATGGAGGCTGTTCCGAGTGCTGTACGAGCTGGGGCTCATCACGTTCAGGCCCCGTCTTCGCGCTCGAGCCGCCTTATTTTTTGTGAAGAAAAAGAAACCTGGCGAGATCAGAATGATAGTTGATGCGAGGCAGGCCAACGCCTGCCACCGTGCGCCTCCGACCACTCGCCTTGGGTCGGCAGGCGCCCTCGCGGACCTCGACTTCTCCGACGGGAACGGCTCCTTCGGCGGCGTCGGCAGCGTCGTCGGCTGGGGCCCCCACGGGAACGAGGCGGACGTCGAGGATTGCTTCTACAACTTTTCAATAGACGGGCTGGCTGAGTGGTTCGGCTTCGACGACCCGCTGCCCGTTGCCACTATCAGGGACACCTACGGCATCAACATTGGCTCTTTTTGGGACCCAGATCTCCACAGGATGGTTGCGGCGACTGACGACGTCGTGCTGTACCCGTGCATGCGCGCCATGTGCATGGGCTGGTCTTGGGCCTTGTTTTTCGCTCAGGAAGCCGTATCAGCTATGACCTCCCGCGCCCTTCGGCCTTGCTCGACTCTGGAGCCGGCCATGGTGAGGGAGCACCTCCCAGCGCCTGACCTCAACGAGTCCGGGGTCATGGGCAGCGTCTACGTTGATAACATCACCGTCTTGGGTAAGACTGCCGCTGTGGCCCGTGAGGCCAGTGCCGCCCTTCGCGACGAGGCGGAGCGCTGTGGTCTCCCCATCACTTGGTCGTACCCCGACGTCGTCACTCATCTGGAGACGGTGGGGATCGAGCTTGATCTGAAGCAAGGGCGCCTGCGCAACAAGGCCTCCCGAGTCTGGAGGTTCGACCTGGCCACCCGGGCGCTGCTGGCCCGGGGTAAGATGCGAGGTGAACACATGGAGGTCTGGTTGGGCCACGCGGTCTCCCTGCTGATGCTGGCCCGGCCAGGCTACGCTGCGCTGTCCGCCGTCTACCGGTTTGCGGAGGGGGCATGCGGACTGTCTTGCCTAGCAAGGTCAGACAGGAGATGCGCATCGTGGTCGGGCTGGTCTGGCTCGCGGAGGTCGACCTGGCAGCGCCCTACGTGCCGCACGTGTACGCCAGCGACTCCGCCGACCACGGGTACGGGCTCATGTACAAGAGGGCCTCGCTCGGCGACCTGCGCTCGGCCTTCCGCTGGAAGGAGAAGTGGAGCTTCAAGCAGCACCTCCGAGGGCCGCGCGTGGGTCTTGTGCCTCCGACTGATGTTGCCGACATGGGGGGTACGGCGACGTGATCGACCGGTCCCTGGACTATGAGATCGAGCCTCGCTGTCAGTCTTCCTCGCCTTGCAGCGGCACGGCGCCCGCGACCGCCTTCGGCCAGTGGCTGCAGCGCCGGGCGGAGGAGGGCTCGCCGTCGGCGGGGGCCCACCAGCCGCGCCGCCGCCGCCGGGAGTGCCACGCCTCTTGGCGTGAGGGCGATCTGGAGGTCCCGCCGCCGCAGACCGGACCTCTTGCGCCACCGCTCCCGGCCGCGTGGTGCGAACCCGAGGGCTTCCGCCTGGTGGCGGCGGAGAGGTGGCGCTGGCCGAGTGAGCACATCAATGTGAAGGAGACCCGAGCTGCTGTGATGGGCCTTCGCCATGCCTGTCGCGTCCGCAGCAACTGCGGACGCCGCTTGGTTTCTATCGTCGACTCCATGGTTTGTGTTGGCTGCCTGGAGAAAGGGCGGTCTAGCCGCTCAGCAGCTCTGAACGCACAGTGCCGGCGCGCGGCGGCCTACACGATAGGGTGTAGGGTGCGATGGAGACTTCGATATGTCAACGCGAAGTACAATGTGGCCGACGCCCCTTCGCGTCGGTTCGAACACTCCTCTCCCGACAAAGGTCATCATAAACATATTCACGACGAAGCCCCAACAATTTCTACTTCTCCCTCTCCCTTGAGCACTGTGGTGGGAGTGGGCTCGCTGCCTCCTGGTCTCGGCCTCGCAGGGCATCCGTCCGCCGGCGCCGAGTGTGACATACAGCCAGAAGTGCAGGGTTGCGGGCCGCACGCTGAAACAATTCATCGGTCTTCTTGCCCGTCTTCCACCACAACACCTTCGGTGACCAGCCAAGCCGCCGCACCCCCTCTGCGTCTTGGGCATGCTCAACTTCTGAGGCGGGCCCAGCGAGGCCAGGGCTTCCTGGAGTTGTTCTCGGGCGAGGGCGGGCTTTCGGAGGCCTTCAAGGAGCTCGGCCTGAAGACCTTCCCCGGGATGGACATCAAGGACGGGGCCCACTATGACCTCCTGGATCCCGTGGTGCAGCTCGTTATCTTACAGGGTGTTCGAAAAGGGATGTTCTGGTATGTTCATATGGGTACCCCCTGCTGTATTTGGTCTAGGGCTCGCCACGGTATGGTCAACCTCGAGAGAGCCCGACACAAGGAACGTATTGGTGTAGCTCTGGCTTTATTCAGCTGTCGTGTTGCCTACGAGTGTTCAAGACATGGAGTTTTCTGGAGTATTGAGAACCCGAGGACCTCGAGGCTCTGGGATTTTGACCCCGTTCGAGAGCTCACCAACCTTCCCGACGTGATTCAGATTTTTCTCGTGCACTGCAGCTATGGGGCCCCGCACTTGAAGCGGACTAAGATCCTCCTCACGAATTTCTTTGCCCTGTCGTCCCTGAGCTCAGAGTGCTCCAGAGACCACACGCACGTGGAGCTTAGGGGTTTCGAGACAGTTACGTTGCCATCTGGGGCTCGGGTCAGACGTAATCGGACCGCTGGAGCGGGAGCCTACCCCCGCGGGCTCTGCAAGGCATGGGCTCAGGCGGCCGCTCTGACCGCGCCTGCCGGCGCCCGCGGCGACGTGGGCGCTGCTGACGGCGGCGACCTGGAGGCACAGCTCCGGGATGCTTCGCAGCGGCCAGCTTCGCGTGCCCGAGAGCGCCTCAGGCCGGCTCGGCCGCGGCTCCAAGCGGAGCCTGACCTCGGGCTCTCTGCAGCCGCCGACCCAAACGCCCTCGAGAGCCGGTACGACCACCTCCGGCCGTTCGTCGTCTTTGGCCAGGACTCCAACCTCGAGGCGGCTCGGAAGCAGGCGGCCCGCGCCAAGAGAGGCCCAAAGGGTCGCTGGCCGTCGCTGCCGCGCCTCTAAGTTCGTGGAGTCCATCAAGGGTCACACGTTCAACTTCGGGCCCCGCGCTCCTGTCCCTGCTGATGGAGGCGTGGCCCGTTTTGGTTCCGTCACCGCGATCTCCTTGGAACGGTACGGCACCGCGGTTCGTGACTTCTTCGACTGGGCCACGCGAGGTGATGAGGACCTGAGGAAGGCACCCGAATCCAAAATTGACCAGTTAATGTGCAAGTATTTTGACAAGCTGATGAGTGATGCAAGACACCCCGCTGAGGGCCGCTATGCTCTCTGGGGCTACCTGACTTTCTTCCCGCGCTCTGACATCGCCAAGTCTGCCCGCCTCATGATGGCCAGGGAGGCTATGAAAGGCTGGACCCGCCGTTTTCCTGGCTCGTCTCGCCACCCATGGCCGCTGTCAGTTTTCTTCCTGTTCATGACAGTCTTTATGAAAGACAAGCACATCGGAGCCGCAGTAGCCTTAGCCATCCAGCTGGACGCCTACCTGAGACCCTCAGAGATCTGCGACCTACGGTGGTGCTCAGTGGTTCGCCCTTCGTCATCATCGTCGCGTCTAGCCCGAGGCCGCTGGGCCGTTGTTATCGGCAACTCAGATCTTGGTGAGACCACCAAGACAGGCGAGTGCGACGACACCGTGGTGCTCAACTCGCCAGGCCGAGACTGGGTCGGCTCGGTCCTCGAGATGTGGGCCCGGCGGCGCCCGTCGAGCTCGCGCCCAGAGGATCCAGTGTTCCCGAACCTGTCCTTGGCCAAGTATGAGGCTCTTTTTAGACAGTACAGCCGGTCCGTCTTAGGTAAGACTGGCCACCTGACGCCGCACGTTGCACGCCACTCGGCGCCATCCCATGATGTTCTGACGGGCGCTCGCAGCCTGAGCATGGTGCAGAAGCGTGGCAGGTGGGCTCATCCCAAGTCTGTGAAACGATATGAGAAGAGCGGCCGCCTCTTGCTTCAGGCTGCTCGCCTCCCGCCAGAGCTCGCAAGACGAGCTGCAGCAGCGGAGGCCTCCATTTTTCAGTGTTTCCAAGAGGCCCTCCAGTAATCAATGTCGGTATGGGTGCAGTTGTGCCAAGGCCTTTGCGTTCTCCTCAGCGTTTTTTGCAATCGATGTGCAAGCTTCGGAAGGAATGTTTTGCAGTGCTCGCCTGATGCATGTTGAAAAAGCTATTCACGTCTGCTTCGCAGTGTCACTGGGCCAATTTAGAATGGACAGAGGTGTTTATAATCTTTGATTGTTATATCTCTCAATTCGGTGTGGCCCGCTTGTTGGTCTGTAACCATCTCGCTCAAGTCTCCCTCCCTGTTTCACCCTCCCTTGGGGTGCAGTTGTGCCAGGGCCTTTGCGTTCTCCTCAGCGTTTTTTGCAATCGATGTGCAAGCTTCGGAAGGAATGTTTTGCAGTGCTCGCCTGATGCATGTTGAAAAAGCTATTCACGTCTGCTTCGCAGTGTCACTGGGCCAATTTAGAATGGACAGAGGTGCATATATAACTCTTGGCGCTCCGAACGGATTTCTTGGATCCGCGCTGGGATCTCCTGGGCGGCGCCTCTGGTGCCGCCCCTGGCGCGCCCCGCGTGCCAGGGAGGGGGGTCCAGCGCGGATCCAAGCAATCCGCGCGGAGCGCCAAGACTATGCTTATGCCGCTTCTTCCTCTAGGAAAGGCCCCGGGCCCAGACCCCCTCAAGTCATGAAAGAATCGCGATGGGAGGTTCTTCGCCATTTTCTGCCTCTGCGAGGGCCCTCGCCGGGCCTCGCGACCGTCAGAAAACGACTCGGGATGACGAGCCGCTGTGAGGCCCCTCTAGACACGTTTTGGAGCCCTCGTCAGACCGCCCTGCCGCTCCTCCGGGCCGTTGCTATGGTGTCTGGGGCCTTCGTGGGGCGCCCGGAGGCCGTCGTGGAGCCTTTTGGAGAGTCTCTTGGGGTGCCAGAGGTCGGTCTTGGAGGTTTACTGGGCCGTTGTGGGCCTCGTGGAAGCCCGTGAAGCGAATATGCTGAAATTGTACGTTTTCCAAGGGGAACGACACGGTTGTTGCTTTTTGGAGGCCTGCTTGGAGCGCCTCGTGGTCGCGTTTTCAAGCGGCTTAGACACCCATGGGGCCGTCTGGCGGCGATCTTGGGCGGTTTGGACCGAATCGTCCCCCGCGTGGGCCGTCCGGACAGCCTTTGGGAGCCCTCTTGGCCCGCTTCGGAGCCCTCTTGGGACCGTCCTGCGGCTTTCCTAGGCCGTTGCTATGGTTTCTGGAGCCTTCGTGGATCGCCCGGCAGCCGTCTTGGAGCCTTCTTGGGAGCCTCTTCGGGTGACAGGGGTCGATCTTGGAGATTTATTGGGCCGTTGTGGGCCTCGTGAAAGCCCAAGAAGCGAATGTGCTGAAAATGTACGTTTTACCTGGGGAATAGGACGGTGTTTACTTTTTGGAGGCCTTCTTGGAGCGCTGCGTGGTCGCGTTTTCCCCCCCCCTTTCCTCCTCCCCCCCCCCCCCCCCCTTCCCACCCCCCCCCCCCCCCCCCCCGCCCGCCCCCCTACCCCCCCCGTCAATCACAGGTGCCCTAGCTTGATATCCAAGTCCAGCTTCTCGCTGGCCCTTCCCCTCCCCCCCCCATCACAGCCCGCCCCCTTTTCCCCATACGTGTCCCCCCCCCCATAACCCCCCCCTTTTTCCCCTTCCCCCCACCCCCCCCCCCCCCATTCCGCCCCCCCCCCCTTTCAAGCGGCTTAGACACCCATGGGGCCGTCTGGCGGCGATCTTGGGCGGTTTGGACCGAATCGTCCCCCGCGTGGGCCGTCCAGACAGCCTTTGGGGGCCCTCTTGCCCCGTTTTGGAGCCCTCTTGGGACCGTCCTGTGGCTTTCCTGAGCCGTTGCTATGGTTTCTGGGGCCTTCGTGGATCGCCCAGACGCCGTCTTGGAGCCTTTTTGTGAGCTTATTGGGCTGGCGAGGGTCGATCTTGGAGGCTTCTTGGGCCGTTTTACGCCGTGCGGAAGCCGAATGGGCGAACGTGGTGAAAATGCACGCTTTCGTTAGTAAATGAGACTATTTTTGCTTCCGGAGGGCCTCTTTGGGGTGCCTCGTAAACCTGTTTCAAACGTCTTGGGGACTTATGGAGCCATGTGGAGGCAATCTTCGGCGTTTGGGGGCGATCTGTCGTCGATTCGTAGCTTTCTTGGACCGTTCCGGAACCTTTGGAACCTTTTTGGCCCGTTTTGGGGCCTCCTGAGGCTCCAAGTGTGCGGATGATGGGATTGCCCCCCCTCCCCTCCAAACCGGCCGGACCAGGCCCCCGGGGGGAGGGGTTTGGGGAGGGGGAAGCATCTCACACTCCGTGACCCCGAGGAATCGGCGGATTCATTGTTTTGCCGATCGGCGCGGGCCCTCGCACCCCCCCCTTCCCCCCAATATAGAGTAGGTTTTGGCTGTTTTTGCGGCGCCTGTTTCGAGCAGGTAAGGTCTCCCCCATAGGACGCACTGCTGGAAACAGTCGCACTTAGCAGAGGTCCAGAGCCAGACCCCCTCCCCCCCCATTCCGCCCAATGTCGAAACGCTGGATAAAAAAGCGCTCACAAAAGCAGCCGTCACGACATTGTCGAACTGCCGCATGGCGAGGCTTCCCTCAGGATCGTTCGGTAGCAAGTCATGGGAACCTTGCAAGTATATCCCTTCGCAATTCTGTCTTAAGAATACATGTGCGCTTCGATTAGCGTCTGATGTCGATGGGATAGCGTTGGTGAGCGTCGACTGGCGTCGACTAGCGTTTGGTCGGGCCTGTCCCTCTACAGGAGGAATGTTCAAAAATAGTCCACAAATAGTCAGGGGATTATTATTCATTGCTTTTTGAGAATTTGGAGGGCATCTTCTGCGTTTTTTGGATGTTTCGCCCGAAATCCACCTGTAGGGGGACACGCCCGACCTAAGACTAGCGTCGAGCAGCGATGGTTCGCGAGAGCCCACCAGATGGTATGGGAGGCTTCCATGAGTTGCCACAGATCGGCGGCGAGCGAGGGGGGCAAGGGAGAACGATAAGGACTTCTCAGAAGGCGGCGGGGCTTCCCGGAATCCCTCTGGCCGTCTGAGACGTTTCCTGCGTCCCCGGGGAAGGCCCGCAACAGAATTCTCCGAAGGCCGGGTGACTTCCGAACCTTCTTAGAAGGCCCGCCCCTTTCTCACTTCCGCCCTGGGCCCGCCGTCGCACAGAAGGATGTCGGCATCCCGCAAAAGGGGGTGTACCGAGTGTGCGTGAGAGAGATAGAGAGGGAGAGAGAGTTCGATCGGTTTTTGCACCGAGCCGCCCCGCCGGCAGCTCCCGTCAGTTGCCGATAGGTGGGGCATGCGGGGAGCATCGGTTTGTGGCAGCTCGGTGCACCAGAGGATCGAGCTCACGCCCCCCCTCTCAGGGTCACCCCCCCCTTTCGGTGGACCCCGAGGATGGAGTGCCCGAAGTGCGGCTACAAGTCCACGCCCCAGTGGCTGAACGACGCGGCGCACTGCCTTAAGTGCCAGACCGTGCTTCGGCGGCGCCCCGCGGGGTCCACCGGCGCGGGCCAGGCGGTGCAGGACGCGGAGCGGAGGCAGGCTGGCGAGGCGGTCGGCGGAGGGCGTCGTCGCCGCTGCCACGCACCAGGAGGAGGAGGAGGAGGAGGAGGAGGAGGAGGAGGCTTTCAGAAGTTGATTCTTGTTCTTCTTTGAGGAGGATGTTTTGAGAGGTTCCTTCGATGACAAGAGGTTTCCCAGTCTCTCGAGGAAGAGAACACACACCATACACACACGCACACACTTTCGGCGATCCGCGCGGACTTCTTGGATCTGCGCTGCGCCCCCCCGGTCGCGCCTCCGGCGCCCCCCCTGGCGCGCGCCGCGCGCCAGGGTTTAATCAGAATGATGGAGCTGAACCGAACGGTCATTCATTGTCCCTGAGTGTTTGGTTGAAGTGGAATTCCGCGATGCGGATTATTGTTGTTGTTGTTGTTGAACATTATTTATTCTAAAGAATAATTATTGTTGGGCCCCCTGGTGCGCGCCCCCCCTGCGCCGCCTAGGCCGCAGCTACATTTTCATCATTTTCGTGAGGAAGCCTCAGAAAAGAGGGTGTGTACAGGATCCGGTTGTTTTGTTGTAATCCGCTTTCCCTTGCAAAAAAAACAATAGAAAATGACATTTCTTGTTCTAATATAATCAAATTTCAAGAATCCCTTGCAAAAAATAAGGTAAAGTGACATTCGCGCGCGCAAGACGAAATCCTTCCAAAACCTTAGTGTTCGCAGCGATTTTAACATAAAAACATCAAAAAACCAATGGTTTTTCAACAAAAAAATGTCAAAATCTCATCCCGCGCGCTCTTGCGGATTCGTAGGAAACCCAACACTTTTAAAACATTTCTGTCAAACGGGCTTTTGCGAGCAACTTTTTCGAACTTCTGCAACAACGGTTGCGCACCTGCCAGGGCCATCATCCCTGTCAATATACCATGCGGGACCACAGATATCGTGTTTTTTTTCCTCCTGATGCGGATCCGCGGGGCGCGCCGGGTACAGGCACCTGTTTTTTCTGTCGGGGGTCGCGGGCCGCGTCTCGTTCGAGTAAGGCCTACCGAGGACTCTGCTGCACGCAGGACACGAAAGTGAAGCTGTGTCTATAACTTCTCATCGATAGGGCGGGAAGCTGGGTGTGGTGGTGGCGAAGAGTCGTTTGGAAACTTGGTAGAGCTTGAACCGGCCCCCCCACAAAGTGGGGGTATTGCCCGCCTCCTATGAAAACCCTGGCACTGGTGAGAACGGAGTGTCCCCAGTCTGAAATGATTGTTGTTGTTGTTGTTGTTTGGATTCTCATTTCTGAAAGAATTGTTTGATTCCCCCCACGGTGCAGATGTTTTTTTCTCATCAAGTGTGTATGGCCGGCCATACTGGACGTCTCACATCGGGGCACGTACTTGTTTAGGTTTGTGAGTGGCGAGAAGGTTGGGGGGTTCCACTACGTGACCAGTGGAGCCATGAGTTCAAACAGTGTGTGCGGAGTGCGGTTAAAGTGGCCCGGGCCCAACGGTTCGACAACACGCTTCCACTTGAGACGTCCTCGCAAGTTAGTCAGGACCCCCGCTCCCCCCGAGACTTCCTTTCTGCATTTTTATTCAGGAATGACGGGGGGGGGAGATCTCGCTTGGGATTCCTTACAATTTATTTACAGCGAATCCTTTCCCGGCGACTGAGTCGCGCCTCATCCCCCACTATCAGCTGGGACCTTGCTTGCAAACTTATTGAAGAATGGCCTTGCGTTGGAATTTCTTGCAATTTTCCCAAGCGCCGCGCTCCCGACACCCAGGCACCCAGGAGTCGCGCCCGTTGTGGCCCCATGTGCATGCCCTTTGTGGCCCCGCTGTCGCCATTTGTGCCCCCCTCACTGTCCTACGTGGCCCAGTTGCTACCCTCAGTGGCCCCATAGTTGCCTTCTGTGGCCCCGCATTATCCGCACTTCGTGGCCCCCGCTCGTTCGCGCTCTTCGTGGCTCCATACGCATTCCCTTCGTGTCCCCGCTGTCGCCCTTCGTGGCCTGCTTCGTGCCCTTCGTGGCCCAGCTGTCGTTCTCTCTCGCTCTCGCTTTGGCTCGTCGTCGCCGTCGTCGTCGTCGTCGTCGTCGCCGTCGTCTTCGACGTCGTCATCGTCGTCGTCGTCGTCGTCGTCGTCGTCGTCGTCGTGGTCGGTCCCCTGTCCGTCCCTCTTGGGGTCGGGTCGACGGTCCGCGGCCGCCCCGCCGATCAGCGCTGCCGCTGGCCAGGTCGACGGTCCGCGGCCGCCCCGCCGCTTGCCGGGGCCCGGCCTGCAGGGAAGAAAGGTATACCCCCCAAAAGGGGCTTGATCGAAGACGAAGAGGCTGGGTATCGAGGGTTCGGGAAATACGCGTTATCGGACACTCGAGCATCTAAGGGCGAACGGTCTTAAACTTATTGTTGTTGTTGTTGTTGATGTTGTTGTTGGGGCTGTTGTTGTGGTTGTTGTTGTGGTTGTTGTTGTGGTTGTTGTTGTTGTTGTTTGTTGTTTGTTGTTTGTTGTTTGTTGTCGTCGTCGTCCCTCCCTCGACCCGCCCCGCGACCCACCCGCGACCCACCCCGCGACCCATCCGCGACCCACCCGCGACCCACCCCGCGACCCACCCGCGAACCACCCCGCGACCCACCCGTGCACGGCCCGTGACCCACCCGCGACCCACCCGCGACCCACCCCGCGACCCACCGCGACCTACCCCGAGACCCCCCTGGCGACCCACCCGCGACCCACCGGCGACCCACCCGCGACCCACCGCGCGACCCACCCCGCGACCCACCCGCGACCCACCCGCCACCCACCCGCGACGCCGACCCCGGCGACCCACCCGCGACCCACCCCGCCGACCCCCCAAAATTTTTCGTCGGCGCCTGCGGCGGTTTTTTCTTGAATTCCTTCTCTGGTGGAAAACCCGCGAACCCACCTGCGACCCAAACCGCGCCCGCGACCCACCCGCGACCCCCGCGACACACCCGCGACCCACCAGCGTGACCCACCGCGCGACCCACCCGCGACCTGCTGCTCTACCCCTGTTCGCGACCCACCCGCGCACACGCAGAAACCACGCGACCCACCCGCCACCCACCCGCGACCCACCCCGCGACCCACCCGCGACCCACCCCGCGACCCACCCAAAATTTTCGGCGCCTGCGGCGGGTTTCTTTTGCATTTGTTCCAGGTGGAAAACCCGCGACCCACCTGCGACCCAAACCGCGCCGCGACCCCACCCGCGACCCACCGCGACACACCCGCGACCCCACCAGCGAGTACCTCACCGCGCGACCCCACCCGCGACCTCCCCCGCTACCCCTGCCGGCGACACGCACACCGCGACCACCCGGCGACCCCCCGCGACACACCCCGCGACCCACGCCGCGATCCACCCCCGCGCCCACCGCCGCGACCACACCCAAAATGTTTCAGGACGAGCGCGTGGTTTCTTTTGCATTTGTTCACAGGTGGAGAACCCCGCCCCCCGCGACCCGAATTCGCGCCCCGCGACCACCCGCGACCCATCCGCACACACACCAAGCGACCCGAGCGACCACCGAGCGACCCCCGGGCGACCTACCCCGCTACCCATCAACCCGCGCACCACCACGACCCAACCCGCGACCCACCCGCGACCCACCCGCGACCCACCGCGACCCACCCTGCGGCGGGTTTCTTTTGCATTTGTTCCAGGTGGAGAACCCGCGACCCACCTGCGACCCAAACCGCGCCCGCGACCCACCCGCGACCCACCGCGACACACCCGCGACCCACCAGCGACCCACCGCGCGACCCACCCGCGACCTACCCCGCTACCCACCCGCGACCCACCAGCGACCCACCCGCGACCCACCCGCGACCCACCCCGCGACACCACCCGCGATCCACCCCCGCGACCCACCCGCGACCCACCCAAAATGTTCGGCGCCTGCGGCGGCGACCCACCCAAAATGTTCGGCGCCTGCGGCGGGTTTCTTTTGCATGTGTTCCAGGTGGAGAACCCGCGACCCACCTGCGAGGTGGAGAACCTGCGACCCACCCGCGACCCTAATCGCGCCCGCGACCCACCCGCGACCCACCGACCCACCCCGCGACCCACCCAAAATTTTCGGGTCCTGCGGCGGGCTGTTTTTGAATTCGTTCCAGGGTGGAGGTGGGAGAGCCCGCGACCCACCCGCGACCCAAACCACGTTCACTGAAGAAGCAAAACTTCGGCGCCTGCGGCGGATTTCTTTTGCATTCGTTCCAGGTGGAGAACCTACGACCCAAACCGCGTTCAGCATGCACATCAAAATTTTCGGCGCCTGCGGCGGGCTGTTTTTGGATTCCTTCCACGTGGAGGTGGAGAGCCTGCGACACGCCCGCGACCCAACTTACGTTCACTGAGCAAGCCAAAATTTCGGCGCCTGCGGCGGGCTGTTTTTGCACTTGTTCTGAGTGGCCCACCAGCGATCCCCCTCCGCGCTGAACTTATCAGAGCACGCAAAATCACGAGGAAGAGGAGGAGGAGCAGGAGGAGGAGCAGGAGGAGGAGGAAGAGGAGGAGGAGGGCGCCATCGACAGGGAAGGTGAAGGTCACGAGGTCCGCCGGCTCGACGCCCGCGTCGCCCGCGCCCGCCCCCTCACTCTTATCCGCAATTGCGGGGTGCTACGTTACGTTTATGCCGTTTTCTCTTCCTCCATCTTCTTTGAGGAGGATTTGCCAAGCGTTCTTCGATGCTGCAAGGTTTCCCCGTCTCGGGATGCGTTCCTGCAGCTGCGCGCCGCCGAGGGCCTTCCCTGGGGCGCCCAGAGGATCCCGAGCGGCCGCGTTGGAGGCGCCCATGATGGCCCGAAAAACCACATGTCGTCGGAGGAGGGGCCGTCGAGACAACGGGGCCCTCCCTGGCGCGCCTCGCACACTACTCTGCGTCGGCGGCTAGGCAGAGTGACTGTGCTGGCGATGAAGCGTTGGTGGGCCACACGGGACGCGAATGAAGCCGCAATGCGCGGGGGAGGGAGGAGGGCGCCCGGCGCGGGCAGGAGGGAAGCGGGAGGCCGGGCCCGCTCAGAGCGGGGCCAAGCGGCGGCGTGGCGGCGCCGGGGGCGGGGGCCAGCGGCGGCGATGCAGCAGGGGGATGGGCGGACCAGGCGGCTGCACGGATCAGGCGCCAGGGGGGGCAGTGCCAAGAGCGAGCTGGAGGAGAAGGCAGCGCAGCGGGCAGCGGAAGCGCCAAGGGTGCCGAGGTCACACGTGACCTGCGGGGCGCCCGTGGGCGGCGGCAAGGGCGGCCACCGCGAGGGACGGCCAAAGAAGGGTGGCGGGCAGCGAGAGCCACAGAAGGCGTGGAAGTGGCGGGCGAGAACACGGCCGGCGGGTGCCCGGCGGGACAGGCCGAAGAGTGAAGGACGCCGAGGGAGCCGAGGTCGCGGATGACTTGCGAGGCAGCCCGGACACGGCGCAGAACGAGGCGCGCGAGCGGGACGAGGGCCGCGAAGACGGACCCGTCTGGGGCAGGAGGGGGGGGGAGAACCACTGCCCAGGGCAGAGGCAGCGGGCGATGCGGCCCGACCGAACTTGCAGACGACAAGCGCTCCGATGCGAGGTGGCCGGTGACGGCGGGGGCAGGCGCCCACGCCCGTACGCGGCAGTGGCGGAGCGGGGAGGGGCACGCGGGCCGACGCGCGAGCAGGAGAGCCGAGGCGAGCGGCAGGGGCGGGGCGGGCACCGGCGCCCAGGAAGGGCCACGGAGCGGGGGCGGGCGCCTCCCAGCCCGGAGGGAGGGAGGGAGGGAGGGAGGGAGGGAGGGAGGGAGGGAGGGAGGGAGGGAGGAGGAGGAGGAGGAGGAGGAGGAGGAGGAGGAGAGGAGAGGGAGGAGGGGGAGGAGGAGGGGGACGGCGGGCGGAGCGGCAAGACCAGCCCGCCCCCGGCCTAGAGAGCCAGCGAGACGGCCGGGGGCAGCACTCTCTGAGGAGCGGCGCCCGCGCAGTGAGGGCACAGGAGGGGCGAGGCGGGCGGAGGGAGCGGCGGGGGCGGCGGCAGCGCGCGGCGCCCCGCAGGTTGGGGGGGACAAGCCAGCGCGGCGGCGAGGCCAGCAGGTGGAGGAAGCGGCGGAGGAAGGTGGCGCCGTGTCGGCT
The DNA here is from genome assembly GCA_963575745.1 of Prorocentrum cordatum. Lineage (NCBI taxonomy): Eukaryota > Dinophyceae > Prorocentrales > Prorocentraceae > Prorocentrum > Prorocentrum cordatum. Next base: position 146,449 of record CAUYUJ010017501.1, on the reverse strand, counting down.
GGGGTCGCGGGGTCGCGGGTGCCGCCACTGCACTGAGTGCCATACGCCTCGGGACGCACCCGCTCTTGGCCATGCTCCCTGTCGTCGGAGGTGGGCGAGCCCCAACGGGAGAGTGGGCGTCCAGCGAGGCAGCGCGGAGGCCTTTGACGAGGAGCGAGAGCTCCCGCTGGGTATGGGTTCCCGACGGGGTGCCTATCGGCAGTGCCATGCAGGCGGGTTGCCGCCGCGGCCCCGGCTGACTGCAAGGATGGTCGCCGCGCGCCGCCCCGTCTGGGCTGTGACGTTTGGTCCCCCTGTGCAGGATGGTGAGACGGCGTTCCGATTCCCAGCCGTGGTGACGAAGGACAGCCGAGCTGCACGTCAGTGTGCCGCTGGTTCCTGATATCCTTCCCTGGCGACGACCGAACGCGCCTCGCACACACGCACGCACGCGCACGCGCACGCGCACGCGCACGCGCACGCGCACGCGCACGCGCACGCGCACGCGCACCCGCACACGCACACGCACACGCACACGCACACGAACCCCCCCCCCCCACACACACAGACAGACACAGACACAGACACAGACACAGACACGGGCACAGACACACACAGACAGACAGACACAGTCACACAGACACATACACACACATACACACGCACACACACACACACGCACACACTCACGCACACACGCACGCACGCACGCACGCACATACATACATACATCTACATCTACATCTACATCTACATCTACATCTACATCTACATCTACATCTACATCTACATCTACATCTACATCTACATCTACATCTACATCTACATCTACATCTACATCTACATCTACATCTACATCTACATCTACGTCTACATATACATCTACA
>CAUYUJ010017501.1:105583-140583 GCA_963575745.1 Prorocentrum cordatum | reverse complement strand
ACCACGGGAGGCCACGGGAGAGACGCTTGGAGACCAGAGCGCCCGACGGGTTCCAGATCTGGGCACCCTCGCAGCTTTGGCAATGGCGCCAACGTCGCAGAGCGGAGCTCGTTAGGGAAACGATAGGTTGGGCCCGGAGTGTCCTGGAGAATTTCGTTTCGGATTTCGAGGTGAATTCCGTGCGGATTTGTCTGTGGCAAGGAATAAAGACGAACACATAATTCTGTGACCAGGAATGAAGCTTAAAAACATCCACGCGAAATTCACTTCGTTTTTCACTCGCCGTGTCGGGGTTTGCATTGGCAGAAATCCACACAACAATCCGCTGCAGCACGTCTGCAAGGTCGGTGCAGTGACCCTTCCAGACAAGCTGCTTCGAGGAAAAACGTTGGCATAGCACTTCTGGTGGAGGCAGCCAGTCCTGCGTTGGTTTTCTGTACCGAGGACAGCGGGCTTCCCTCGCAGAACGTTGTGGCTGTAAGAACGTCCGGTGTTCGATCATGGACCCTGTGTTGAACGCAACCTTCCAGCTTTCGCGCCGAAGGCCGCTGGAAACCGCCAGAGGCCGCCAGAAAAATCGCCGAAGACCTTCAGAAGACCGATCCGAAGGCCGCCGCAGGCCTCCGAAAACCGCCCGAAGACCACCAGAAACGGCCCAGGAGCGATGGGTAGCAAGGGGCCCATTGTCGAACACGTGCAGCCGGACCGAGGTATAAGATCGAGGTCGGTTCGGGGAGGGTGCCCTCGTGTTCTTCGTGCTTGTTGGATGCTCTTGTGCATCCTGGGGAGGGTACCCTTGGATGTTCCGTGTGTTTTGGCTGGCGGAAGGTCTCATGTTCTTGAAGGATGCCCTTCTGACCCAGGTCCAGCTGTGACAAGGCGCTTATGGTCGAACACGTCAAGAACATGCCGTGGTGGACCTACAGGAACACCAGGACGGTCGGCCCCTGGCCGCCAGTCAAGGGGTGGAAAACCACCCGGGCCCGATAATTGGCGTTTACTTAACGGCCCTGGGCGTTTACTAAACAGCCCTGCCCTGTTCCATTCCTTCCCTGGGTGCGTTTTCTGAACGGCTTCGCTTGTCGGGGTGATTCTTATGGGGGTGGATCTTCTGCCCTCTAGCCAGGCCCCCGAGCCCCCCAGGGGGGCCGCCGCGACGCCCGCGGCGGCCGCCCCGCGCAGCCCGCCGCGCAGCCCGCGGCCCGCGGCGCCTGCGCAGCCCCCGGCGGCGAAGGCGGTCGAGAAGGCGTGCGACAAGTGTCACAGGGAAAAGGAGGAGGAGGAGAAGGAGGAGGAGGAGGAGGAGGAGGAGGAGGAGGAGGAGGAGGAGAGGAGGAGGAGGAGGAGGAGGAGGAGGAGGACGGGAGGGGGGGAGAGAGGGAGGAGGGGAAAGGCGTGCGACAAGTGCCACAAGCCCTTCGGCGGCCACGGGCCCACCTGCGGCGCGTGCCGGCGCGTCGTGGGGAGGAGCTCGGAGGAGGAGGAGGAGAAGTCTCCTCCTCCTCCTCTTCCTCCTCCTCCTCCTCCTCCTAATCCTCCTCCTCCTCCTCCTCCTCCTCCTCCTCCTCCTCCTCCTCTTTTTCCTTCTATAGATGGGGTCGGGGTAGGTAGGGTCGGGGAATCGAGCGGCATCGCCGATGCATCGGCGATTCGGCTCGATGTGGAGCCCGATTTGCTTCACGTCGACTTCGCCGATGCATCGCCCACGTCGACGATAGGCGATGCATCGTCGATGCATCGGCGATGCGGCGCGATCCTCCGACCCCATCTACTCCGACCCCATCGAGGAGGCCTCGGAGAAGGTGCCAAGACCGCTGCCCTAGTCTCGTTTTCGTTTTTTTGGGGCGGGGAGGCCTCCGGGGAGGCTCTCGTTGCCACGGCTGGGTGCTTCGCCTCGAACTTTGGTCAGGGCGCACCCCGGGAGAGGTCCGGGGAGCAGCGGTGTCGGCACCGCCTGGTCTCCCCAGGAGCGGCTCCTCCGTGCAGTGCCAGGGCTGCTCCAGCTTCTTCTGGGGCTTCGGGGACAGGTGCGAGGACTGCAGGACACTGGGGGGCGGGGAGAGGGGACACACGCCACCGTTGGGGGCCCGTCGGGCGTGCTCCTCCTTCGCTCTTGTCCGATGGCCGAGTGCGTCCTCGAACTGCGGAGCGCGTTCCACTGCTCGCAAGGTGCATGCTCGCAACACGCATGCTGCCTTCCATACAGCGGGTCGCAGAGCCCCCGCGGCGGGGCCAGGCCATTTGCGAGCACAGTTATACCGTGCGAGTGGTGGAGCGCGCTCGTCTATTGTCGAAGGAGCTCGCTGATGCGTCCCCCGCGTCGGCGTGCGCTCGAGCCTGCGTTCGCTCCCCGGAGGACGGGCACCTCCGCGGTCGCCGCGCGCCCGCTGGCCCGCGGCGGCCCGCAGAGCCCCGCTGGGGACGGCGCGGGCAGGAACGAGCGGGCCAAGGTCGAGTGCCCCTTCTGCGGGTACAAGTGCTTCCCCCAGTGGCTCAACGACGAGGCGCACTGCCTGAAGTGCGACAAGGTCATCAAGACCCAGCTGTCCATCCCGGCGGCGCGCCACAGGGGGGCGGGGGCGAGGCATCGGGGGCCCTCCAGGCGGGGCAGGGGGGCGTCCGGTCCTGGGGCAACGTCTTGCGGGGGGGGGGAGAGGCCCAGGGGGGGATGCATCGACCTCCGCCCATTCACCACCGACAGGGGCCTGATAGCCCCACCCAGGGGAATCGGAGGACGAGGAGGGGGACGAGGAGGAGGAGGGGGAAGGAGGACGGGGAAGAGGGGGAGGAGGAGGGTGATGAGGAGGGGGAGGAGGAGGGGGAAGGAGGGGGAGAGGGGGAGGGAGGAGGGAGGGAGGGAGGGAGGGAGGGAGGAGGGGAGGGAGGGAGGGAGGGAGGGAGGGAGGGAGGGAGGAGGAGAGGAGGAGGAGGAGGAGGAGGAGGAGGAGGAGGGGGAAGCGAAGGAGGGGGAGGGGGAGGAGGGGGGGGAAGAGGGGCCCCCTCCCAATGTTCCCCCCCCCCCGCCCCCTCGCCTCCTGCCCTCTTGTGCGCTCGGCCGGCCGTCCACGGCCCGACCCCGGGCGTCGCCATGGCGGCCGGGCCCCCGCCGGCGGGGGCGGGCAGGCGGCAGCCCGGGGAGGCGTCCACCTACAAGGCTCTCTCGGGGGCCCCCTAACGGGGTGGCGACCACACCGTGGTGTGATGGGCCTGTGGTCCACCGCCGCCACCACAGGTTGGAGGGGGAGGGGGTCCTCCTCCGCCTCCTCCTCCTCCTCCTCCTCTTCTTCGTCCTCCTCCTCCTCGTCTTCCACCTCCTTCCCCCCTCCAACTTATGGTGGTGGTGGTGGTGGTGGAAAACAGGCCCATCAGTATGGTGAGCCGCTGGGGATTCGGGTCACCGCACGGTTTTGGGCTCGGGTCGTTCTCCGAGGACGCCTCGGGCGACTGGGGCATGCGAGGTTCCAAAACCGCGCGTTGACGGGCCGTGCGGTGAGGTCTTGGGGGATTTCGAGGTCACCACACGGTCTGTCACCGCACGGTTTCGGGAGTCCAAACTTTCTCTCTGGGGTCACCGCGGGGGGGATGCTGAGGGGATGAGGGGCGCTATGAGTGGATTCGAGCAGTGGCGAAGCGTCCTGGCTTCCCTATAAGCCCACCAAGGAAAGTTCTAAGAACCTCTCGCGGTTTGCGCGAAATGTTCTTAGATCATTTCTGGCTGGGAATGTCTTGTTTCAACACATTGGGCTTATATTATAAGAATACGTTTGTAGTTATTAGAAAATTGTTGGGTTCTAAGAACATATCGTGGTAGGCCTATAGGTATGCCTGGACGGTCGGTCCCTGCTCACTGGATGCAGTGGTGGGTCATGCAGTCGAGCATCAGATGAAGAAACCTCCTCTCGATCAGCTGGGCCAGCGTTTCTCGCGACCCAGTCTCTCGAGCTCCTTCGCCCCTCCAGCGTCAACATCAGCAATTGGCCCAGGCTTTATTTAAGATACTCCTGGGAAGCTTAGGCGATGACTTTCTTGATCATACTTTCGACTGTATCTGGCCTAACTCAGCTTCTAAAAATGTTTATTCCCTGGCGATGAGCGGCGTGACCGGGGTGGGGACAGGGGGTGGAGGGGCCCGGTCACGTCACGATTTGCGCAGGCGCCGTCTGGGAATGCTTGGCGATGATAAGGGGCGTGACCGGGGCGCGGACGGGGGGTGGAGGGGCCCGGTCACGTCACGATTTGCGCCGGTGCCGTCTGGGAATGCCTGAGAACGGCTCGTTCCCAGACGGCGCCGGCGCGAATCGTGACGTGACCACGGGGGGGAGGGGGGGTGCTGTACCAGTTATCGCGGATAGTACAAATCTTGCTTTATGTGAGTTAAAGGTGTCCTATGTGGCTTGGGTGGGTTCAGTAACTCCGCTAAGTTGGCGCTGCTCACTCAGTCCAGATCTTTTAGCCACATAGTGCATTGTGAGCTCATTTATACGCCATGTTGGGCCATCTTTCAGCCAGCTCAGCATCCACTGATAACCTCCGTGTCTCTCTAGCACTCCCCGCGGTCATCCAATTAGGCTTCCCAGATGGGGACAGAGCATATGGGGTCGGAGGATCGCGCCACACCGCCGATGCATCGGCGATGCGGCTCGATGTGGATCCCAATTTTCTTCTCTCCGACGTTGTCGATGGGTTGCTGGCGTTGCCGATGCATCGCCGATGCATCGGTGATGCGCCGACGATGCGGCACGGTCCTCCGACCCAATTGCTCGGACCCCATCGGAGATGCCTCCAGGTTGCAACAAAAATGAAGTCATACACCTGGGGGTGCGTAGGACACTAAATTCCCGTGCACCCGAGCCCTCCAAATGCGGACTCGTTTGAGGTCAGATCGATGCTTTATGCCCTCCATGGAGGCGGGGAAAGATGGGGACGAGGGGGAACTACACCTCAGTGCAAGCTAGGACTTTGCAAACTTCGCCCAGAGAAGGCGCAGATCAGGGAGCATTTCGACCCACGGCTTCAGTTGTCTTGGGTGCGCCAGGGCCGCCTTCTCTCGCTTCGCCTTCTCGGCATGCAACTTTCCATTCGGTTCTCTTTACTAGATGGCATTCGTTTACCTTCGAAGCCAGATCCTGCGCTACGAACCAGTCTCCTGCCGTCTCCAAGAGGAACACCATACGCGAATCCAGCCGTTGCAATAAGATACATGGATGAATGCTGCGCAAGAGAAATATGTTGGATGCGCCAGTGTCCTGGTTTCCCAAGGAGTTGCTACTTGCGGCGCCCTGCAAGGTCTCCCCCGGCAGCGCCATGGAGTCCATCTCTGGCGACTGCCAGGCCTGGTTTGCCGCGACTGGCAGAGCCGCCTACCATACGATCCGCTTCGATGTGATTCGTTCCGCTGGCTTGATGGGCCTGTTTTCCACCACCTCAACCACCACCACCACCACCACCACCACCACCACCACCACCACCACCACCACCACCACCACCACCACCACCATACATTGGAGGGGGGAAGGAGGTGGAGGACGAGGAGGAGGAGCAGGACGAAGAGGAGCAGGAGGAGGAGGAAGAGCAGGAGGTGGAGGAGGAGGAGGAGGAGGAGGAGGAGGAGGAGGAGGAGGAGGAGGAGGAGGACCCCCTCCGCATCCAACTTATGGTGGTGATGGTGGTGGTGGAAAACAGGCCCATCGATCCGCTTCCATGTGATTCGTTCCGCTGGCTGGGGCCGCGATTCCGATTCGATTCGGTTCGCTTCGCCGGCATCGGCTGGGGCCAGCCAGCGCCGGGTGCGGCGATCCGCTCTCGATGGGCGATCCGATCCGCATCCGATCCGATTCGGTTTCGCGATTTCGGTCTTCAACGAGGGAAGGAGGAGCAGGAGGAGGAGCAGGAGGAGGAGGAGGAGCAGGAGGGGGAGGAGGAGGAGCAGGAGAAGGAGAAGGAGACGGAGGAGGAGGAGGAGGAGGAGGAGGAGGAGGAGCAGCAGGAGGAGAAGGAGAAGGAGAAGGAGGAGGGAGGAGGAGGAGGAGGAGGAGGAGGAGAGGAGGAGGAGAGGAGGAGAGGAGGAGGAGGAGGAGGAGGAGGAGAGGAGGAGGAGGAGGAGGAGGAGGAAGCTGGGCCTTACTGGCAACGAGCGAGGCCCACACCCCCTCGCGTCGTGGCAACACATACGCACGACGAACGGATGTTTTTTAGTGCTGTCGGCCGTCGGCCTCTCTGGTGGCCCTCGCGGGGCGCCGGGGCCGTCGAATAGGTACCCTCAGGATGGAAAACGTGTCCCGCGGAAGTGATCGAGATCTAATCTTAAGAAGCCGGGCCTGGCCCTCTACAGGAGGAATCTTCAAAACTGGTCAAGATGTAGCCAGGGGACGATCCTTGATCAGTTGAATCGTTTTGAAGACTGTTGGGGTGTTTTCGATTTTTCGCCCAAAATCCGCCTGTAGGGGGACTTGCCCGACCTAAATCTAATCGGCGGCGAGCGAGGGGGGGGCGAAGTGAGGAGGAGAAAGCCTTTCCCGCGGCCTTCTGAGCAGTTTCCTGAGATTTTCCCGACGGCGCAGAACACTTCTTAGAAAGCATCTGAGAAGCCCGCCACCTTCTGAGAAGGCCTTCTCCTTCTCATTTCCCCCCCTCGCTTGCCGCCGATCTGCGAGGGTCGACGTTTCGAGAAAGTCCCTGCGCATGGGTTCCTTGGGAACGGGTCCTGAGCAGCACGGGTTTTCTTAGGATTTTTTGTAGCGATTCATGGGCGATACTCCTGGGCCCTCCACGAGCCCCGGGGACTGGCAGAACAAATTGGCCTGTCCCTTTACAGGAGGAGTATTCAAAAGAAGTAAAAACAAAGTGTTGGGGCGATGTGTTCAAACTATGTTTGGATTTGATTGAACATGTTCTAGCTATCTTCAATTTGACTTCCAAATCCCCCCTGTACGGGGACACGCCCGACCTAAGACTGGCAGAAAAGCTCAAGACGGAAAGCTACTGGGGGAAGGCCTCAGGATCCAGTGTCCGTTTCCTGCTGGTCCCGCTTCTCCTTGCCAACGCGATCGGTGGGGCTGTGGTCCTTGCCCTCCCCTGGGGGTCCATCGTGCCGGCAAGATTTGTGTTCCGTATACACTGCGTTTTGGAGTCTCGGGCCCCCTCCCTCCGATACCATAGGCGCCGTGGACATGGATAAAACAATGTCGCCTCTAGCGGTCGGATTTTGATCCATATCCACTGCGCCGCGGCCAGTTGGCGCCCCTTCCCAGAAAGTCCAAGACGCAGTGGGACATGGATATAAATCGTGCCCGCACATTGGCTTCGGGGCCCCTCTCGAGAGATCGTCGGTGCGCTCGACTATGAGTCTTATGTTGTTCGTGCCTCGTAGGCCTCGCCACCTTGGAATGCTGATCGTTTGGGGTATCTCCGTAAGGCATCGGGGCTTCGGCAATAGGGCCCATGCCCCTGACACGCGTACTTGTGGCCTTTTGTCGACGGTAAGGAATGCAGCTCCCCCAGTTGTGGCTGGTCGCCAGGCGTCCCCGGACGGGAGCCACCATTGGAAGTTCGGCAAGTGCGCCTACTGCCAGAAGGGTGAGGGCAAGTTCGAAAAGCCGGGCGCCATGGCCAACCCAGGCGCGAAGGTCGGCGGCTGCTCCGCGGGGGGCAAGTGCATCTACAAGTTCTCGAAGTGCACAAAGTGCGGGAAGAGGGAGTATTGAGATGCCACTCGCCGCAGAGGGGGCTAGTGTGATGGGCCTGCTGTCCACAACCACCACCATAAGTTGGAGGGGGTCCTCCTCCTCCTCCTCCTCCTCCTCCTCCTTTTCGTCCTCCTCCTCCTCCTCCTCCTCGTCCTCCACCTCCTTCCCCCCTCCAACTTGTGGTGGTGGTGGCGGTGGAAATCAGGCCCATCATGGTGGAGGAGCGCCCCCATCTCCCTCCCTCCCTCTCGACGGCACGAGGAGGAGAAGGAGGTGGAGGAGGGGGAGAAGGAGGGGGAGGAGGAGGAGGAGGAGGAGGAGGTGGAGGAGCGCTCCCCCCTCCCTCCCTGCCTCTCGCCGGCAGGGTCGCGCCACCCTCGACGGGGCTGGCGACGCCTGCGCCGGGCCAACCTGTAACGCTCCCCGCGGCGTCAGAGATCAGTTCTCACGTCGTCACTCCAGGCCTATTAGATGCGGTCGGAGAAGATGGGGTCGGAGGGTCGCGCCGCATCGCCGATGCATCCGCGATGCGGCTCGATGCGGAGCCCGATTTCCTCCACGCCGGCGTCGCCGATACGCAGCCGACGTCGGCGATGCATTGGCGATGTGGCGCGATCCTCCGACCCCATCTACCCGGACCCCATCCAGGAGGCCTCCTAGTCACGACGCGGACAAAGTCGTGCAGCCAAGGCGCTGAAGTACGTATACGCAGCTCGGGTTCGAAGAAAGGGGCTCGGTGTTCCGTTGGCCCTTTGGTGGCTGTTCCTCCAGGGCTCTTCGTCCACCCAGGCGCTGTAGAGGCCAAGCAGTGGCTCTGTTCCAGATCCAGCGTTTCTTTTGGTACAGGTGGCACGTCGAGGGAGAAAATGGCTGGCCAGCGGGTGGCCCAGGGGAGCTCCTTGTCCCCCGAAAAGCCCTGGGGATGCGCAGCAGCCTTGGGGCACCTCAGGAATCTCAAAGCTCGACGGCAGACGTGGCCCCAGACGTCTTACAACGATATGTGGGATCGTATCTGTCAACTGTAGTTACATGACCGTACCCGCTTCCCCAGGTTGCAACTCCTGGGTGGCAGAACCATTTCCGGCCATGGTTCTTCCATGATTCGCATCATGCCTACAATTCTTCTGGCTGCTGATCCTCATGCGCGGAGCCCATTCGCGTCATATGCATGGTCTCGGTATCCCCAGCCTCGGACGCCATCGATTACTGTTGCGGGCGTCAGCGCGATGCCAGTTACACAAATCGGGGCGTATCGTTGGTTACATCGCAGTGCCGCGTGATCTTATCATACCCGCTTGCACCACACACACACACACACCTCTGCGACCTCTCCACTCATCCAGCTTAGACGTGTCGCCCCCTGGGCCAAGCAGGGCCCCAGAGACCAAGGACACTGCAAACTGGTTTTTTGTTGTTACTGTTTTGGGGAACTCTTGCTGGGCAGGACGGATATTAGATAATGCTTCGACCCCCGGCTGCAGTCAGTTTGTTTTGTCGGGCGCGCCAGTGTCTCCAGACGTATCAATACGGCGGGGGGGCGTTGGGTAAGGAATTCGCTCGCGCGGCTGCAGACCCTGGGGGGTTCCTTCCTCCTCCTCCTCCTCCTCCTCCTCCTCCTCCTCGTCCTCTTCCTCGTCCTCTTCCTCCTCCTCTTCCTCCTCCTCCTCCTTCTCCTCCTCCCTCCTCCTCCTCCTCCTCCTCCTTCCTCCTCCTCCTCCTCCTCCTCCTCCTCCTCCTCGGTCGGCGAGGCCCACCAGGGGTGCCCGCTGCCCTCCGCGGACCCGCCCCCCCCGCCACGCCTCAAACGGCGTGGGCGCTGGCCAACGGCCGGTCCAGGTTTAGACTTCCACTGGCTTCCGGACCCCGGATTCCCTGCCTGGCGCTTCCTCACCCAACACCCCCCCCCTCCGTAGTCCCCCCTTTGGAGAGGCCCTGGCTCGATCCAGCTCTGCCCGGCTTCAGTTCCGGTTCTCAGGTAGTGGGGTCAACTGTGTGTGTGTGTGTGTACGTGTGTGTGTGTGTGTGTGTGTGTGTGTGTGTGTGTGTGTGTGTGTGTGTGTGTGTGTGTGTGTGTGTGTGGGGGGTCGCCCCCTTTTCCTGGAAATTGAGAACCGATGAGGAGGAGGGAGGATCGAGGAGCGAGGATGGAAGAAAGGGGGAGGATCGAGGATCAAGGAGGCTTTGGCCTTTGTAGTCACGTTTGGGAGTTCCGGCGGGGTCAGGGGGTCCGGTTCCCGTTTCCAGGAGGAGTAGCGGCCCCTTACGTGGTGTTGACCCCCTTTTGACATTGCTTGGAGTCTAGCGTGATCTGGTGCAACGTCTCCTCAGCGCCGCCGAACAGCAAGTCGTGCCCGCGAAGGCTTCGCAGGCGCCTGCCAAGTCTCTGCTCCCTTTTCCATCCTGGGGCAGATTTTTTATTGCCACTCCTGAGGGTGTATGTGGCAATACTGCGCTGGTTTTTCCACGACCCAGCGCGGCTACGTAAGCTGCCTCGCCAAGGCGGTGTGAGGCGAGGCGAGAATTGTCTGAGCGCAACTCCTGCCCTCATCCCACTTCCCTCCCCCTTTCCCTCCGCATCCTTTCTCCCAGGCCATTTTCCGCATAGGTTAGATCACTTATACAAGGCTTTCACTAAAAGAGGAAGGACCATGGATTTCAGTCGAGCATCCGATTAAGAAACCTTCTTCCGAAAAGCTAGGGGGATAGGCATAGGGGGGACACATCGACTCCCAATTGCCCATTCATCCTCGATAGGGCCCGATAGCTCTACCCTGCCTAGGAACATGCGGATTTGCTATCGGGTGCCTATCGCCGATTTATCGGCGATGTATCGCCGATACCAGGTCGATGTTCCCCCCCCTGCGCCAGTCCTCCACTATCGTTGCCCCTTGCGCTCGCGGAGGGATGTACCCAGGAGGCCTCAGGCCCTAGGGCATTCCTGAACTGATGAGGGCGGCGGTGCATGGCCGGTCCAGGATGAGAGTTCCACCACCTTTCAGGCCCTGGAGTCCTTCTACCAGGGCCCCTTGACTAGTGCCGTCGCCGCGAGCGCCGCGGGCGCTCACAGGGAGAGGCTTCGGTGGCCTGCCCCCCCCGTTGGGGGCGGCAGGGCCCGGAGGACGGGCCGCGTGTCCGTCCCGGGTGGCGCCTCACGCCTGTCTTGTCGGAGCTCCGGCCAGCACGTGCCTCGTGCACGCGAGGCGAGAGACAACTCATGCCGTCGCCGTGTGGGCGTACCCTGGCGGTGAGCTTTAGGCGCTCCCTCGCGCCCCTCTGCGCCACGGGGCCGCCCAGCGCCCGCGCGCAGCAGGCAGCTCTAGAGCACCGCTGCAGGCCGCTGGAGACCGCTGAAGAGACCGCCGAGGTGCTGGTGGGTGGCAGGGAGCCCGTGGTCGAGCGCTCGTGATCAGCCTCCTGCTCTTCCTGCCCCCCTCCCTCCTCCCTCTTCGGCCTCCCTCCTCTTCCTCCCCTTAGTCTCTCCGCGCTCCTCCACGGGGCTCCCTTCTCCTCCCTTCTCCTCCCTTCTCCTCCCTCTCCCCTCCTCCTCCTCCTCCTTCTCCTCCTCTTCCTTCTCTGCCTCCTCCTCCTTCTCTGCCTCCTTCTCCTTCTCTGCCTCCTCCTCCTCCTCCTGTATTATACCGCGCACGGTGGGTCGCACAATTCGAAACTCGTTTTCGACTGCTGTCTTACCGCCTCCTCACCCTTTTATCTCCATCCTTTTCCTTACAAGGAACTCCATGTCGCACTCCTAGACTTGTAGGTCGGGTGGGCTGGGCGTTGTCGCCTGAGACTTCCTCACCATTTTTGATTCTGAAGATTGAGGTTTGCAACAGATTCGGATGGAGGGCGGGTGGTTTCAAAATGTGGCCCTCGCCTTAGCGCACCCATTTTTTTCATGTCTGCAACAGTTTCAAGGGTTCGTATGGTCGAAGTTCAAGGAATTGTTGCGTTCTGGCACGATTGTCAGGGCGCAACGTTGACAGCTGTGTGCAAGTCCCAGAGATGGTATTCTGGCGGACGCAACAGTCGTGCTGATCTGCGGCGCTGAAATCCCCGGAAACCATGTTTTTTTGCCACGATGTTGGGGAGTCCCAGACGTTTGTTTTTTCATGGGCCACTGGCCACAATGTAAGTACATTCTCCGAATGACCCATGGAGAGGGAGCCAGGAGGGAGGATGTGTTGCATCATCGCTGATGCGTCCTGGGTTTGCGCTGGTCCGCCTCCTTTTTGCAGTGCGCGGGCATCGATCAGGTGATCGCCGCGTTTGTCCTCCTCCTCCTCCTCCTCCTTCTCCTCTTCCTCCTCCTCCTCCTCTCCTCCTCCTCCTCCTCCTCCTCCTCCTCCTCCTTCTCTTTCTCCTCCTCCTCCTCCTCCTCCTCCTCCTCCTCCTTCTCTTTCTCCTCTTCCTCTATTTCCTCTTCCTCCTCTTCGCTGCCACTCGACCCCTGGAGCAGCGCAGGGGTGTGCCTCGAGGACAATCTCGAGGGGAATCTCCGGCCGCGGTGGCGACGAGCCTGCCGGAGGCCGAAGGCCCAAAGCTACCCCCATAAGCCCTTGCCTTTAATATCGTCGAGCCTCGGCCACTGGCCCGCCGTCGTCTCAACTGGGCCTCCTCCGGGTGGAGGTCCCCGCGCGAGTGCACGGAATGCCTCCGCCCACCACTTGGGCTACCCACCCCTTTGGCCTACGCACCTCCCTCCCGCCTTAAGAGATCCGGTGTGCTGTTTTTGTCGTTGCGCGGTTCCCAGAGGAAGTCCCGACCCTTTGCCCAGGGCCGGCTTCTCATCCTGAGTCGTCTCTTGATTTCGGCCAGGCTCAGGCATAGTTGTACCACAAGCAATTCGCATAGTTAGGACGAGTGTGTCCTTGGGCCCCTTGACAACCGTCCACGTCTCGAGTTTCCCCCAGCCTCCCGCCCAGTTGAGCGGAGCGATAGGCTACCCTCTTGCAGGGCACAAGCAGCATGTCGCCGGGGGCCGCAGCAGCGACTCGCTCAGCAAGCGTTCGTGACCGTGGGCACCAAGGCGGGCGCTTTGTGGCCAGAACGCCTGGGTATATGCTGTAAGATGACTGTGCTATGTTTCCGGGTCGGACGCGGGCCTCCTCGGGGCGCGCTTACTTGGGCGTAACTAAAGTTCCCTCGGAAACGCGGAAGACCTCCAGACGACCCAGACAGGATGCCTAGGCGGCCCCATGGCCCCAAGATGGTTCCACGACGGCCTCAGACGGGCACGAAGACGACCTCGGGCCGACCCCAAGGAGACCCCGTGGCCCCTGCAGGGTCCAGACGCAGCGTCGAAATGGCCTTGGGGCGAATCCAAGATGGCCCAAGATGTGAGCGATGCCCTGGAGTCCAGGCGCGGTGGCCCCCGAGCGACCCCGAGGTGGGCGGAGCATGCCGAGAGTGCAACACCATGATCTTAAGATGACCTGGGGATGATTTCAGGATGACTTCAAGATGGCCCGAACACGTCATACATTGGCAGGATTGGGTCCCGCCGCGGGATTTATCCGGACCCCCTTTTTTTGGTGGGTTTTTTTGGTGGCTGGACTAAAACTATATTATTAAGAAGGGAACTACTCGCCAAGGATCCCGCCGAGACCACGCAAGAGGGCTATCTTGCTAGGCTTTTAGGGGGGGAGGGGGGTTCAACGCATCCTGCCCCTCAACCCCATCGGGTGCCTTTGCCAAAAGGGCTGCAACGGAGATGAGCACACAATGCCATCGGGCCCGATTCAGAAAGTTCAAGGAACTTGGGAAGCGGCGATGTATCGAGCAGTGGTGAAGCGTCGTGGCTTTCCTGTAGGCCCATCAAAGAATGTTCTACTAAGAACCGCTTGTGGCTTGCACGCAATGCGATTAGAACATTTCTGGCTGAGACTGTCTTTTTTTCCAGAACATCGGGTTTGTGCCCTAAGAGCAGCGTTCTGGTTCTTAGAACGTTTGTTGGTTCCAAGAGCGTGTCGTGGTAGGCCTATAGAGATACCCGGACGGTCGGTCCCCGCTCAAGCATAATACTAGCATCTCCGTCTGCGTGTTGACATTGTCCCGGGGCCCAGCGACGGCCCTGCAGATGCCGAGATCAGCGAAACACTTCCGCACTGCCTGTGCCAGTGCGTGGAGGTCCAGGCCCAAGCGGCGCGGCAGCGGACGATGACCGCTCGCCAGCGCCTCTGGGCGGGGGGGGCGGGGCGCGGGCAACGAGGGCGCGTGAGAGCCGATGGCGACGCACGCCAGCCACGCACGTTGATGGCGGCGGCGACGACGCACGTCGACGACGATAACGACAACGACGACAACGGCGGCGGCGGCGGCGACGGCGACGGCGACGGCGGCGGCGACGGCGACGGCGACGGCGACGGCGACGGCGACGACCCCGACGACGGCGACGGCGGCGGCGGCGGCGGCGACTGCTGACTGAGTGGGGGGGCGAGGCGCGGGCGACGAGGGCGCGAGGGAGCTCGGCGGTGCCCTGGCCGCGAACACGACGCTGCGGGAGCTCGAGGCGCGCGCGCGCGCGCGCGCGGGAGGCCCGGGCGACCAGGGCGTCGCCGGCGGGCCCTCGGAGGGCCGTCGGAGGGGGCCCCTGGCGGGCCCTCCGAGGGCCTGCGGGGGCCTCGGGGGGCCCATGCGGGCGTCCGGGGGCCTCCCGGGGCTCGCTCGGGGCCCGCCGTGGGGGTCCGCTCGTCCACGGGCGCGCTCCACTCCTCGCAGTGGCGCCCACCCGCAGGCGTCCGAACAGGTTTAAGTCGGGCATGTCCCTCTACAGGGGGAGTATTCAAAACTAGTCCAAGAAATGAAGAAGAAAGCAGCCAATGTATGAATACATTCGGATTCTGTTTCGACCATCTTTGATTTTCCGTTCAAATCCCGCCTGCAGGAGGACACGCCCGACATAATCATAGATGCCCCGCGGCGGATCGCAGGCCTCGCGCGAGCAGGTAAACTCTGCGGGTCGTGGAAAGCGCCCTCGTCTACTGTGCTCGCGCGCTCGAGGGTCTTCTTTTGGGGGCCGGGCCTGGTGCTTTTCTCCTCCTCGCCGTCCTCCCCCTCCTCCTCCTGCTCCTCCTCCTCCTCCTCCTCCTCCTCCTCCTCCTCTTCCTCCTCCTTCTCCTCCTCCTTTTCCTCCTCCTCCTCCTCCTGCTCCTCCTCCTCCTGCTCCTTCTTCTCCTCCTTTTCCTCCTCCTCCTTTTCCTCCTCCTCCTTTTCCTCCTTCTCCTCCTCCTGCTCCTCCTCCTGCTGCTCCTCCTGCTCCCCCTCCTCCTCTTTTTGCCGAGCTTTCCCGAGGAGGCTTGCCCTCGTGCGCCCGGGGCAGTCTCTGTCGGCCTCCCAGCTGGCAGGGCTCACGTCGACTCCTCCGATTCGATTCGGTTCGATCCCGACGGCTTCCGATGCCGATTCGGGTCGATTTTGGATGCCGATTCGGGTTCCGATGTTATGCTGGACGCATACTAGCCTGCCGATTTCCACCGATTCGACTCTTCCCGACTCGGGTGCCGATATCCGCCGATCCGATTCATGTCGATCGCCGGTCCGACTCATCGATTCGATTCTGGGCTCCCCTGCGGTTGTGGGCGGAGCAGATGGGGTCGGAGGATTCCGCCGCATCGCCCATGCATCGGCGGTGCGGCTCGACGTGGAGCCCGATGTTCCCCTCGCCGCTGGCGCCGATGCATCGCCGACGTCGCTGGTGCATCGCTGGTGATGCGGGGCGATCCTCCGACCCCATCTGCGGCTGGTTGGTGTCGTGTCGCGTCGGCGGCGACCCTGCCGCGGGCGATCAGGGTTGAACGCCACCAGTGGTCGAGAATCGACCGCTATGGAACGACGATCGGGTGATCGAACAGCCGCCGATCGTTCAAGGTTGAACGATCCAGGCGGTTATAGAAACCAACGCCAGGGTCGCCACGACACGAAGCTACCTTACAGTCGGACCGAGGTGTAACATCGATGTCGGTTCGGTGAGTGCACCCTAATGTTCTTCGTTCTTCGTGTCAGTTGAATGTTCTTTTGGATCCTGGGGAGGGTACCCTTGGATGTTCTCTGTGTGTTTTGGAGGGCGGAGGGTCTCATCTTCCTGGAGGATGTTCGTCTGGCCTAGGTCCGACTGTACTCGGACCCCACTGGGGAGGCCTCTATCTGGGGCTCCTTGGAGACTGACGCCTCGGAGGGTGGCCGCCTCTCCTCCCTACCCTCCGCGCCCCCTCGTTCCCGCTCGGCCCCCTCGAGGGACCAGCTCCTGCGCGGGTCGGTGGCGAGGATCCGTGGCCGGGTCTGGCGCGAGGACCAACGCGTCGGGGGCGACGTGGTCGTGGTTCTGGTTGGAGTCGGCTGAGGGCCGTTTTCGGGTCCTGGGATCGTCAGGAACAGATCTGGGGTGAACAACTGCACCAGGTGGACCCGGGAAGGGGTCCGGGGACCGATTTTCTCCTGGAGAAAACCGGTTCAGACCACCCGGCCGCCTCCAACGTTGGTGGGTCTTGCGCGAGTGTGAAGTAGTCAGGGACGACGAAGAAGTGGTGCTGGTGCATATGCCGAGGCTCATAGCGCTGGACTTTCACTAGCCTTGTGGGCAGTGACAGTGTCTCGGCCACGGCGCAGTGCGTGCTGTTTTGTTGCATGTGGGGTCAACTACGCGGCAGGACAGGGCACCCCAGTGACCCGCCCAAGTGCTGCCGCGCCACATCGAAGAAGCACGTGCACATTCTCAGCAACGACAGAAACCGCTAACCTCTCACCACTTGCGTCGCCAGCCCTTGCCCAGTCGAGAGGCTTCTTTACGGGCTCTTAGTGTGGAACCGCGGAACCGCTGTGTATGCCAAGCCTGTAGCCTTCATCTCGCTCGTCGGAGTGCTGATTGGCATGCTGAAGCCACAGGCGGAGGAGGAGGAGGAGGAGGAGGAGGCGGAGGCAGAGAAGGAATATGAGGAGGAGGAGGAGGTGGATAAAGAAAAGGAGGAGAGGGACGGGGATGAGGGAGAGGAGAGGAGGAGGGAGCATGAGCAGGAGGAAGCGGTGGAGGTGGAGTAGTTGAGGACGAGCACTTAAGGAAGAGGATAAAAGGTAGGGTAAGGAGGCCGATCATAAGGATGATGAGGACCCCATCAACATACACATTAGGATGAGGCGGCCATTGGTGGTGGGTATTATCGAAGTTTTCTGGATATTCTGGAACGACGGAGCACGACGGAGGGATAAACCAGTGCGGAAGGAGAAGGGGGAATGGGAACATAATGTGGACACAGCTCGGAATGGGGAATGAATCGGGAGAGGGAGGGAGGGTGGGAGGGAGGGAGGGAGGGTGATTAGCAGCAGCATTGGCAGATGAGGTAATCATGACGCGGATTTTTTGTAAGAGAATTGCTGGGGAGGTGGCGGGTCAAGTTTACGTGCTTGCGATTGCTGTGAAGGTCCAACAGGTCGGTTTAGACCGCCTCCGTCTCCACGTCCTTCCCTTCTCCTCCTCTTCCTTACTCCCACCTTCCTTGAGAGTCCCCCAGACACTGCAAGAAGCACTGCCAGGCACTACTAGAACCACCTGGAATCCTTGTCCTTGTCCTCCTCGTCGTATTCTTCATTCTCCTCCTTCTCCTCCTCCCTCGTCTTCGTCGTCGTCGTTGTCATCGTCGCAGTCGTCGTCGTCGTCGTCGTCGTCGTCGTCGTTTTTAGCCATGCCATTTTGGCTCAAGTCGCTTCCAGGGATTAGGTCCCTCGCGGCAGAATCACGTCCCTTTTTCGCACTGTCGCCGGCATTTTGTTGGCCGTCCTCCTTTTTCGGAGGCAGGGAGAGATCTTTCGCTGCCGCCATGTTTGCGAATCTTCCTCCTGTCAGTGGAGCCGCCGCTTCGTCCGCGGCTGCCGCTCACCCCGCAGGAGATGCAGGAGATGCTGCCGCAGAGGCTGCAAAGCGTGCCCGAGTCGACGCCGGTACTTCCATGGCCGTGGACGCGGATTCAGATATTGACGTAGAGGTCGAGGGTGTCGCAGGAGCTGCCACCACCGTCCTGAAGCAGCCCGCCAGTATGCCCGAATGACTAGAGCCTGGTGAGGCTAGATTATTTCGAACTTTGACATCTGACTTCAGAGCCACACTGGCAGCAAGCGTCTCGCCGCTCGAGAACAAAGTGGATCATTGCATCGTGAAGATTAACAAGGCCTCGAAATCTGTGACTGACCTGAAGAAGGATTTTCATTGAGTTGACTGCGAGAGTTAGTGTTTTGGAGAATGGTGGAGGCGGTGGTACGGGCTCAGCTAGTGGAGTTCGGCCAGGTGACGGAGGGGGAGTTTTCAGCAACGGCGCGGGATCGGATCAGTCGTCCGTGCCGCCGCCCGCCCAGCGTATTCCAGTGAACAAGCGCCAGACGTTGTGCATTGGTGGTTTCGAGTACACGGAGGGAGTTGACATTGCGAACGAGATCAAGCAGTGTATGAGAGATAGTCATCTGCTCGGGGTCCGCCGTGTTTTTCGCAGTGGGAAGCTACGCGGACAGGGTGAAGGTTGAGTTCGAGTGCCCACAACGTATGTGGGACTGTCTAGTGAAGATGAAGGAAGATAAGTTCTCCTCGGCCCTCGCAAAAACAGATCGGAATCCTTGTCCGCTGCGCCCAGGCAAACGTCAGCTGTGGCACACCATAGACAAATTTCCTGAGGAGCTCGCTTGCCAGAACAGAGCTACACACGCGAAGGACTTGCTTCGCCCCATCATCCAGGCGAAATGGCCCGAGCTGCCCCAGGATACAATCAACGTGGCCATCGACGCGGCCAAGGACATGGGCTCAGTGGTTCTTCTTCGGAAGTACATGCCGCCAGATGTGATGTCAAGGAACGCCCTGAAGGTGTTCATGCGTAACTTCCCGGCCTACAACCTGTAGGTGGCCCAGGGGGCTCAGGACTGGTTCACGAAAATGGGGTTGCCGCTAGACTTGCAGAGCCAGCTGGAGGCGATCAACGACCCGCCGAGGCGGGGCTCATGACTATCTGGGGGACAGCGCGTACTCGCATTCAGCGACGACACCATCATCTTGTCGTGGAACTGTCGGGGACTTCCGCTCAAGGGTGCCGCGATGGGGCTGGATCTTATGAGCACAGAGTTCCACTGGGACGTCATCTGCATGCAAGAATTCACGGACGTGACAAATTTGATCAGGAGGAGATCTCGGGCCATCCAGTGTTTCTAGGGCTCCCTATCATGGGGCGGAAAAGACGACCTGCGATCCTGGTGCACAAGTCGCTGAAGGCCTGCATCTCCACCGACCCCATGCGAAGGGGGAATGGCATCGCTGTGGGCATCCTGACACCTCACGGCGGACCTTTGTGGATACTTTGCTCTCATCTCGATTCCGACTCTAATCGCCATGCTGCGTATTCCTATGACTTAAAGGACTGCGAGTTCCTGCTGTGGACCAGTATAGGCCTATGTTGTGCATCGATGCCAGCGCTTGCTGCAGCACGCATCGGTGCCCGACGACATCGATGGGGCCTTTCGCAGCCGGTGTGACCCCCTGGAAGTCAGATGCTTTTCGCGAGATGATCGTGTGCCAGAATCTCGCGCTGACTAACACCTGGAGTGAACCTACTACAGGACGGGCCACTTGCTTCTGCGACGGCGCGTGCGAGCCCAGGCAGATAGATGTCATCGCGGTCACAGCCAGGTCGCCCGACGATCTTGCGATTGTAGGGCCCGCCATTGTGCTGCTTGGAAAAGTGACCACTGCCCGCTCGCTGTTCGCTTCTATGCCGCTCGGAAGTGTCGCCTGCGCCCTGTGTTTACAAGTCCAGGCCCGTGGGCTGGAAGATTTTTGATTTCTCTTATGCCAGGCCTGTTGATGAGAAGATGGGGGTCGATGACCTGGCAACCCCAGGCGACGATCTAAGCAAAGTGCGTTTCCGTTTGTGCAGTGACGGTCATTTCAAGAAATATTCCAAGTCCAGAGCCACGTGTGGATCGGGTTTTGTTGTTTTTGACGACCCACCCTGGTATCCCTTTTAACTCGAGAACCCTTGGAACCCGAGTCGATCCCGTTTTCCGTGCTTGTATTTCTGCGTGCCTGGACCCTGATCGTAGAGCAGGCTTAGGTAGCGTGAGACACACGAACAACACGGCAGAACTAAGCGGCGGGCGCATTGGAGATGGGCCTCTGGCTGCTCAGATCCGACCTTGCAGGGGGCAGAGACCTGCACCCCGAAGGGCGACCCCTATTTAGGTCATCTTTGGCTCGACCTGCGTTTTGGGCATCTTGGAGAACAGTTTTTGGCTTCAGAATAACGTTGTTTTTTTTCTATGCTGGTTTGGTTTGGTTGGTCCCTGGTGAAGAAGCGTAGGGAAGTTTATTGTACCTGGATCAGGGGTCACTCGGGTAGTCGCAGAAATACTGGGGCCGATCATCTAGCTGAAGAGGGGGGGGCGAAATCACCGTGGCCCCCTGGAGTCTCACCGCTGGGAACACTCTCGCCCCTATGAGACCCCGAAGTTAAATGGTTCTGAGTTCCGTCAATTCCCAGTGGCCGCCGATGCCCCCCCTGAGCGAGGTTCAGTTTATATTCCGCAAATGCACAACTTCGTCTCCTGCAGGCCTCTTCTCGCAGGCGTGGGCGGAGGTGCTTGACGCGCCGCGCAAGGCGAGATACGTGCCCCCGAACAACAACGCAACGCATGCTCCGCCCGATATCTCCGCGATCACTCGCCTGGGCCGACAGGGGCTCCCCCTGCCCTCCCTGGGGGAAATTTGCTTCCATGGTTGGCGAGGTTGCCGCTGTCTCGGTGTGTGTGTGTGTGTGCGTGCGCGCGTGTTTGTGGGGGAGGGGAGGGGGGGGGGGCGGGGGGGGGGAGTTCCACGGGGCCCCCGGAATTACCCAAGGAGCATCCATTGTGTCGCAGGATAGAAGTTGTTCGACAGGCACGAGACGCCGAGGACGACCCGTCCGTTAAGCACGCGCTGCGTTTGCAGCTTGTCTCGTTGTTGCGACAGCAGGCCTTCGCCAATTTAGACCTGCGCGCAGAGTATTTCGCGGGGAACAGGAAGGTGGAAATATTCCGAGGACAGGACAGAGTGAAGGCGATTACGACGGGAGGAGGATCTAGTTTTTTAATTTATTAAAAAACGAGGGGGACATGAGGGAGGAGGTGGCGATGTTCTACGGGAACCTTTTGAAGGACCCAGAGGGCGCGACTTTACCGCGTTGGGTGTGGCAGCACTGGGGGCCAGAATGCCTGACAGCACTTCCGAAGAAGCTGGACGCCCAGCTGATACGGACATGTCTATCTCGACTTGAACCAGGGAAAACATGTTCACGGGACGACTGTATTGTGATGGAAATACTCCAGGACCTTAGTACCGATGCCTTGGAAATCTGGGCTGAGCTTTTCGCTTTACGCCTGACAAAGCATCCAAGTGAAACCCCGGGCCCGATCTTCGCACGACATCAGGTCACTCTTCTCGCCAAGTTTTATGGAGCTTGCCGAGTGGCCGATTTTAGACCTATTGCACTGTTGTCCAGCTTGCTGAAGCTGTACTCGATGTGCCTGAGTGAGCTCATCGACCTCAGCTCGTTATCCCTGTCGCGCTTCCAGTTTGCTTTCAGAAGGGGATTTCTTCAAGTGCATGAGGTGGTTGCAGCCACCCGACTTCTGGTCGAGCGCGTTGTGGAGTTTAGAGAGCCACTCTACTTGGGGGAGGGGGATCTACATACAGCTTATGATCATGTTCGACACGCACATATCATGCGTAACCATGAGAGACGGCAGATACCTCGTATCCTGACAGCGGCGTGGCTTCGCGAACTCCGCGACGCCAAATCTGAATTTCTTCTTCCTGGAGTTTGCCAGGCGAGGCCCATTTCGAGATCCCGTTCACTAGTGCAAGGGGATCCTGAGGCCCCGACACTTTTCAACTTCTTCTTGGACGACCCGATACATGATTTCATTGAACTTTGTGACCGTAATACTTGGGGCGACCCCCTGGAACCCGAGGGCCTCGCCATCCTGGGACAGCCAACCAAAAAACGTAAACGGGACCTCCAGATCGAACGGCTACCGCTTCTGGTGTTCGCAGACAATTTTTACCGGTTCGCCAGCTCGCCCGGGATGTTCGTCGCGATGTGGGGCTCCTGGCACCGTATCCTGAGGAAGTTTTCTTGTGTGGTCTTGCTCAAAGATTGCAAGTGGACCACGACGGCAGCGGACAGCGCCGCCACTCTCCGCATGGGTCTCGGGTTCGTGTCAAGGATCCCCAGGAACGAAGGTTTCCGCATGCTGGGCGCATGGATCACCATGGAAAAATGTGCATCCGAGACCGTTTGAATTTGACCCGACAGCACTTGGGCATGATAAGGACCGCTCAGACCAGGATGCTCAGGTACATGATCGGCCTTCGGAAGCTAGACGAAGAGGACATGGCTGTTTACATGTCTCGCTTACACCACCTGCTGAATAATCATATAAGCAGGCGCAACGTTGTGCCGTGGGACGATTACGTGTTATCTCTGGGTCATCGTTGGCCGGGTCATGTCGCCAGGATGCACCAGTATGATCCCAAGAGAGTTGCTAGCTTTGCCTTGAAGTATAACGACTACATATTCCTTCAGTTTCTTGAGCGGACCCTGGGTAGCCAGGGACATCATTAGAATTTCCATGTGTGGAGATGGGAGAAACAGTTTTATCAATATTATGGGGTGGATTGGAAAACGATTGCCTGGGATTCCGAGAAGTGGAGAGCTTCACTGGATGTTTGGTTGACCTGGAGAACGTCGGAATTCGAGAGTAGTGTGAAGAAGAAGGCGAAAACAGACTCACAGCACCACTGGATTATCTTGAGTTTCCGACAGTATGCTGAGCTTGCTGCTGACATGAATACATTCTGACCTTGTAGTTGTAGGTCGTTTCCTCTAGTCACCTAATTCTCAGATCGACTCGGGGGGGAAATTGTGTCACCATGTCTTTTCCCCTGTAGTATCTGGCTTGCCTGTGGCCACACAGGTCTCTCTCTTTCGACAGTGCAGAATCTAGACAGCCAGGACTCCAGCGTCGCTCCAGGCTGTGTGATGATGATGATGTCGTCGTTTTTGTCGTCGTGTTCCTCCTCCTTCTCGTCCTCCTCCTCCTCTTCTTCCTCCTCCTCCTCCTTCTCCCCCCTTTCCGCAGAGCCTCCCCCCCGCCGAGCCTGCGAACGCCCCCTCCGAACCGTCCTATCCACTCATTTTGCTTCTCTTCCCCCCCTCCGCCTCCTCTTCTTCCCCCCTCCTCTCCTCTTCGTGCCCTTCCCGTTTCTCCACGCGGACGCTCCAGGCTGCCGAGCCTTGGCCCTCCCCAGGACGGAGGAGGCGACCAGTGCGCCGTTGGCCGCGGAGCGGCTTAGCGGCGGACTGTTCCTTGCCCGCGCACCATGGCTTACTCCTGCTCTTCCCAGCCTAGGCTCTCCAAGCTGTCCTCTTTCGGCCGCGGCCGAGCTCGCGCATTACCTGTAGCCTCGCCTGCGCTACGGCGTGCGCTCCAAGGACGTCAAGGCCTGGGGCGGGAGGAGCAGGAGTAGCAGCAGCAGCGGGACGAACTGCAGACGGAGTGGTGCCTCCTGCTCCTCGTGGCTCCTGGCCGCCCGGACTCCGTCCAGAACAGCAGCTCCGACCCTCCGGGGCGCGCCTGCACCTGCAGCCAGAGCGCCGCTGCTGTCGCCGCCGCCCGCCGCTCCCTGAGGCTGCCTCGCTGTCTCGTGGGCGGCGTGGGGCCGCGTGCCGCGCCACGTGTCGAGGTTGTCGTTGCGGCCCAGGAGGGCGTTCGCGCCTCCTCGCCCACGCTCGGCTTCCACGACGTTGTCGGCTGCGCCCTGAGGGGCGGCGCTGGGCCCCGCGCGCCCAGCGGCCTGGATGGTCGGCTCTGAGTGGCGGTGGCTCCTCTTCCTCGTCGTCGTCGTCGTCCTCCTCCTCCTCCTCCTCCTGTCCTCTGCGTCCTGCCCGTCGGATTCGTGACGGCCCCCTGCAGCGCCTGCACATGGGCGATATCGTGCGTGCTGTCGGGTCACGCAGGCGACCCAGAAAAAAGGAACGACGCTTCACACAACACGTGGATGATGTACAACGCGCTCGCAGTTCACACATTCACGTAGCACGACGGATCGGCGTCACCACTTGGAATCGCGAGAAATCGCTGCGTAATGAGCCCGTCAGAGCGGATCCGAACACATCGGGCCAGCACTTGCAGGCAGCTCCCGGTCGAACCCTGCAGACGCAGTTGCGCGGCCGCCAGCAGATGCCAAATATATTCGGAAGAGTGGGCACAAGCAGTGGCAGGGAACTTGCGTGTCCAGCTGATTCGCTGCGGGAGTTCATGGTATACTTGCTGGCGAATGGTCCCCGCAAAGCGTGCGGCAGGCTGCATCAATGCAAAGTCAAACTCGACGTCCACCGCGCTGCACTGCGCGATCTTTAAGCTATCTGAGCACGCGCGGCGCGCACCGCGCCAAGAGGCGTGCCCTGGCGACCACAGCGAGCTTGCAGGTGTCTCGCACAATTTCAGCAGGAAGGTGGGTGCTTAACCATTGTGGAAATCGATTGGTGGAGAGGAAGCAGGCTGCCAAATAATTTCCAGATGTTTGAAGCATGTTTCAAGCATGCTTTAAATACGTAAAAAACACGTGTGAAGCATGTTTTGAACATGTTTACGCATTTAAAACACATGTTTAATTCAATGATAGGATTATTAGGGTGTCCATTAGCAGTAGCATGGCATCCACAACTTAACCACATTTGAACAGTCGAAGCAGGAAGTAATAAGGTACACAGCTATGTTTTCGGATGCCAATTTCGGTTTAGGAGCCGAGCGGGGGTTTGCGGCCTCTGCGGGCCATTCGAGTTCCCGCAGGCGCCTCGCCGTGTTTTCCCCTTGTACAGTACCAGCAGTAATTCTAGGTGCTGGCAGTTGCCAGCTGAGGGCGCCCGCCATGCAGGCCGAGGCGACAGGAACAGCTGCCAAGGTCCGCTCCGCCGCCTGCTGGGTTTTTCGTTTCTCGTTTGGCTCCGCCGTGTTCTCGCGCGCGCAATTTTTTGGTTTATGCGAATCCAGTGGATGCTGCGCGAGTGTGCGGACAACGCTATGTGTGGTGTTGGTGCTCATCAGCTGCGTACCAATACCGGGAAACTGGATACACATGGCAGTGCCAGACCTGGATGAGAGCTGGATATTCATGTGGCCAGACTTTGTATCATCGCTCGGCCCCTTTATGGTCCTGTGGGCTGGGCACCCGCATGTGCATCCAGCGCTAGGCGTCCAGAATCGCCACATGGGATTCCAGCCATGTGTGTTTCATCCTCTGGGTGCCTACTGCTGCTGCTGCTGCTGCTGCTGCTTCCACTCGCACTACTGCCACCAGCACCATTCCTGTTACGCCGATCAGTGCAATACCTCCCCACTTGCTTGGCCCAGCGCGCCTTTCGGCAGTGTAGTAAGCTGGCTCGGCCTCTTCTCTCTCCCTGGGGGCGCTCGGAGCTGCGCGAAGCAGGGCTGGCCCAGCGTCGGCGCGAGACCCTGCGCTCAAGCTTGCCCAGCTTTCTCAGACGACCCTTCTCTTGATCGTAGCCCTGGCTTTGCTCGCCGCTGCCGCCGTCGTCGTCGCCGCTGTCCTCCCGAGCCAGGTCCGCCGTAACAGCATCACCGACGATGGCGCGCGGTGCTTCGCGTTGGCGCTTGAAGCCAATGTCCGCCGCTGGGGGGTCGTCGTCGTCGCGGTCGTCGCCGCAGCCGGCGACGTCGACGCCGTCCTCGTTCTCAACCGATCGGGACCGCGGGCTGTTCTAGTTTGGCTGTTTCTCCCCTTCTAGGGCCCTTGAGGGGCTTCGGGGGGATTTCCGGGACCCCCAGAGGCCACACGACGAAGTGGGTCGTCGTCGCAGTCATCGTCGTCGTCGCCGCCGCCGTCGTCGTCGTCGTCGTCGTCGTCGCCGTCGTCGCCGTCGTCGTTGTCGTCGTCGTCGTCGTTGTCGTTTCAGTCGTCGTCGTCGTCGTCCGCGTCGTCGGCGTGGCGGCGTCGTCGGCGTCATTGGGGTGGTCGGCGTCGTCGTCGTCGTCGTCGTCGGTCGTCCGTCCTTGTCGCGTCGTGTTTTGTTGGCCGTTTGCCTTCATTTGTTTTCCGGGCGGCCTCGTCGCCACGGCCGAAATCGTCTTGAAATCCGGACCACAGCGCGCCCCAGGACAGCTCCTGTGGTTCGTCCTCGTCGCCGCCGCAATCGTACTTGTCGTCGCCTTCGTCGCCACCGCCGCCGTCGCCTCCGCCGTCATCGTCGTCGTCGTCGCCGCTGCCGTCGTCGCCGTCGCTGTCGTCCGTCCTTGTCGTCGTCGTTCTCCTCTTCCTCCTCCTCCTCCTCCTCCTCCTCCTCCTCCTGTTCTTCCTCCTACTCCTCCTCCTCCTCCCACCCCTCCTCCTCCTCCCCCTCCTCCTTCTCCTCTTCCTTCTCGTCGCTGTGGCCATCGTCGCGCGTTCGGGCGCGCGCGCGCGGCGTTTGGCGGGGGCGGGGGCGGGCGGGGATGGGGAGGAGGAGAAGGCGGGTGGGGCGGCGGGAGCGGGCCCAGGGCGAGAAGGAGCAGGGACGAGAGGGACGGGCCCAGGAGCTGCCAGAAGGATCGACCACACTCGCGCCTTGGAGGCTGCTCCTCGGGGTGTTCGGCCTCGGGGGGGCCCCGGTGAGTCGGGCCCCAGGGAGGACACTCCGGGAGTGGTCAGGGGTCTTGGGGCGTGTGGAGCGGACTTCGGTTGGAGGGGTGAGGGCGGGATGGAGGATGCGGAGGGTGAGGGGCAGGAGGAGGAGGAGGAGGAGGAGGAGGAGGAGGAGGAGGAGGAGGAGGAGGAGGAGGAGCAGGAGGAGCAGCAGGAGGAGCAGGAACAGCAGGAACAGCAGGAGGAAGGGGGGAGGTGTAGGAGGAGGACGAACATAGGAAGACGGAGGGTGACGGCGAGGGCGAGGGTGCGGAGGAGGAAGAGGAGGAGGAAGAGGAGAAGGAGGAGGAAGAGCAGGAGGAGGAGGGAGGAGGAGGAGGAGGAGGAGGAGGAGGAGGAGGAGAAGGAGAAGGAGCAGGAGGAAGTGGAGGAGGAGGAGCAGGAACGGAATGGAGCGCAATGAATTGGAATGGGATTGCCACTTCGCCAAGGGAAAGCGACGAGCAAGAGGAGGAGGAGGCGTAGGCGGAGGAGAATGAAAACGTTGGGGAGGGGGGCATGGGAATGATTCGTAGTGGCAGTATTCGTAACAGTCTAGTATTCGGGCCAGTATCAGTGTCAGCAGCAGCAGTTGCAGCAGCAAGTGCAAATGCAGTAGCAGTAACAGTGGCAGTGCAAGCCGCAGTAGCAGCATCCGTAGTTTTAGCAGTAGCAGTCGTAGAAACAGCAGCTGTGTATCAGTAGCACGAGTAGCACTAGCACTAGCACTAGTACTCGCACTAACGTTAGGAGTAACAGTAGCAGTAGCAGTGGTAGCTGTAGCCACCATAGCCGTAGCCGTAGGAATAGCACTAGGAGTCGCATTCGTTGGCATGGTCGTAGTAGTAATCTAAGCCGTAGTCGTTGTAGTAGTAGTAGTAGTAGTAGTAGTAGTAGTAGTAGTAGTAGTAGTAGTAGTAGTAGTAGTAGTAGTAGTAGTAGTAGTAGTAGTTAGTAGTAGTAGTAGTAGTAGTAGTAGTAGTAGTAGTAGTAGTAGTAGTAGAGTAGTAGTAGTAGTAGTAGTAGTAGTAGTAGTAGTAGGGTAGTAGTAGTAGTAGTAGTAGTAGTAGTAGTAGTAGTAGTTGTAGTAGTAGTAGAGTAGTAGTAGTAAGTGTAGTCGTAGTAGTAGTAGTAGTAGTAGTAGTAGTAGTAGTAAGGTAGTAGTAGTAGTAGTAGTCGTAGTAGTAGTCGTAGTAGTAATAGGCGTAGTAGTAATACTAGTTGTAGTCGTCGTAGTAGTCGTAGTTGTAGTCGTAGTAGTGCAGTAGTAGTGTAGTAGTAGTGGTTGTCGTGGTCGTGGTAGTAGTGGTGGTAGTAGTAGTAGTAGTAGCAGTTGTCGTGGTGATAATCATAGTAGTACTGCTAGCTGTACTCGTAATATTCGCAGTCGTAGTAGTAGTAGTAGTAGTAGTAGTAGTAGTAGTAGTAGTAGTAGTTGTAGTAGTAGTAGTAGTAGTAGTAGTAATAGTAGTAGCCGTAGCCGTAGCCGTAGCCGTAGTAGTAGTAGTAGTAGTAGTAGTAGTAGTAGTAGTAGTCGTAGTAGTAGTCGTAGTAGTAGTATTCGTAGTAGCAGTAGCAGTAGTAGTAGTAGTAGTAGTAGTAGTAGTAGGAGTAGTAGGAGTAGTAGTGGTAGTGGTAGTGGTAGTCGTAGTAGTGGTAGTAGTAGTAGTTGTTGTTGTAGTCGTGGTAGTAGTAGGAGTAATAGTAGTAGTAGTAATAGTAGTAGTAGTAGTAGTAGTAGTAGTCGTGGTAGTAGTAGTAGTAGTAGTAGTAGTAGTAGTATCAGTAGTAGTAGTAGTAGTAGTAGTAGTAGTAGTGGTAGTAGTAGTAGTGCTAATCGTAGACGTCGTAGTAGCAGCCGTAGTAGCAGTGGTAGTGGTATTGGTAGTGGTAGTGGTAGTGGTAGTAGTAGTAGTAGTAGTAGTAGTAGTCGTCGCAGCAGTCGTAGTCGTAGTAGTAGTAGCAGTAGCAGTAGCAGTAGCAGTAGCAGTACTAGTAGTAGTAGTAGTAGTAGTCGTAGAGTAGTAGTATTAGTAGTAGTCGTAGGCGTAGTCGTCGTCGTAGTCGTATTAGTAGTAGTAGTAGTAGTAGTAGGAGTAGCACTAGTAGTAGTAGTAGTAGTAGTAGTAGTAGCCGTAGTCGTAGTAGTCGTAGTAGTCGTAGTAGTAGTAGTAGTAGTAGTAGTAGTAGTAGTAGTATTAGTAGTAGTAGTAGCAGTAGTAGTAGTAGTAGGTGTAGTAGTAGTAGTAGTAGTCGTAGTAGTAGTAGTAGTAGTAGTAGTAGAAGTAGTCGTAGTCGTAGTCGTATCACCAGGGGTAGAGGTAGTAAAGTAGTCGTAGTAGTCGTCGTTGTATTCGTAGTAGTAGTAGTTGTAGTCGTAGTAGTAGTAGTAGTAGTAGTAGTAGTAGTAGTAGTAGTAGTAGTATCCATAACAGCAATAATAAACGTCGCCGTAGTAGTTGTCTTAACCGCAGTAGTAGTTAGAGTAGTAGTCGCGGTCGCCGTAGTAGTCGTAATAGCAATAGAAGTAGTAGTAGTAGTAGTAGTAGTAGTAGTAGTAGTAGTAGTAGTAGTAGTAGTAGTGGTAGTCGTAGTAGTAGTAGTAGTAGGAGTAGTAGACGTTGTATTAGTAATAGCGATAGTAGTAGCATTAGTACACGTGGGTGATAGCAGTAGTGGTAGTGGTAGTAGTAGTAGCAGTAGTAGTAGCGGTAGTAGTCGTAGTAGTAGTAGTAGTAGTAGAAGTAGTAGTAGTAGTAGTAGTAGTAGTAGTAGTCGCTGTAGTAGTAGTAGTAGTAGTAGTAGTAGTAGTAGTAGTAGGAGTAGTAGTAGTAGTAGTAGTAGTAGTATTAGTAATGGTAGTAGTAGTAGTAGTAGTAGTAGTAGTGGTAGTAGTAGTGGTAGTAGTAGTAGTGGTCGTCGTAGGTCTTGTAGCAGTAGTGGTCGACGTGGCCGTAGCAGTACACGTGGCATCCGTAGTTGTAGTAGCCGTAGAGGTAGTCGCACTAGTCGTAGGGGCAGCCGTAGTGCATGTCGCAGTAATAGCCGTAGCAGTAGTAGTAAAGGTCGTCGTCGTCGTTGTGGTAGTAGAGGCTGTCGCAGTAGTAGTAGTAGCAGCAGTAGTAGTAGTAGTAGTAGTAGTAGTCGTAGTAGCCGTAGTCGTAGTAGTAGTAGTAGTGGTAGTAGTAGTAGTAGTAGTAGTAGTAGTACTAGTAGTAGTAGTAGTCGGAGTAGTAGTAGTAATAGTAGTAATAGTAGTAGTAGTAGTAGTAGTAGTAGTAGTAGTAGTTGTTCCAGTAGTAGTACTAGTAGTAGTAGTAGTAGTAGTAGTAGTAGTAGTAATAGTAGTAGTAGTAGTAGTAGTAGTAGTAGTAGAAGTAGTAGTAATAATACGAGTAGTTGTCGTAGTAGTAGTTGTAGTCGTAGTAGTAGTAGTAGTAGTAGCAGTCGCAGTAGTAGTAGTAATAGCGGTAGTGGTAGTAGTAGGGTTCGAAGTTGTCGTCGTAGTATTACTAGTGGAAGTAGTGGTGGTAGCAGTGATCGTAAACGTGGTCGTGGTAGTAGTAGTAGTCGTCGTCGTACTAGTAGTAGTAGTAGTAGTAGTAGTAGTAGTAGTAGTAGTAGTAGTAGTAGTAGACGTGGTTGCAGTAGTAGCCGTCTTACTCGTAGCACTAGTGCTTGAGGTAGTAGCATTCGTAGCAGTGGTAGTGGTAGTTTAGGCGTTGTACTAATCGTATCCGTAATTTGGGTAGTAGTCGGGGCAGCGGTGGTAGTAGTAGCAGTAGTAGCGGCGGGGTCGTAGTAGTAGTAGTAGTAGTAGCAGTCGTAGTAGTAGTAGTAGTAGTAGTAGTAGTAGTAGTAGTAGTAGTAGTAGTAGCAGTAGTCGTCGTAGTAGTAGTAGTAGTAGTAGTAGTAGTAGCAGTAGTAGTAGTAGTAGTAGTAGTAGTAGTGGTCGAATCAGTAGCTCAAGCAGGGGCAGTACCAGTCATAGTCGTAGTCGTTGCAGTCGTAGACGTGGTGGCAGTAGTAAGGGTGGTTTCAGTAGGCGTCGCAATCGTAGTCTTGGTGGTCATGTCATCAGTATTTCGGTAGATTGCCGTAGCGAGAACAATAGCATTCGCAGCCGCCGTCGTAATACAAGTGGTGGTGCTGGTCGTAGTAGCGCAATAGTAGAAGTCGTCGGCGCAGTGGCTGTAGAAGCAGCCGTAGCAACAGCAGTGGCATTAGAAGTCGTAGCCGTAGCCGTAGTCGAAGTGCACTAGTCGTATGGCCACCCATAGTATTGTTTGTAGTCGTAGGCGTCGTAGCAGCCGAGTCGTAGTCGTACTCGTGGTCGTAGCCGTGGTGTTCGCCGTGGCAATGGTATTTGTAGGGCGGGCAGTCGTAGTAGTAGCCGTAGTAGTGGCAGTCGTGCTAGTAACAGTAGTAGTAGCCGCCGCCGCAGTAGTACAAGTAGTAGTAGTAGTCGTAGTAGTAGTAGTAGTAGTAGTAGTGGTGGTGGTGGTGGTCGTAGTAGTAGTAGTAGTAGTAGTAATAGTAGTAGTAGTAGTAGTAGTAATAGTAGTAGTAGTAGTAGTAGTAGTAGTAGTAGTCGTAGTGGTAGTAGTACTGTAGTAGTAGTAGGGGTCGTAGTCGTAGTCGTGGTAGTAGCAGTAGTAGTAGTAGTAGTAGTAGTAGTAGTAGTAGCAGTAGTAGCAGTGGTGGCCGTAGTCGTAGCCGTAGCCGTAGTCGTAGTCGTAGTCGTAGTAATAGTCGTAGTAGTCGTAGTAGCAGCAGTAGTAGTAGTAGTAGTAGTAGTAGTAGTAGTAGCAGTAGTAGTCGTAGTAGTCGTCGTCGTAGTAACCGTAGTAGTCGTAGTAGTAGTAGTAGTAGTAGTATAGTAGTAGTAGTAGTAGAGTAGTAGTAGTAGTAATAGTAGTAGTAGTATGTCGTAGTATAGTAGTAGTAGTAGTAGTAGTCGTAGTAGGGCTAGTAGTAGTAGTAGTAGTAGTAGTAATAGTAGTAGTAGTAGTAGTAGTAGTAGTAGTAGTAGTAGTAGTCGCCGTAGTGGTACACGTAGTAGTAGCAGCAGTATTGGTAGTAGACGTAGCCGCGGTCGAAATCGACGTCGTAGTACCAGTCGTAGTCGTCGTTGTAGT
Source organism: Prorocentrum cordatum (assembly GCA_963575745.1). Classification (NCBI taxonomy): domain Eukaryota; class Dinophyceae; order Prorocentrales; family Prorocentraceae; genus Prorocentrum; species Prorocentrum cordatum. The sequence goes on along the minus strand of CAUYUJ010017501.1, from coordinate 109,075 downwards.
AGTAGTAGTAGTAGTAGTAGTAGTAGTAGTAGTAGTAGTAGTAGTTAGTAGTAGAAGTAACTTTCGTAGTGTAGTAGTAGTGTAATAGCAGTAGTAGTAGTAGTAGTCGTCGTAGTAGTAGTATTCGTAGTTAGTAGTAGTAATAGTAGCAGTAGTAGTTCAGTAGTAGTAGTAGTAGTAGTAGTAGTAGTAGTCGTAGTAGTAGTAGTAGTGCGTAGTAGTAGTCAGTAGTAGTAGTAGTAGTAGTAGTAGTAGTGGTAGTAGTCGTAGATAGTAGTAGTGTAGTAGTAGTAGTAGTAGTAGTAGTAGTAGTAGTAGTAGTAGTAGAAGTAGCAGTAGCAGTAGTAGTTAGTAGTTGCAGCAGTCGTAGTAGTAGTAGTAGTAGTAGTAGTAGTAGTAGTAGTAGTAGTAGTAGTAGTAGTAGTAGTAGTAGTCGTAGTAGTAGTAGTAGTAGTCGTAGTAGTAGCATCAGTATGGGCACATGTTGTAATAGCAGTGCTGGGGATCATCGCAGTACTAATCGCAGTCGTCGTCTCAGGCGCAGCCGCTGTCGCACTCGCGATAGTCATAATAGTAGTAGTACTAGTAGTAGTAGTAGTAGTAGTAGTAGTAGTAGTAGTAGTAGTAGTAGTAGTAGTAGTAGTAGTAGTAGTAGGTAGTTTGCACCTGGTCTTCGTGTCGCTACAAACCTCACCTTCGTGTACTCTTCTTTTGTATCAGGCCTAATAGAACTCCTACCAGGGGAATTACGAAAACCGTAGTTTCAAACCTGGCCTTCGTGTCTTTCGCGCCAATGCCTACCTTCGTGCACTATTCGCTGTAGAGGCTGTAGATTGGATTCGTATTAGAAAGTGAACAAAAAAACGACAGTTTTACACCTGTCCTTCGTGTCGACGTCGGATTTGGAGCAACCGCCACTGCCAGCCGCTTCATTTCGGCACAACCCTCTCGAGGATCGTGGGCCTGGCCCTCCGACGCGCGATTCCGGCGCGCACTTCACTAGGATCGTGGCCCTGGTCCAAGTGGGAGCGCTGCCGAAGGCCCACCGACGTCCAATTCCGGCACGCCGCTCACGAGGAACGTGTCCTGGCCCACCTGGGAGCGCTGCCGACGGCCCACCGATGAGCAATATCGGCGCACCCCTCACACGGATCGTAGACCTCGCCACATTTGGATCGCCGCCCGACGCTGAAGTTCGGCACACCTCTCACATGGATCGTGGCCCTGGCCCAATGTGGAGCGCTGCCGACGGCCCACCGACGCCCAATGCCGGAACACCCCTCACGAGGATCGTGGCCCTCTGGTCCACTTGAGAGTGGGTTTTCATAAGGACGTCGTTCTGGTTTTATTCGGGGAGGCATTTTGGTTTTATTCGTTTCTGGTTCGTGATGGTTAGGAGGAGATGGTTAGGAGGAGGAGGAGGAGGAGGAGGAGGGGAGTAGGGGCGTTGATGAGGAGGAGGGGAGAGGATGAGGAGAGGAGAGGATGAGGAGGGGGGAGGGGGAGGAGGGGAGGGGAGGCGCACTGCGGAGGAGGAGGAGGAGAAGGAGGACAGGAGGGAGGAGGGGGAGAGGTAGACGGAGGAGGGGGAGAGGGAGGAGGAGGAGGAGGAAGAGGAGGAGGAAGGATAGGAGGAGGGGTAGGAGGAGGAGGAGGAGGAGGAGAGGAGGAGGAGGAAGAGGAGGAGGAGGAGCAGGAGGAGGAGGGGGGGGAGGGCGAGGAGGGAGGAGGAGGAGGGAGAGGAGGAGGAGGAGGAGGAGGAGGTGGGGGACGGGCAGGAGGAGGAGGAGGATGAGGAGGATGAGGAAGAGGAACGCGAACAGGAAAAGAGGAACGCTGTTTTCTCGTTTTCCACAATGGGTTTGCGAACCTCACCTTCGTGTACTATTGGCTCTATAGCCCCTTGTATTGTTTTCTTACGAGCGAACGGCGAAATTGTGGGTTTCCGAACCCCTTCTTCGTGTACTATTAGAATCAGTGGGCTTCCGAACCTCATTTTCGTGTACGATTAGCTCTATAGCCCCCTGTATTGTTTTCCTACCAGCGAATGGCGAAATTGTGGGTTTCCGAACTCCTGCTTCGTGTACGAGTAAACTCCGACTATTCTATGTTATTCTATTTGGTTTTAACTGATTGTGTGGAACCGAACCCGAACCCGAACCCGAACCCGAACCCGAACCCTTACACTTACCCATTCATTATCAGTAGACACGAAGGTGAGGTTTGACCCTACTACTACTACTACTACTACTACTACTACTACTACTACTACTACTACTACTACTACTACTACTACTACTACTACTACTACTACTACTACTACTACTACTACTACTACTACTACTACTACTAATAATACTACTACTACTCCTACTACTACTACTACTACTACTACTACTACTACTACTACTACTACTACTACTACTACTACTAGTACTACTACTACTACTACTACTACTACTACTACTACTACGTCTGCTACTACGCCGACTACTACTACTACTGCTACTACTGCTACAGCTGTTGCTACAACTACTACTGCGTCTGCGACTACGCCGACAATTGCTACTACTACGACTACGACTACTACTACTACTACTACTACTACTACTACTACTGCTGCCACTACTCCTACTACTACTACTGCTACTACGACAACTGCGGCCACTACGAATACTACTACTACTACTACTACTACTACGACTACTACTACTGCACCCGCTAATTCTACTACTGCTACTACTACGACAAAGACGACGGCGACGACTACTACTACTACCACGACTACTACGACTACTACGACGGCTACTACTACTACGACCACTACGACCACCACTACTACTACTACTACTACTACTACTACTACTTCTACGACTACTACTACTACTACTACTACTACTACTACTACGACTACGATTGCTACTACTACGATTGCCACTACTGCCACTACTACTGCTACTACTACGACTACCACTACTACCACTACTACTACTACTACTACTACTACTACTACTGCTACTACTACCAGTCCTACCACTGCTGCCACTACTACGACTACTACTGCCACGACTACATCTTCTATTACTACTGTTAGTACTAGTACTGCGACCACTACTACTACGACTACGACTACGACTACCACTACTACTACTACTACTACTACTACTACTACTACTGCTACTACTGCTAATACTACTGCTACTAGTACTACCACTACTACTACTACTACTACTACGACTACCACTACTACTTCTACTACTACTACTTCTACTACTACTAGTACCCCGACTATTAGTATTACTACTACTACCACCAGTACTACAACTACCATCACTACTACGACTACGACTACTACATTTACTACTTCTACTACGACGACTACTACTACGACTACTACTACCACGACTACTACTACTACCACTACTACTACTACTACTGCTACTACTACTGCAACTACTACTACTACTACTACGACTACTACTACTGTTACGG
>CAUYUJ010017501.1:97500-105483 GCA_963575745.1 Prorocentrum cordatum | reverse complement strand
TAGTAGTAGTAGTAGTAGTAGTAGTAGTAGTAGTGGTAGTAGTAGTAGTCGTAGTAGTAGTAGTAGTAGTAGTAGTAGTAGTAGTCGTAGTAGTCGTAGTAGTCGTAGTAGTCGTCGTCGCAGTCAGAGTACTAGTAGTAGTAGTAGTAGTAGTTGTTGTTGTAGTAGTAGTCGTAGTAGTAGTAGTAGTATTAGTCGTAGTAGAGGTAGTGTACGTTGCCGTAGTAGCCGTAGTCGTCGTCGCATTCAAATTCGTAGCAGTAGCAATATTGTGGTTAGTAGCAGTAGTAATAATCGTAGTGGTGGTTGTGGTAGTAGCCGTGGTACTAGTATTAGTAGTGGTAGTAGTAGCGGTAGAAATCGTAGTAGTAGTAGTAGTAGTAGTAGCAGTAGTAGTAGCAGTAGTAGCAGTAGTAGTAGTCGTCGTAGCAGTCGTAGTAGTAGTGGTAGTAGCTGTAATGGCAGCAGCAGTAGTAGTAGCAGTAACAGTAGTAGTATTAGTAGTCGTAGTAGTAGTAGTAGTAGTAGTAGTAGTAGTAGTAGTAGTAGCATCAGCAGCAGCAGCAGCAGTAGTAGTAGTAGTAGTAGTAGTCGTCGTCGTAGTGGTCGTAGGAGTAGGAGTAGGAGTAGTAGTATTTTAGTAGCAGTAGTAGTAGTAGTAGTAGTAGTAGTAGTAGTTGTAGTGTAGTAGTACTAGTAGTGAAAATAGCAGTGGCATTTTGTAGCCACTAGTCTAGTGTGATAGTTAGTAGTAGTAGTAGTAGTAGTAGTCGTAGTAGTAGGAGTTAGTAGAGTAGTAGTAGTAGTAGTAGTAGTCGGAGTTATTCGAGTAGTAGTAGTAGTTCGTAGTAGAGTAGTAAGTCGTAGTAGTAGTAGTAGTAGTAGTAGTAGTATAAGTAGTTAGTAGTAGAGTAGTAGTAGTCGTAGTAGTAAAGTAGTAGTATAGTAGTAGTATAGTAGTAGTAGAGTTCGTCGTACACGTAGTTAGTAGTAGGTAGTAGTTTAGTAGTAAGTATAGTAGTAGTAGTAGATAGTAGTAGTGTAGTAGTAGTTAGTAGTAAGTCGTTCAGTAGTAGTAGTAGTAGTAGTAGTAGTAGTGCAGTAGCAAGGCCTTAGTAGTAGCGTATAGTTTTTTTTTTGCGTTTTTTTTTCAATAGTCGTAGCAGCCGTAGTAGTAGTAGTCGCCGGTGTAGCCGTAATGGTTTCAATGGTAGTCGTAGTCGTAGTAGTAGTAGTAGTAGTAGTAGTAGTCGTAGTAGTAGTAATTGCAGCAGTCCGATATTAGTAGTAATATTCCATAGTAATATTAATAGTAGTATTGTTAGTAGTAGTAGTAGTGGTAGTAGTAGTAGTAGTACTTGCAGTTATAGTAGTTCTAGTCGTAGTAGGCGTAGTCGTAGTAGTAGTAGTAGTAGTAGTAGTAGTAGTAGTAGTAGTCGTAGTAGTAGTAGTAGTAGTAGTAGTAGTAGTAGTAGTAGTAGTAGTAGTAGTAGTAGTAGTAGTGGTAGTAGTCGTAGTAGCAGTGGAAGAAGTAGTAGTAGTAACAGTAGCAGTCGGCGTAATACTTCAAGCAATGGATTAGCAGTGGTGGTTGCAGTAGTCTTAATAGTATTGGTGGTGGTGATGTGAGTGGTCGTAGTAGCAGGCCCCCCCATAGCCGTAGTTTTAGTAGTAATACGAATAGGAACAGCAGGTGAAGGAGGGGAAGATGGAGGAGGTGGAGGAAGAGGATAGGCAGAAGGCTGCGGATGAGGATGGCAATGCCAAGGAGCAGCGCAAACCCAAGACGCATCAACGATGTTGCAATCCATTTCCCCTACAAGTCCCATCTTCATAGGTCCCTACAGGACCTGGTTTCCATTACGGGAAGTGGCCTGTTAGAGGTCAACCGTCTTGGATTGCAATGCCGCTGATTATCGTGGCTGTAGCGTCCTGACAATCTAGAATCGCGCCAGAATGCCAGTTCTGGGGAATCCTGGAATTTCAACACAGCGAACCAACGTGACTGTTGCGTCCTGACGCCCAGAAGTAGTGCTAGAGCACCATTGCTGGGACTTCAACCCTCCGAGCCATTGAGATTGCTACAGTTGTGTAGTTCAGCTGTGTGTGGCGTCATGGCGAGAACCACATTTCGAAGACTTGAGGCCTTCATCCTTGAAACTGCTCCAAGCTTTTAAGGTTAATGTGCGCGTCGCCATGGCGACAGCCATCCTTTGAAAACCATCCGCCCTCCATCCGTGAAGTTGTCGTTCAAATTTGAGGGCGACAGTGGGCGGCGCTGAGGCGACAGCCACATTTTGAACCCCCCCCGCCCTCCATCCGTGAAGTTGATGCGGACTTTCAAGACGAGTGCGCGAGGCGCTGGAGGATACACATTTTGAGACGCACCCGCCCTCCATCCGTGAAGCTGGTGCGAATATCAAGACTAAGGTGCGCGGCGCTAGAGCGAGCTTCACATTCTGAACGCAGCCCGGCTTCCGTGCGTGAAGCGGGTGCAGCTGTCAAGCTTCATCTTCGTACACGGTGCGGAATCTCCCGCAAAACGCCGGGCACGCCCTACCGACAGGTCTGGGGGTGCGACAGGGCGGAGCTGTGCATAAGGATAATGGATGGGTGGAGGAGGAGGCGGACAACGAGGAGGGAGAGGAGGAGGAGGAGGAGGAGGAGGAGGAGGAGGAGGAGGAGGAGGAGGAGGAGGAGGAGGAGGAGGAGGAGGAGGAGGAGGAGGGAGGAGGAGGACGGAGGAGGAGGAGGAGGAGGAGGAGGGGAGGAGGAGGAGGAGGAGGAGGAGGAGGAGGAGGAGGAGGGGAGGAGGAGGAGGAGGAGGAGGGAGGCAGGAGGAGGAGGAGGAGGAGGAGGAGTAGGAGGAGGAGTGGAGGAGGAGGAGGAGGGAGGAGGAGGAGGAGGAGGAGGAGGAGGAGGAGGAGGAGGGGGAGGGGGAGGGTGAGGGGGGAGGAGGAGGAGGAGGAGGATGGAGGAGGAGGAGGAGGAGGAGGAGGAGGAGGAGGAGGAGGAGGAGGAGGAGGAGGCGAGGAAGGAGAAGGATGAGGAGGAGGAGGAGGGAGGAGGCGGAGGAGAGTTAGGAAGAGGAGGAGGAGGAGGAGGAAGGAGGAGGATGAGGAGGCAGGCGGAGGAGGAGGGGGAGGAGGAGGAGGAGGAGGAGGAGAGGAGGAGGAGGAGGTAGGAAGGGAGGAGGAGGCGGAGGAGGAGGAGGAGGAAGAAGAAGACGAAGACGAAGAAGAAGAAGAAGAATAATAATAATAAGAACAATAATAATAATAAGAAGAAGAAGACGAAGAAGAAGAAGAAGAAGAATAAGAAGAATAAGAAGAAGAATAAGAAGAAGAAGAAGAATAAGAAGAAGAAGAAAAAGAGGAGGAGGAGGAGGAGGAGGAGGAGGAGGAGGAGGAGATGGAGGAGGAAGAGAACAAGGAGGTTCACAAGGGGGAGTTGGAGTTCCAGCCAGTTCTGCGGGATTCTGGCAGGTTTTGCGGAGCTCTGGGCAAACAGGAGGAGAAGGAGGGCGAGGAGGAAAAGGAAAGGGATGACGGGAAGGAAAAGGAGGATGAGGTATGGAGGAGGAGGAGGAGGAGGAGGAGGAGGAGGAGGAGGAGAAGGAGGACAGGGAGGCAGAAGAGGAGGAGGAGGATCAGCCCGTGGTTGGAGAGTGCAGCAAGTTAGCTCCGCTCAAGCCCTTCATCCTTCTACAAGGACTGGGAATCTGCAATTCTGGCTGTTTCACTGGCCAGAAAGTCCTGGAGTCTGACGGGGGGGACTCAGGAACGTTGGGGGGGCATGAAACAAGGACTTGGGATGCGTACCCGCGCAGAGAAGGTTCCCCTTCGTCTTGTCCCTCGCCTGAAACCTTGGCAGCTCTCTTGGAGCTCCCTCTCATTCGATTCGCGGTATTTGCTGCAGCCCGAACACATCAGCACAAAGTTCAGACTCTGTTTCTGCTTGGCCACGTACAATCGATGGCCCTTGGGCTCGGCAGTTGTCTGGGCCATCTGTAAGCAATCGTTCCGGCATGTCTCATCTTTGCGAGACGAGAGTGTCCGATCAGAGCATTTTGCCTTACAATCTGTGCAAAGCCATTTCTGGGATCTGTCATTCCACTCCCATGAAGAGGAGGAGGAGAAGGAGGAGGAGGAGGAGGAGGTGGAGGAGGAGGAGGAGGAGGGGGAAGGGGAAGGAAAAGGAGAAGGAGGAGGACGAAGAGGAGGGCGTAGATGTTTTTCGCCCGGGTTGGTTTTCGCCCGGTGCGTTTCGCCCGGTTTGTTTCGCCCGGGTTTGCTTTCGCCCGGTTGGCTTTCGCCCGGGTTGGCTTTCGCCCGGGTTGGCTTTCGCCCGGGTTGGCTTTCGCCCGGGTTGGCGTTCGCCCGGTTGGCTTTCGCCTGGGGTGGCTTTCGCCCAGGTTGGCTTTCGCCCAATTGGCTTTCGCCCGGTTGGCTTTCGCCCGGGTTGGCTTTCGCCCGGTTGGCTTTCGCCCGGGTTGGCTTTCGCCCGGTTGGCTTTCGCCCAGGTTGGCTTTCGCCTGGGCTCGTTTTCGCCTGGGTTCAGCTTCGCCCTCCTCTTCCTCTTCTCCTCTTCCCTCTCCTGTTCTTTCATGCTGCTGCTGCTGCTCCTCTTACCGAACCCGACCCGACCCGACCCGCCCCGCCCGTTAGGGTCCGCCCGACCCGACCCGACCCGCCCGTTAGGGTTCACGCGTGCTCACTCGAGCGCGCCACACACCTCAGCGCCCCGCCCGCCCGACCCGACCCGCCCGACACTTTAGTGTCCCGCCCGCTTCACCCGACCCGCCCGTTAGGGTCCGCCCGACCCGACCCGACCCGCTTCGCCCGCCAGGGTCCGCCTGCCCCACCCGGCCCGCCCGTCAGGGTTCACGCGTGCTCACTCGGGCGCGCCTCCACACTTTAGTGTCCCGCCTGCCCGACCCGACCTGCCCGTTAGGGTCCGCCCGGCCCGAACCCGCCCCGCCCGTTAGGGTCCGCCCGACCCGACCCGACCCGCCCGTCAGGGTTCACGCGTGTTCACTCGAGCGCGCCCCACACCTCAGTGCCCCGCCGCCCGACCCGATCCGCCCGTTAGGGTCCGCCCGACCCGAAGCCGCCCCGCCCGTCAGGGTCCGCCCGGCCCGACCCGACCCGCCCGTTAGGGTTCACGCGTGCTCACTCGAGCGCGCCCCACACTTTAGTGTCCCGCCCGCCCGACCCGACCCGCCCGTTAGGGTCTGCCCGACCCGACCCGACCCGCTTCGCCCGCCAGGGTCCGCCCGACCCGACCCCACCCGCCCGTCAGGGTATGTCAGGGTTCACGCGTGCTCACTACACCTCAGTGCCCCGGCTGCCCGATCCAACCCGCCCGTTAGGGTCCGCCCGACCCGAACCCGCCCCGCCCGTCAGGGTCCGCCCGGCCCGACCCGACCCGCCCGTTAGGGTTCACGCGTGCTCACTCGAGCGCGCCCACACTTTAGTGTCCCGCCCGCCCGACCCGACCCGCCCGTTAGGGTCTGCCCGACCCGACCCGACCCGCTTCGCCCGCCAGGGTCCGCCTGCCCCACCCGACCCGCCCGTCAGGGTTCACGCGTGCTCACTCGAGCGCGCCTCCACACTTTAGTGTCCCGCCTGCCCGACCCGACCCGCCCGTTAGGGTCCGCCCGACCCGAACCCGTCCCGCCCGTTAGGGTCCGCCCGACCCGACCCGACCCGCCCGTTAGGGTTCACGCGTGCTCACTCGAGCGCGCCCCACACTTTAGTGTCCCGCCCGCCCGACCCGACCCGCCCGCTAGGGTCCGCCCGACCCGGCGCGACCCGCCCCGCCACGCCAGCGACGGCGGCGCCTGCTTTTGCCCCTGAGCCTGCCCCGCCTGCTCCCCGCCCGGCCCCGGCGAAAGCCAACCCCGGCGAAAGCCAACCCCGGCGAAAGCCAACCCCGGCGAAAGCCAACCCGGCGAAAGCCAACCCCGGCGAAAGCCAACCCGGCGAAAGCCAACCCCGGCGAAAGTCAACCCCGGCGAAAGTCAACCCGGCGAAAGCCAACCCGGCGAAAGCCAGCCCCGGCGAAAGCCAACCCCCGGCGAAAGCCAACCCGGGCGAAAGCCAACCCCGGCGAAAGCCAACCCCGGCGAAACGAAGCCCGGCGAAACGAAGCCCGGCGAAACGAAGCCCGGCGAAAGCCAACCCCGGCGAAAGCCAACCCCGGCGAAAGCCATTCGCCGAGAGGAGGAGGAGGAGGAGGAGGAGAGGAGGAGGGGAGGAGGAGGAGGAGGAGGAGGGAGGAGGAGGAGGGAGGAGAGGAGGAAGGAGGAGAAAGGAGGGAGGAGAGAGGGAGGAGGAGGAGGAGGAGGAGGAGGAGGAGGAGGAGGAGGAGGAGGAGGAGGAGGAGGAGGAGGAGTGTCCGATTCTCTGGGGCCTGGGGTCCTCAGGGTCTGGGCGGAGGAGCAGCCTCGCAATGGGCTGGGCCACAGTTCTGTCCCGAGGGGCGGCAGCTTTCTCGTTGGATTTCGGCCCCACAGGCTCCCAAAAAGGAAACGCTGTAGCAACGTACCTGGGCCATTTGGCTAGTAGGGCACGGGCCTGGCCCGCTCCCTCGACGGTCTCATCAGCATCTGGGCTCCCAGCTTCGCGAAGTTGTCAGCTCGGTCGTTTCCAGTGGCATCGAGCCGCTCGTTCGAGCCCTGGGCAAAATTAATCAGCCCGTCGTGAGTTCTGGTTTTCTCGATCAAGATTCCGCGATGCCAGTTTGCCGAGCCTTTCGCTAGCATCGCTTCTCCAGTCAACAGGTGCTATCTACGATTGTACTCAGTATGCACATCAATGACACCTTGATAATCAGTGATTAGCTTGTTGATGGAGTGAGTGGAGGAGGAGACAGCAACAAGCACATCAAGGTGCTCAGGGGAGGGAGAGGGCTGAGGAAGGTTGCGGCCAACTGGGCTCTAACCTGCTGTTGTCATATCCCCAGCTTCATCAAAGGCGATGTCTGCATATCCTGCTGCATGCAAATCTTGAGGACCCTGCTTTCAACACGATACAGATGTGCAAATAGTGCCCCTAAGAGCTTAAGAGATGTGGGTACTGTCTCGGGTCCAAACGACCTTTTGCTCCAGACCGAGGCCCGCGGGGGCTTCCGTGGACCATCCTAGTTCCAAACCAAAACAACAGCCTGAAGCGGAACTGTTGACAGGTCCTTGAGGGTTGGAACATTAGGTTGTACACCATATTCACATCTGAGGTGGGCAGTTATTGTGCAATTGACAAATTCATGGTGTAGATCTTCAGTCTGATGTCCACATTGCCAAGCCGCTTCCAGAGGCTATCCAGTCTCTCTCAAACAAGTAAGGGTCCACACGCATTAGGTCAGGAAATGCAGGATGGTGGTTTTCTCGTTTTTCTCAGGCTGTTTGAGTCTTGTTTCTTTTTAGATTAGAACTTGCCTTGTCGCGGACGTGTTGAGCGCTTCCTGCAAACCGAGTTTCTTGTCGGCTTGCACGTCCAACTGGTGGTCACAGGCCTGCTTCATCCAGGCCTGGAGCAGAGAGGGGGAGGTCGAGGTCAAACTATGAGTCCTCTGATCCTGGCCAATCAGCTTGAAGAGGGTATCAAATCTCCATTCCCACACGCCAGGTATTTGAAATAGATGCTCCAAAAGGTCCATTACTTTCGCTCCACTTCCGAGGTGTGTTCCCCAGGACTGCTGCTGCGAACGAGCGGAGTTGAGGCACACCATGGCCTGGCGATTGCTGTCCTACCATCGCGCGCAAGACCAGTACCGACCAAATGATGATGAGGCCGACCCCAGGTCTCCAACAGGGACTGCCTAGCAAACAGAACGCCAAAGCGCTGGGCCTCGTAGTTGTGTCTGGTCCTGCGATTTGGAGATGTAGTTTGCGAGCTTGCTTGAGTTCTTTATCATCTATCACCACCACCTCCACTCCGTAGAACTGGGCCTGCCCGAAGCGCGTGTTATAATGCTTGAGCG
>CAUYUJ010017501.1:22500-92500 GCA_963575745.1 Prorocentrum cordatum | reverse complement strand
AAGACGGCCCAAAGAGCCTCAATACAGCCCAACAGGCCCCAAGATGGTCCTAAGAAAACCTCGAGACAGCCAAAGCTGGCCCCAAGACGCCCCCAAAACACTCCACATCGGGACCCGCTGGTTGAGGGAAACTGCGAAGCAAAGGGCAGCATGATGGCCCCGAGCAGCCCCAGATGCCCGCAAAAAACGTCCACGAGGCCTCTAACAAGCCCGACGAAGCCTTTGAGAGCCCACCAAGAACTCCCTCCAGGAGAGGCCTCCGCAAACAGTGAGGACGGGTCAGCACAAGGTGAGGGCAGGGGGCAGGGTTCGCAGAGAACGGCGTGAACGAGGAGGCAGCACAGGACAGGGGAGCAAGGGGAGAAGGAGGACAATGAGGAGGGGGACGGCGCGACAACGGAGACAAGGACACTCGCTCCCTCTCTCTCTGTTTCTGATCCAGCCCGTGCGGAACTGGAAGTACCCGGGTGCATGGCGCGAAGAGCCGATGCAGTCTGGCACACCCACACATATTACCCAGCACTGAAGGGGTCCTAGCAGAGCTTTGAAGATTTGGCGAACGTTTCCCGCCGATTTTGGTAGCAGGCTGGTTTCCCGGGTTCCCGGTTCCGGGTTCCGGGTTCAAGGTTATCGGTTCCGGGCCGATTTCGGTGGTTTCTGGGTTCCCGGGCTCCTGGTATCCCTGTCGATCTCCTCAGCGAAAACCATCCACTGATTGGGGTATTTCGCTGGTGTAATGTGTACCGTCGGCCTGGATTAGGAGGTCGACCCTGCCAGATCAACGGTACCTTTGTGTCCTGTGCCTCGCGACCCGTGCCTCCTGCATTCCTGCGGCAATGTGGCCCCCCGGAAGGATCTTTTGTCCTCTCGCGTGTCCTGTCCAATGAAGTCCGACTGTGCGTCTATGCGTACACACAAACAGTCGGATGCGTCCATCGGGCGTGCTATCTGCGCACGGCGGGGCCCCGTCGCCCTCGGGCTGGGGGCGCCGCTCTTGGGGGGGGGGAAGCGCGCCTGCTTCGGCCGTCGCCCCGCCTTCGGCCAGTGGCGCAGCGTCCTGTCCTGCGTAGACAGGCCCACCCGAGCATGTCTTAAGAACCTCGTGTGGCCTGCACGGCATGCTCTCACGGCACATGTTCTCGCAACACTTCTTGCTGACGTTGCCCTCTTTTACACCGTGGCTTTCTCCAAAGGAGGAAGGACCACCCAGACCCGACAACTGGCGTTTACTAAACGGCCCTGGGCGTTTACTGAACAGCCATGCCCTGTTCGATTCTTCCTTTGGGTGTGTTTACTTGACGGCTTTGCTTGTCGGGGTGGTTCTTCAGGGGGTGGATTTTTGGCTTCTATTTCTGCTCTAAGAACCCGGTTCTTTGTTTTTAGAACAGATGGACGTTGTTTTATTAATTGTTTTGCCGATCGGCGCGGGCTCTCGCACCACCACCCCCTCCCTCCCCCCGTGGAGTTGGTCTTGGCCCTTTTTGGCGCGTGTTTCGAGCAGGTGGGGCCCCCCTCCCTTAGGACGCACTGCTGCAAGCAGTCGCACCGAGCAGAGGTCTGGAGCCAGATTCCCCCTCCTCCCCCCCCCTCCTTGCCGCCCAATGTCGAACCGCCGAATGAGAAAGCGCTCGCCGTGCGCTTGTTCTACGGACATGTCGTGGTATAGGCCTCTGGGAGTATCCCGGCATGGTCGAGGAGGAGGAGGAGGAGGAGGAGGAGGAGGAAGAGGAAGAGGAGGAGGAGGAGGAGGAGGAGGAGGAGGAGGAGGAGGAGGAGGAGGAGGAGGAGGAGGAAGAGGAAGAGGAGGAGGAGGAGAGGAGGAGGAGGAGGAGGAGGAGGAGGAAGGAGGAGGAGGAGGAGGAGGAGGAGGAGGAGGATGTGGCGGAGGGGCAGGCAGCAGCAGCAGCAGCAGCAGCAGCAGCAGCAGCAGCAGCAGCAGCAGCAAAAGGGGGCGGGCGGGAGGAGAACGAAGGAGCGGAAGGCGGGGCGCCGCGAAGCCCTGCCGCGGCCTCCTCTCGGCTCCGACGGGGCCGCCCGGGGAGCCCGCGCAGGGAGCCGCCCGCCGCGCGCCCGCCGCCGTCCGGGGGGGCCCGCGCTCCTCGGCCCTTGGAAGCCGAGGAAATGGGCGCGAGGAGAGGGGAGCGAGGGAGGATGAGGATAGGAGGAGAGGAGGAGGAGGAGGAGGAGGAGGGAGGAGGAGGAGGAGGAGGAGGAGGAGGAGAGGGGGAGGGGGAGGAGGAGGAGGAGGAGGAGGAGGAGGAGGAGGAGGCGGAGGAGGAGAAGGAGGAGGAGGAGGAGGAGGAGGAGGAGGGAGGTGAAGGAGGAGGAGGAGGAGGAGGGAGGAGGGGGAGGAGGAGGAGGGTGAGGAGGAGGAGGAGGACGAGGAGGAGGAGGAGGAGGAGGAGGAGGAGGAGGAGGTGAGGAGGAGGAGGAGTAGTGAGGAGGAGGAGGACGAGGAGGAGGAGGAGGAGGAGGAGGAGGAGGAGGAGGAGGAGGAGAAGGGAGTGAGGAGGAGGATGGAGTAAGGGGGAGGAGGAGGAGGAGGAGGAGGAGGAGGAGGAGGAGGAGGAGGAGGAGGAGGAGGAGGAGGAGGAGGAGGGAGTGATGATGAGACTTGTCCTGCGAACGTGTAGGGGGTGAACCACAGAGTCCGTTCCATTTCGCTCAAGCCTTTACCTCCAGGGAGCACCTGAGTTTCTCTACGCCCTCCGCTCCCGCAGGCTCCTCCGTGGGTGATCGCTGTGCCTGTTGCGCCCTGGACAGCCGCCCTCGGCGGTACTGCAGCCCGCGGCGGCGGCGCGCGAAGCGGAGCGAGCGTCCGCCTATGTGCGCTCGCAACCTGCGGGGTTGTCTGTACGAGACCGCGCGGCTGCACGCGGAAGTGTCCCTGCTGTCCACGGAGCTCCGCGAAGTTCGTTCGCTCCAGGCCCAGCAAGGCTCGGACGCGGGGCCGTTTCTACGCGCACACCCTAGGGCTCGTGGTGTCGGGCGTCGCTACGCAGATCGTGGGCGCGTGCGGGGATTATCGCAGTCGACATGAAGCTGATGCCGCGCATGCAGTGGCTCAGGGCCGAGAGGAGCGCCGCCGAGTCAGCGGAGATCTTCAATGAGCTGTTGCCAGGCCGCGTCGTCACCTTTAACTACGGCGACGACCGCGGGATCTGGCACGAGTGCGTGCTGATCTGGCTTGCCGATTCGCAGCGGACTGCGATGAGGTGGACCATCCTCGCGCCCGATGGAGACATTTACGACGAGGGGATAGCTAGCGGCGCGGACGGGGACGGCCCTGACAAGGCGTCGCTGACCTTCGGCGCCACCCCTGCGCGGCAGCGGCCCGCGGGCCGCGTCTACCGGTTCCACGCCTACTCCTCGGAGCCCGAGCTGCTGGACACGGTGCGAGCTGCTCTGCGTGACGTGCGGGCCGCGGGGCTGGACGTCACCGAGCCGTCGAGGTACGTGCGGAACGGCGAGGTGCTGGGGGGCTACACCACTGTCAGCTTCGGTGAGGTGCCTGGCTTCTCTCGGCGGCTGGCTTGGGAGGGACCCGCGCTTGCGCGGGCGGCGGCCGCCGCCCCGCCACCAGCTCGCCCGCCCTTGCCCGCGCTCGCCACGGCGCCGTCGGGGCTCGAGGACGACGCTGACGAGGGGCCTGCGGCTTGCGGTGGTGCCGCTACCCCGCCGCCTGGGGCCGTCGGCGCCCGCGTGCTGGTCAGCGCGGAGGCGCCGCCTTCAGGGATGACGTGGACTGCTGCCGAGGCGGCGGGGCCGGAGGTCGAGCACGGCGACGTGGTCCTCCCGCCCGCGGGCGACGTCATCTGGGGTGAGAGCGGGCGTCGCGGTCTGGCGTCTGGTGTCATCGTGCCCATGGAGCTGGTTGCCGATACCTCTCCCATCTGGCCAGGTAGTGAGGAGGACGACGACGCTCGTCTCCTGGGCCCACTCACCAGGAACCGTGAGGGACGACGCCCCCTCGACTCCCGCGAGTCGGTGGCGCAGATGCGGCAGGAGCTGCTCGACGATTTCCCGCAGACGGGAGAGCGGAGCTGTAAGTAGCTCTGCGAGTACATCGTCGGGCACGGCGAGACGCCGCATGGCCGCCAGACCAGGTGGATGAGCGAGAGCGGCTGCACGAAGGACTCGGATGCGGCTCATTTTCACGACCTCCTCGGGCTCGCGATCGAGTTCGCGCAGACCTACGATCAGGTGGGCGGCTCAGACCTGGCCTGCATGGACATGGTGCCAAGGACGTACCGCTTGTCGAGAAGACCATGAGCAGCATGAAGATCGGTGGAGGCAAACTATGTCGGCCGCCTGGAGCAGAGTGCCCGCCGCGGGGTCGCGGCTGCGACAAGCTTGGCCAAGCGCGCGACCGAGCAGCACGCCAAGGGGACAGATCCTGAAGCAGAGGAGGAAGGCGCGCGAAGAGAAGAGCGCCTCCTCAGGCAAGAAGGGACAGGGGTTGACTGGAGTCAGCGGGCGGGAGGTAGCTCGACCCGTCCGCCGTTTCACGAGAGCCAGTTTTGTCGGCCTGTTGATGGCCACCCTCCTGGCGACGGGGTGCTGCCCTTTGCTGTACCTGCCGCGCCATTTGCTCCTCCACCTCAGCCTGGATTTTCCCGTTCGGTTCGGGCGCGCCTTCAACGTACTCAGTCCATTGACGAGCGTGCTCGGGACACCGTGGAGTGCCTCAATCTGCTTGGGGGCTACAGTGCGCCGCGGTGCATGCTGGGGCGCCTCTCGAGCATCGGCGATCTCCTACTCCGACGCGTCCGTCGTCTTCATTGTCAGATGGGGGCCTCCGCGGGTGCGTCGGCCCACCAAGCCTGCTCAGAGCTTTTGGGCCGTCAGCGCCTGCACTGCGACACGTCAAATGGTTTGCCGCTGAGGCCGCATGCGCCGCACCTCGTGAGCTGGCCCACTCTCGGGAACGAGTCTGGCTGGCTTGCTGACCGACTCGGGCCTGGCGATCGTTGCTCACTCCTCGACCTCAACCGCGCCTTGCTGCTGCCGTCGCCGAGCTTCGACGCAGTCGGGGAGGCGGGCGGGGGGCGTTCGTCATATATGGGCCCTGTGCTCGAGAGGAACCGCGCGATGTACACAGAGTTTGCGAAGTCAGGGATCTCCAGAGGCGTCTTCGTGGCGGGCAAGACTAGGATCGAGGACGTCGGGGTGTTCTCTGTGGCCCAGAAAGATGGCCGTATCAGGGCGGTGCTCGACTGCCGGAGGAGCAATCAATGTTTTCAGCCTCCTCCGCCAGTCAACCTCTTCACCGCCGCGGGCTTCGCGGATTTGGAGGTGCCCGAGGGGGCCCCGCTCTACTTCGCGGGGGTTGACGTCCAGAACGCTTTCTACCGGCGCAAGCTGCCCGCCCACCTGCGGCCGCTCTTCTGCCTGCCCGCGGCCGCCGCCGGCGAGCTTGGCATCGGCAGGCTGGGCGGGCGCCGCGCGTCGCAGTCGGCGCGCCTGCGCCCGCGGCTGGCGGTCGCGCCGACGGGCTGGAGCTGGGCCCGCTGCTTCGCCCAGGGATCCCACGAGCGCGTGCTGGGCGGCTGCTGCGCCTGAGGCCTGACCTGCGCGCGGTCGACTTCGCGCCGCCGCTGTCGCCGCTCGACGAGCCGATCCACTCCGTCTTCGTCGACAACGCGCTCGCCGTGGGCTCCGACCGCGAGGAGGTGACGCGCGTCAGGCGGTTGGCTTCGGAGTCGCTGGAGGCGGCTGGGTTCGTCGTCCACGACGAGACCAACGCCTCGGAGTCGACGGCGAGGCTGGGCGGGCAGCTGGAGGGGTGGCCCGCGCGCGCCACGCTGGCGTCGAAGCGCTTCTGGAAGTTCCACCTGGGTCTGGGCTATTTGGCGCAGCACCGCCCCAGGGTCACCAGCCCCGACATCGAGCGCGTCCTCGGCCACTGCGCCTTCGCGGCCCTCTGCTGCCGCGAGAGCCTCAGCTGCTTCAGCGCCGTGTGCGCGTTCGCGCAGCAAGGCTACCAGCGCGCTCGGCCACTCTGGGCGTCCGTGCGGAAGGAACTCAGGATCTTCCGCGGGGTGCTGATCACACTGTGCGCCCAGCTCGATGCCCCCTGGTCGCCACAGGTCGTGGTGACCGATGCATGCGAGATGGGCCGCGCGTCGATGGTCGCCGACTAGGTGACAGAGGACGTGACTGCTGTTGGCCGCTGGCACGAGAGGTGGCGCTTCCGCCACACCCGCGAGGAGGGCGGCAGCTGGCGGCCGCGCGACCGCGCGGCCCGCGCGGCCGAGGCCGCGCTTCTAGACGGCGGGCCGTCGTTTGCAGCGTTGAGTGGCGAGTCTAGTGCACACTTTCCTGACGTGTCTGCGCGCGTCCTCCGCCGCACCAACTGGAAGCTGCTGCACTGCGCCCCCCTATCGAGGAAAGAGCCCATGAGTCGAAAAGAGGCAAGAGGAGATCTGCACGCCGTCAAGTTGATCCTTTAGGACGCGGATTCGTGGGGGAAGAGACATGTGGTCTTGGGAGATAATCTGGCGCTTGCACTTGCACTTTCCGAAGATCGTTGCCGCTATATTTACTTGCTCAATATTATTCGTCGAGGGGCCCCCTTCACCTTGGCCGCGGGCACCTACATGTTTAGACGATGGGTGCCGAGCGAGCTGAACGGTGCCGATGGCGCCAGCCGTGCCCCCGAGCGTGCTGACGGACGCCGTGCAGCCGCTGCGGACTGACGAGAGCTCGCTGCGCAGGGCCGACAGCTGCGGTCGCACCGCGCCACCTGCGGCGGCTCGCAGGCAGACGAGGGCCCCCCTGAGCTTCATAAAGCCCCTTGCTGCCGCCGGCACCTGTGCGCGCTGCGTGCGTGGGCGCCGGTGGCTCGCGTCGCACGGTCGCGGATCGGGGCCGCCCAGGGGGCGACGCTCGCGAGAGCGGAGCGCCCGACGGGCGACCGCGTGCCACGGGCGCCACCGGCAGGGCCGCAGCTGAATCTCATCGTCGCGATAGCCATGCACGTGCCCGGCTACCAGAGCAAGGGCCGCCTGGCACTTCTTCGAGCGCGACGCGCGCTGCGGGGCTGGCTACTACTGCGGCATCCACGAGCCCGCCGCCCGCTGCCGCGGGCTGCCTGAATGGGCATCGCGAGGAGGCTCTGGCAGATCGGTGGCAAGCCCCAGATGGCGTTGTACTGGCTGCTGAAGGTGGACACTTACCTCCGGTCTGGCGAAGCACTACGATCGACCAAGGGCCAGGCGTGTTCGCCGCAGGCGAAAATGCAGAAGGTGACGATGCGCTTCAATCCAGACTACCTCAAGAAGCCCAGCAGGACAGGCGAGATGGACGAGACCGTCGGCGTCGCCCGTCCTTGGCTGGCCTCGCTGATCGTTCGACGAAGCCTTGGCGACCCGACGGGGCCGCTCTGGGACTTCACGACGCGCGAGGCCAAGAAGACCTTCGACAGTGCCTCCGAGCCCTCCGACCTCGCAGGAGTACGACCTGTGCTGTACATGACGCGGCACAGCGGGGCCTCGATCGACACGTCCACGGAGAGGATCTCGCTGCTCGGGGTCCAGCGCCGGGGCAGGTGGTCTCCTGGTGCCCACTGTCTTGAAACGCGTACTTCGGATGATTCGGAGCGACAAGTGTCTTGGGTTTCTTGCGGGCGCCCCCTGCAAGAGCTTCTACGCTATTCGCAGCAGTTCTCATCCCCTTGGCCCCCTTCGCTCCCTCCTTCTCTTCAGGCAGTGGTTGACGAGGGCAAGTCCTACAGGTGTCTATTCAGATATTACGAGCTTGCCAACAGATGCGTGTTCCTTTTTAAGGGAGAACCCACAGTCTTCCTACATGAGGAGAGTCGACTCCGCCCGTCGTGTATCACGTTGGGCAGGAGTGCAAGACGTCATTGCCGATTATTGTGGCTGGGGAGTGCCGCTGTGCAAACCGACCAGGTTTTTTTTTTTTTTTTTTTGTTTTTTGCCTAGTGTCGTGGATCTTTCTAAGCGGTGCCACCCGGTCCGAGGAATATGCACGTTTCCTGACAAGAAACACAAAATTCTTCAGGGCCGTGATGGCTTCGGTGTGCGCTGGCCTGCTCGCGCCGCCGCATATCCTCAGGTTTTGTGTGATGCCATGGCCGATGTCTTTGTGGATGCCGCTTTTGACCGCGTCTTTCTGCAGAACCTCCACGTGCTCCCCTTTCGCCCTCCCAATCCCAACAGTTGACGTTCTCAGCAGAGCCGAGTGCGAGTTATGGACGCTCGAGGTCTGGCGATCTGTTCAGTTTCAGTTGTCGTGATTCGTTCGCTGTCGCTGCTGGCCGTCGCTGTTCACGATTGGGTTTCACACTACATGCGGATGACAGATCGCATAGCTCTGAAAATCAAGGCCGGGCGGGGGACCTCCGACTTGTCCTGCGAACGTGTAGGGGGTGAAGCACAGAGTCCGTTCCATGTCGCTCAACCCCCCCACCCTCCCACTCTGTGTCTATGGTGCTCGACTTCCCGCCCTAGTTCACGGCGGGCCGCAAGCACAGTTTTGAGCGGCGATTTGTTCAGCTTCAGTTGTCGTGATTCGTTCGCTGCCGCTGCTGGCCGTCGCTGCTCACGATTGGGTTTCACACCACATGCGGATGACAGGTAGCATCGCTCTGAAAATCAAGGCCGGGCGGGGAACCTCCTGATGATGATGATGTTGATGGGCATCATCATCATCATCGTCGTCGTCATCACCGTGATGACGATGATGTTGTCGATTATGATTATGATCGTCATTGCGATGCTGATGTTGTCGATGATGAGGGTACGGGCGGTGATGACGATGATGATGCTGATGATGATGATGATCGCGATACTGATGATGATGCTGCTAATGATGGTGATGCTGATGATGTTGATGGTGGCGATGACGAGGCTGCTGCAGATGATGATGATGCTGATGATGATGATGATGATGATGATGATGATGCTGCTGCTGCTGACGATGATGATGATGATGATGATGATGATGATGATGATGATGATGATGATGATGCTGATGATGATGATTATGGCAACGAGAAGGAGAAGGAGGGGGAGGAGGAAAAGGAGGAGGAGGAGGAGAAGGAGGACGGCCCCATACCAGCCCCTTCCGTGACGGTCCTCTCACCCTCGAGCTTGTCCCCCTGGCCGTTTGCCCACGTCTTGGAGGAAAAGGGTAAAGGCAGTTGTTGTATCCCCTGGCGATAACGGCCGTTACCAGGGATGGGAGGAGAGGGGTGATGAGGCTGATGATGATGAGGACGATGAGGACGTTGATGATGATGATGCTGATGATAGCGATGGTGATATTGACGACGATTATGCTGCTGCTGATGATGAAGATGATGGTAATGATGATGATGATGTCAATAATGATGATGATAGTTATGATAATGCTGTTGATGATGCGGATGTTGATGATGATAATGCTGCTGCTAATGATGATGATGCTGATGATGATGCTGATGATGACGATGATGATAGTGATGATGATGATGGTGATGCTGATGACGATGATGATGATGATGATGATGATGATGATGATGATGATGATGATGATGATGCTGATGCTGCTGCTGCTGATGATGATGATGATGATGATGATGATGAGGATGAGGATGATGATGATGATGATGATGATGATGATGATGATGATGATGATGATGATGATGATTGATGATGATGATGATGATGATGATGATGATGATGATGATGATGATGATGATGATGATGATGATGATGATGATGTGATGATGAGGATGATGATGGTAAGGAGGAGGAGGGGGAGGAGGAGGAGGAAGAGGAGGAGGGGAGGAGGAGGAGGAGGAGGAGGAGGAGGAGGAGGAGGAGGAGGAGGAGGAGGAGGAGGATGGCCCCATACCGGCTTCTCCCGTGACGGACCTCTCGCCCTCGAGCCTGCCCCCCCGCCGTCTGCCCACGTCTTGGAGGAAAGGGTAGAGGCAGTTGTTCTATCCCCTGGCGATAACGGCCGTTACCAGGGGTGGCAGGAGGGGGGGGAGGAGGAGGCGGATGCGGAGGCGGAGGCGGAGGAGGAGGAGGAGGAGGAGGAGGAGGAGGAGGAGGAGGAGAGGAAGAGGAAGAGGAGGAGGAGGAGGAGGAGGAAGAGGAGGAGGAGGAGGAGGAGGAGGAGGAGGAGGAGGAGGAGGAGGAGGAGGAGGGAAGGGCTGACAGCATCACGATTCGCGCCAGTGCGGCGCGGGAGTCAGCTGCCGCCAGCGCGAACCGTGACGTTGCCATGTGCGGGGAGGGGGAGGGGGGGGGGGAGCATCCCCGGCAACGGCCGTTATTGCGAATCGCAAAGAATAGCGCTCGTACAAAGACCGACAGCATGGCTTGTCGGTGTAGCCGCGGACGTTGGCCCCATTTGAAGCAGAAGGCATCAACGGCCGCTGCCGGTTTTGGACAAGGTTGGGCAGCGTGCAATGGAAACCCATGCCAAGAAATGCACTGCCTGCCTCCAGGGTGCCCTGGGTTTCTTGGGTTTCGATGGTCCTGCTGTGGAAGGCGTGACGCTCCCGCGCTCAAAAATCCATGGACGTCCTGGGGTTTCTTGTGGAAGGTTTCTTGTGGCTGGGCCCCTACTGTATTCGTTTCCTTCGTCAGGGGAACGAGAAGTTATATAAACATACAAGTTCGGAGGTGTGGGCGGATTTCTCGGGTCGGCGCCGGACCCCCTTCCCTTGCGCGCGGAGCGCGCCAGGGGCGGCGCCGGAGGCGCCGCCAGGGGGCCCCAGCGCGGATCCGAGAGGTCCGCGCGGACCTCCGAGTGGTTCTTTTTGATGTTTCTGCAACTTTTAGCTCCCCGACTATCGGGCGGGACGAAAGAGGGGGATTGGGAAAGGGGGGGTTCCGAAATCTGCTGCATGCAGCTGGTTTCGGCCCCACCGAGGGGCCCATTCCTCGATACATAGCCGCCTCTGGCGCCGGGAGGCGCCAGGAAAATCAGCTACGTGAGCTGATTCTCAAACCCCCCCTTTGCTATCCCCCCCTTTCGCCCGACCCGAGACGACTGTGTTCGTGCTCTTCGTGCCCGTTTCGGGCGTCCAGGGCCCCGACCTCCGAGCTCGGCGCCGCCGCGGCCTCCGCGCGGGCGCGCCTGCTCGCCGCGATGTCCGGGTCCGGCCGCTCGCCCAACAGGAGGGCTCGAGGACTATCGTTAGGTCGGGCATGTCTTCCTATAGGCAGATTTTGGAGGAAAAACGAAAACAAATGAGAACATCTTCAACAAAATGCCCAACATTGTCCAAATCTCGTCCCCTGACTATGTTTTGACGATTTTGGAGTATTCCTCCAGTGCAGGGACACGCCTGACTTAAGACTATCAACCCAGACAGCCGAGGCCCAGGAAAAGCAGCAGCGCGGCCGGCTTGGTCAAGCAGTAACGAAGCGTACTGGCTCGCCTATAGGCTCACCAGAGACTGGTGCGAACCGGGGGCGAGCCAGAGAGCGCTGGATGCTTGGCAGGCTCCTGCAGGGCCAGGGGTGCATCGACCCCGGCTAGTGTGCAGGATCCTGCAAGATCCTGCAGGATCCTGCAGGATTTGGCTTGCCACCGCTGCCGCGCCAGTCCCTCCCCCGCCTCCGCTCTGCCCGTCCCCTGTGCCTCCTCCTTGCCTCCTCCTCGCTTCCTCCTCCTCTTCCTCGCCTCCTCCTCCTCCTCCTCCTCCTCCTCCTCCTCCTCGACTCGTCGTCGTCGTCCTCCCTCCTCCTGTTCTCTCCTCTCCTCCTCCTCCTCCTCCTCCCCTCCTCCTCCTCCTCCTCCTCCTCCTCCTCCTCCATCTCCTCCTACTCTCCTCCTCCCCCTCCTCCACTCCTCCTCCTCCTCCTCCTCCTCATCCTCCTGCTCCTGCTCCTGCTCCTCCTCCTCCTCTTTTTCCTCCTCCTCCGCCCCCTCCTTCTGGCGCCTCTTCCTCGCCTCCTGACTGACCCCTGCAAGTAGATCCCCGACAGGCGTGGCGGCCAGGTGCTGCCCCGAGCCGCCTGGCACACGGCCTGGCCCGTGTCCCTCAGGTGCGTCCAGCCGTGGCGGCGGGCCTTTTCCCCCGGCGGCCCTGAACGGGAGGAGGAGGAGGAGGAGGAGGAGGAGGAGGAGGAGGAGGAGGAGGAGGAGGAGCAGAAGGAGGAGGAGGAGGAGGAGGAGGAGGAGGAGGGAGGAGGGAGAGACTCGCGGCCCTTCGCCTGTCTCTCCCTCCCCCTGCCGCCGGGGAGTCTTGGTGCGGCGGCGGCCCCGGGTTACGTGTGGTGCTGGTGATGGCGACGACGATGAGGATGATGACTGATGAGGCTGCTGCTGCTGCTGATGGCGACGGTGATGACGGGTGCGATGGTGATGACGATGGTTATGGTGATGATGATGATGATGATGATGATGATGATGATGATGATGATGATGATGATGATGCTGATGTTGATGCTGATGCTGATGCTGATGCTGATGCTGATGCTGATCTCGAGAATGATGATGACGATGATGATGCTGATGCTGATGCTGGTGATGATGATGATGATGATGATGATGATGATGGTGACATGATGATGCGTATACTGATGATGACGAGTATGATGATGGTGGTGGTGGTACTGTTGATGATGATGGTGATGCTGCTGCTGATAATGCGAATGATACCGCTTATAATGACGTCGTTGCGGTTTGAGGGTGCTGATGGTGTTACGGTGGTGTTCATGATAATGACGATGCTGCTGATCAGGATGCTTTCTTATGGTGATACTGTTCATGACGATGCTGCTGTTGATCGTGGTGGTTATGATGATGTCGATGACGGTGACATTGATGATTATGCCTGTGAAAATGATGGTGATGGTAATCATGCTGATGATGTTGCTGATGACGATGATGTTAATGGTGATGATGACGATGATGCTGATTATGCTGATGATGGTGAACATGGTAATGGAGATTACCAGGATGAACACGGTTTTGATGATGGTAACAAGTACTAGTATGATGATGATGACGATGATGATGAGGCCGATCATGATAGGACTGATGATGTTGTTAACGATGCTGGTGACGATAATGAAAGCCGATGCTGACGAAGCATGAATGTGGTGTGGTGATGCTGCTGATGCTGCTGGTGCTGCTGCTGCTGATGATGATGGTGATTATGATGCTGATGATGCTGATGCTCATGCTGATGCTCATGCTGATGATGATGATGATGATGATGATGATGATGATGATGATGGTAATGATGATGAGGCTGACGATAATGGTTGTGTTGCTGATGACGGTGTAAATGGTAGTGGTGAGAATGAGTGGTTTCCTCCCATCTCCTCTCGTCTCTTCTCTTCTCTCAGCTCCTCCCCCTCTTCGGGCTCCTTTCACCTCCTCTCCCGTTCCCCGGTCGCCTAGGTCCTACAGCCCGACCTTCTTCATGCACTTCCCGAAGTACCACGCGCCGCACCTGAAGCCCGGGGAGGAGGCGAAGGACCACCCAATCGGCCACAGGCAAGAGTGACCCTTCGCTGGAGTGGCCTCTGGTGCGGGCCCGCCGGGTCCTCACGATCGCTGAAGCCGACGCCCTGGCAGCGTCTGGCGCGCCTCGGTCTGGTCCCCGGCGCCTCCCGAACGCCGCGCGCCCCGAGTCTCTCCTGCCCAGGGTCACTCTTGCGCGTGGCCGACTCCGCGACAGGGGCGCCGGTCGCCCTCCTGCGGCTGCTCGTCCTCCAGCCCTCTCGCCGCCTGCCGCCCCCTCTGGCTTCCACAGCCTCCGCGCCTGCTGCCTCCCCGCTGCGGCTCCCTCCTGCTGCTGCTGCTGCTGCTGCTCCTCCTCCTCCTCCTTTCCTCCTCCTCCCCCTCCTCCTCTTCCAGCTTCTCCTCCTGTTCCTCTTCCTGCCGCTCCTCCTCCAGCCTCGTGCCGTCCGCCAGCGTCGTGCGCGGGCGTGCGATTCTCGGCGGGCCTCCGAGGAGCCGCCTCGCTTGGACCGCTCCTGAGGTGGGCGCTCCTGCACCCGCCTCCTCGGCCCCTCCTGCCGCTGCGGCTCCCCCTCTCCTGCCCCCTTCCCTCACGTCCCTCTCTCTCTCTCTCTTTCTCTCTCCCCCCTCTTCCCCATGTTGTGCCTCTACCTCCTCCTCCTCCTCCTCCTCCTCCTCCTCCTCCTCCTCCTCCTCCTCCTCCTCCTCCTCCTCCTCCCCCCCGATCGTTCACGCGTGGCCGCTGCTGTTGACACTGCGCGCGGCGCCTGGCCGAGCTCCGAGCTCCTTCTGCCGCTGCAGTTCCGCTGGCCGTCAGGGCTTCCTCTCCTGAGACGCTGGGCCTCCTCCACCTTGTCCTTCCTCCTCCTGGGTCGAGGCTCCTGCCAAGTGCCCTGGCTAGGGGCTTGCCGTGCACGTCTCTCGCGCGCCGCGCCGCTTCGAGAGAGCGCCGTGCACGGCTCGCGCATGGCGCCGGTTTCCTTCTGGGCTCTTCCGCCCCACGCCAGCAGGGGGAGGACATCCTCTTGGGCTTCAGTCGGGCGTGTCCCTCTACAGGAGGAATGCTGAAAGATAGACAAACCTAGCCTGGGCACGATCTCTACACCATTTTTGTTTTTTTTGCGCGTATTTTCTTCTGGGGGGGGGGACTGTTTTTCGATCTCCGCCCAAAGTCCGCCTGCAAGAGGACGTGCCCGACCCAATCCTGGGCCGCGAGAGCCTGCTGCGACGGCCGCTGAACTTCAGGAGGGAAAGACACACACACACACAGACGCAGTTGATCCTCGATCCCCCAGAACAGGTGGGAAAATATGGGGAGTGGGGGGGGAAGACAAAAACTCAGGAGATATGGGGAAATACGGGGAATGCTGTTATTTGTGTCTATTTATTTGTGTGTCCCAGGGCCTCTTCATGAGCCCTTGATCCCATGATCCGGAGCCGGATCGCAAAGACCCTGCTAGGGTCACTCTTGATTGTGCTCGTTCGGCAAGGAAGTGGCAAAGAAGGAGGGGTAAGGACGGGGAGGAGGACGAGGAGGAGGAGGAGGAGGAGGAGGAGAAGGAGGAGGAAGATGAGAATAACGATGATGATGATGATGATGATGATGATGATGATGATGATGATGATGATGATGATGATGATGATGATGATGATGATGATGGTGATGCTGCTGATGATGATGACGATGATGATGAGGATGATGATGATGACGATGCTGCTGATTATGGTGATGATGATGACGATGCTGCTGATGATGATGCTGGTTATGATGATGATGATGATGATGATGATGATGATGATGATGATGCTGCTGATGATGATGATGATGATGATACTGATACTGATACTGATACTGATACTGATGATGATGATGCTGAGGAGGAGGAGGACGAGGAGGAGGATGAGGAGGAGGAGGACGAGGAGGAGGAGGACGAAGAGGAGGAGGAAGGGGAAACGGAGGAGGTGGGAAGGAGAGGAGGAGGGGGGGAGGCTCGTAATGTATACGGGCGTGGGGAAGAAGGATTCGACTGAGGAGGGCACATGCATCAAGAGGGAGACGGGGATGCACATACGCATATGTAGATACACACATATGGAGATTGGATGTGCAAGCGTCGATCACATAAGAGGGAGGGGTGGACAGAAGGAGAAAGGGTTATCTGACAAGAGGGAATCAGAGAGCGACACAGAGTGGAGATAGGGCTGTGTATTCATGCAGCGGGATGGTGCGATCGATCGAGCGAGAGAGGAGTTGGAAAAAGAAGAAGAGAAAGATATGGAGAGATGAGGGATGCTGACGATTAGTATGGTGGTGGTTGTGGTGACGATGCGTAGGAGAAGGAGGAGGAGTAGAAGGCGGAGAAGGCAGATATGATGGTGTGATGAGATGAGGGATGAGCGATCAGGGTGGAGATATTGTGAGGAAGAAGAGGGCGAGGATGATGAGAAGGAGGTGCAAGAGTAGAATGCATATCAGGCTAATGTAGAGGAAAGGGTCAATGGACGACATGATCGGGGCTGGCTACGGTGACCTTGATGGTAATGTTGATGGTTCTGCTGTTGTTGGCGATGGTGATGGCGATGATGATGATGATGATGATGATGATGATGATGATGATGATGGTGATGATGATGATGGTGATGATGATGATGATGATGATGATGATGACGAAACTTGTATTAATGATGGTGATGGTGGTAATGCCGCTTCTGTTATTTATGATGGTGCTGTCGATGATGGTCATAGTGGTGATGATGATGATACTGTTGGTCGGGACGTGGTTGATTGTGATGGCGAGTGCTACGATAACTGTGGTGGTGTTGCGGTTCAGGATGATGGTGCTGGTGCTGGTG
The DNA here is from genome assembly GCA_963575745.1 of Prorocentrum cordatum. NCBI lineage: Eukaryota > Dinophyceae > Prorocentrales > Prorocentraceae > Prorocentrum > Prorocentrum cordatum. The sequence continues at coordinate 76,210 of CAUYUJ010017501.1, read as the reverse complement.
AAGATGGCGACGATGATGATAATTATGGTCATGGTGGTGATGATGATGCTGCAATTGATCATGTTCATGCTGATGCTGCAGTTTATGATGATGGTGATGCTGATGCTGATGCTGATGCTGCTGGTGATGATGATGACGATGACGATGAGGATACCGAGGATGGTGGGGAGGAAGACGATGATGATGACGATGACGATGCCGATGACGATGATGATGATGCTGCTGCTGATGATGATCAGCATCATGCTGATCACGGTGGTGATGATGATGTTGCTGATGCTGATGATTGTGATGAGGACGGCGACGATGACGATGACGATGCTGATGACGCTGATGATGCTGATGATGCTCATGGTGGTGATGCTGATTAATCCGATGTTGATTATGGTGATGTGCATGCTGATGATGATGGGGATGCTGATACTGATACTGATGATACTGATGATGAGCAGGAGGTCAAGCGAGGATGAAATACAGCGAGGAGTTGTAGCAGGAGGAAGAGAAGGTCAAGGGAGGAGGATTTGAAGGACCAGTGTAAATCCAAGATCCATTAACGACATTGCAATCAACCCCCTCCAAGCTCCCTCTTCATAGGCCCCTGCAAGAATTCAGTTTCACTGAAGGAAGTGCCCCATTGGAAAACCACTGTTTGAACATCCTGAACTTAGAATACGGTTCCTGGGACTTCAGCGCCGCGATTCACCGTTGCTGTTGCGTCTTCGCGATCCTGAATCGCGCCAGAACGCCATTCCTGGGACTTCAACACCACGAACTAACATAGCTTTTACGCCCTGACAGTCCGACATCGTGCCAAAACGTAATTTCTGGAATGGTAACCATGCGAGTCTTTGAAACAGCTGTGAACTCTTAGTGCGAACGTGCGCGACGCTGAGGCGACAGCCACATTTTGAAAAAGAGCCGCCCTCCATCCGCGAAGCTCTTGTATTTTTTTCTGACATGTGTGCGCGGCGCTCAGGCGAGAGCAACATTTTGAAATGTAAGCGCCCTCAATCCGTGAAGCTCTTGAGCACGTTCAAAGCGGAATATGCGCGGCGCTCAGGCGAGAGCCACATTTTGAAAGCGACCCGCCCTCCATCCGTGAAGCTCTTGCAATGTTTTAACCTGTATTTGCGCGGGGCTCAGGCGAGAGCCACATTGTGAGAACCACGCGTTTGGATAAGGAGGAGAAGGAGGTGGAAGGGAGGAGTAGGAGGAGGAGGCGGAGGAGGATGAGGAGGAGGCGGAGGAGGATACAGGCGGGGGGAGCCGGGTGTGGAAGGCGAGGAGGGATGGAGGGATCGCGGGGCAAGAGCTCAACTCCCCACGCGGCCCGAGGACCCTGGCGACGAGATGAAACCCAAGTGCCTCGCGGCGTGCAGCAGCTGGCTCACTGAGTACAACTCTTGCGTCCGGCGCTCTTGTTTTCCGTCGGCGCGAGGAGCAACGAGAAGGAGGGGGAGGAGTGGAGGCGGAGGATGGCGAAGGAGGAGGAAAAGGAGGAGGAGGAGGAGGAGCAGCAGAAACAGCTCTATCATCACCGATGATGATGGGGTAGAGGAGGCGGAGGAGACTAGGAGAAGCTGGAGAAGGATGGCGGTCGTGGTGGTTGTGGTGGTGATAGTGGTGATGATGATGATGATGATGATGATGGGGACGAGCATGAGGATGATGGGGAGGAGAATAGAGTGACAAGGAACAAATGAAGGAGCAGGAGGGGGGACGTGGAGAAGGGGGGACATGAGGAGCAGCAGCTGAGATGACCAGCGAGGAGGAGGACATCCAGCAGCCGCAGACAGGAGCATGAGGTGGATTGTGGCAAAGATGATGACCATGGTCATGGTGATGGTGATGGTGATGATGTTGTGCATGATGAGGATGATGATGGTGATGATGGTTATAATGGTGGCAGTGATGGTAGTGCCTATGACGACGACGTCGACGACGATGACAATGAAGATTATGCTGATGGTGATGATGACGACGACACTGGCGATGTCAATACTGATCTTCATGATGATGGTGATGTTGCTGATGATGCTGATGATGATGCTGATGTTTGTGAATAGGACGAGGACGAGGACGATGATGATGATAATGGTAATACATGCTGATGGTGATCATGATTCTGGTGACGATGATCAGGATAATGATGATGATCTGCGGTGATGATGATGGCGACGACGACGATGCTACTGATGGGGATGATTATCATGATGGTGGTGGTGACGATGATTATGATTTTGGTTCGGATGATAGTGAAGAAGAGGAAGTAGCTGCTATTGCTCATGCTGATGATGAAGGTGCTGCTGCTGCTAATGTGAATGATGATGATGCTGATGAGGTGGATGAAGATGAAGATGATGATGATGATGATGATGATGATGATGATGATGATGAGGATGAGGATGAGGATGAGGATGATGATGATGATGATGATGATGATGATGATGAGGATGAGGATGAGGATGAGGATGATGATGATGATGATGATGATGATGATGCTGATGTTGCTGCTGATGATGATGATGATGCTGATGCTGATGCTGATGCTGATGATGATGATGATGATGATGATGATGATGATGATGATGATGATGATGATGATGATGATGATGATGATGGTGGTGGTGGTGGTGGTGGTGATGATGCAGTTGCTTATGATGATGGGTGTCCTTGTATTGGCAGTGGGGAGGAGGAGGGATGCGTGAGGAGGAGGACGACGAAAAGGCCTCCTTTTCTTGTCCCTACGCCTCCTTCTTTCTCGTCCTCCTTCTCCGCTTCACTCCTACTGCTCTTCCCCTCTCCAGGTCCCTTCCCTCCCCCGCAAGCCTCCTTCACCTCCGTGCCTCTCCTCCTCCTCCTCTTCCTTCTCCTCCTCCTCTTCGATCCTCGATCCTCCTCCTCCCCCTCCTCCTCCTCCTCCTTCTCCTCCTCCTCCTCCTCCTCCTCCTCGTCGATCCTCGATCCCCCTCCTCCTCCTCCTCCTCCTCCTCCTCCTCCTCCTCCTCCTCGTCCGCCTCCTCCTCGTCCTCTTCGATCCTCGATCCCCCTTCTCCTCCTCCTCCTCCTCCTCCTCCTCCTCCTCCTCCTCCTCCTCCTCCTCGTCCCTGCTTCCTCCTCCCTGCTTCCTCCTCCTCCTTCTCCTGGCTCCGCCAGTTTTGGGCCACCACTCTTCGGCGCGACACGCTGTCAGCTCGCATGGCACTGCGTGTCGCGGGGGCCGCCGCCGCAACGCGCTAAGAGAAAGGTCTGACCGTACCCCCCTACAGTCGGCCCAGATTAGTAGGTCGACCCTGCCAAATCAAGGGTACCCTTGTGTCCTGTGTCTCGCGACACGTGCCTTCTTACACTCCTGTGACGATGTGGCCCTCGGAAGAGTCTTGTGTCCTCTCGCGTGTCCTGTCCAATCAAGGCCGACTGTACTCTCCTGCTCGCCTCCTGCGTCCTTTCAAAGCTCCCCCGCCCCCCCTGCTGCCCCTCTTCTGAGAGCCCCGAAGCTTCACGGCGGGGGGCGGTCAGGGACAGCTGCAGATTCGCGCCTCAGGGGAGCCAGAGTCACCCTGGACCGCAGCCATCCCGGATAATTTCGGGCGTCCAACACTTTCCCGAGTCATCATGGCTGGGGGCAGTCAGGGGTAACTACGGATTCGCGCCTCGGGTGCCCAAACCCGAGCATTTTCTTTGGGTGGAGGGCAAAGGGTGAAACCTGAAATGCCGCTTCGATTGAGTTTCGAGGTTCGAACCTGCAGAAGGTGAATCACAAGACATATTCATCTTCGAGGTGCAGAAGCCCATATGGATTTCACTCTGAGCCCTCCACCCGGAGAAAATGCTCAGCAAACCAGAAGTACCCCGGACCGCAGCTATCCTGGACAGCCCGGACGTCCGTTTTTCCCCCTGCTCCTTCTCGGTGCACTGGCGCTCGCCGTCGTCCTGCCCCTCGCGCGCCCCGCTTCCTGGGGGCCCTCGCCGGGCCCCAGAAACGTCCCCTCGTCGTGAGAAACGTCGGGGCGACAGAAGGGGAGGAGGGAGGACCCTGACACATCCTCTAGTTGTGAAGAACAAGATATGAACCAGACGGGCAATTTTTTTGCTCCGTCTCGGCCTCCGGCGATCCAGGAGGAAGCGCGGGTCCGTGGGGAAGGGGCCGAGGCCTCGAGGGGCCCACGCCGTGAGAGAGAAGATGGCGTCGGGGATCCGGTGACGAGGGGCCTGGTCGAGCGTGCCGGCGTGCGCGGTGGAGCGCCGAGCAGTCCGGCGGAGCGCTGGCCGCGCCCCTGCCCCCGGTGTGGCCCGCTGGACGGGCGCCTGCGGGGCGGCCCGCCGTGCTGGCGGCCTTGCCCGTGCCGCGTTGCTCCGGCTGCGGGGGTCTCGCGCGGTGCGGTCGTTCCTGCCATCTTCGCGACGCTGGGCTCGTTGGCGCGCTCGGCCTCCGCTGCTCATCCCTTTCCTCATCCCTCGTTGCCTCCTCCTCCTCCTCCTCCCTCCCGTCCCGACCCCCTCGCGTGCATGCGCTCTTCCTCCCCCCTGCCTCCCTCCTTCTGTCCTTATTATGACTCCCCACAGAAGCCCACAGTCCCTCCTGTCCCCCTAAGGCCTTCCTTCTGCTTGTTATCCGCCTGGGGGGAAGGGACGGGAGTGAGTAAGTATGTGTGTGCGTGTTTGTATTGCTCGACTGGCTCTCGCCTCGGCCGCATGCCCCCGAAAAGTGCGCTTGTGCGTGTGTTACTACCCCTGCATCCGGACAATTTGCAATGCCGTTGCCTGGCCTGCCCGAGGGCGCGTGCGGACTGCCTCTGCCGCGCTGCGACGTAAAAGTGTGCGTGTGTGTCCTGTGTGTGTGTCCTGTGTATGCCGGCCGCTTTGCTTTGTAGCGCTCCTGCATCGCTGCCACGCTGGAGCGGATCGTCCCGCCTCGCTGCAGACGGAAAAGTGTGTGTGTGTGTGTGTGTCCAGCCCTTTTGGACAACCCCTGGTTTCAGGCAAAGCCTAAAACCAGCCAGAAAGCCTGCAGCTCACTGCAAGCCACGACGGCCGGGCCCGCAGGACCACCCGACGTCCCAGGAGGAAGCTCGCCACAGAGCAAAGCCCAGCCTCAAGACCCGAGGGAGACCGCATCGGACCCACCCCGGGCTAACGCCCTGGGCATAGGTCGCCTCCCCGACCACCGAGCACACGGGCCCTGAAGCCCAGAGCCGGGCAATGTGTGTGTGTGTCCGCCGTCTCCGTCTTCGGACGCTGCCTCAATCTTGCTCCCCACCCTGCCCCCGGGCGGCATGCGCGGTCGATCCAAAGTGGTCTCTCGTCTTAGCGCTGCGCGCGAGGCCGCCATCGCCAGAAAGTGTGTTTGTGTGTTTCGGACGCTGCCTCTCAATCTTCTCACTCCCCACCCTGCCGGGGTGGTATGTGCGGCTGGTGCGAAGCGGTCCCGCGTCTGAGAGCCGGGCCGCGCGCGTTAGCCGAGTGCCGTCTGCTCGGCTTGCTCCGCCTCGTGGCTGCGCGCGAGGCCGTCCGCGCAAAACTGTGTGTGAGGGTGTTGTGGGTGTATTTTCAAACGCCGTCTCACTCTTCTCACTCCCAACCTTTCCTGGGTGGCGTGTGCGATCGATCCAAAGTGGTCCCGCGTCTTGGAGCCGGGCCGGGTGCGTTAGCCTAGTGCCGTGTGCTCGGCTTGCTCCGCCTCATCTCTGCGCGCGAGGCCGCGATCGCCAAACACTGTGTGTGTGTGTGTTCGGATGCTGTCACAAACTTCGTACCCCGCACCCTGCCAGGGTGTTAGTTATGTGCGGTTGATCCAAATGGTCTAACGTCTGAATGCCTGGCCGCGTGCGCTCGCTCGCTCCAACAGCTCGACTGGCTCCGCAACGTCGTCGCGCGCGAGGCCGCGAACGCGCAACATGTGTATGTTTGCGTGCGTTTGTGCGTGTGTGTGTGTGTGTGTGTGTGTGTGTGTGTGTGTATGTGTGTGTACGTGCGTGTGTGTGTGTGTGTATGTGTGTGTGTGTGTGCGTCTGTCTGTGTCTATCTGTCTGTGTGTGTGTGTTTGTCTGTGTGTCTGTGTGTATGAGTGTATGGAGGGAAGGTCCCGTCCTCCCTTCGTCGGCGCCGTCATCAGTGTATTCGCTCCGCAACGCCATGATACGTGCTACCGCTCGTCATGCCGGCGCTTCTCCTCCACCTATTCCTCTCGCGTGCTCTCACCCGTGCCCTCCTCATTCACATTTTGCTCCACGCATCGGCATCCCTGGGGCTGCGACAGGTCTGTCAGGGCGCCGGGAGCCTGGCGCCAGGGCCTCGAACTCCCCGGCCAGAGGGCCGCTCCTGCAATGCCCCCGCCGCGTGGGGACCTTCCACCCCGAGAGGAAGCGTAGGCTCAAACTGGGCTTTTACAGTCGAGCCTCGGATTAAGCGACCTCCTCCCGAACCGTTGGGCCAGCGTTTCCTGATCGTCTTGCCGCAAGCTGGCCGAGCTTTTTGGGGGCACGTTTTCGCCCCCCGAGCGTTCACGGCAGAAGTTGGCCAAGATTTGCTCTCAGGATTTTCCTGGAAGCTGGCCCAGGTTTCTTACACGCCACGTTTCTTGATCATCTGTTCGGCCGTGTCTTCCCGAGGGTGCCGTGGCGTCCTCGCCGCTTCGGCCTGTGCTTGGCCGCTTGCGCGAGCCAGCCTCTGAGGGTACCTTCTGGTGGTTGGCGCTCATTCGGCAAGAAGTGACGGGGGGTCATTTAGGGCACACTGGAATCCTTGGAAATTGGGCAGCGCGCCGCTCCACAAGTCCAACCTGGACGTCCGAGGCCCTTGCGTCCTACCGCGCTCAAGCTGCGCTGTAGAGTCTTACGGTCTCCATACGCATCCTCGTCGCCATCCAGCTTCAGCTCCACGTGCGCCGGAAGGGCCCGAAGAGGCCCGGGCCCACGGTTTCACATGCGCACATGCGGCATCCCTGGCCTCAATGTCCACGGGGCTGCGCTCTCCGGCTGAGGATCACCCTGCCCGTTTTCGTCTTCCCTCTGCTGCCAGCGGCCTGCGGCGCCTCGTCCATGGCAGTCGCCGGCATGTTCGGCCTGAGCGCTGGAATGGCCGGTGCAGTTCGGCGACTCATCTTTGCCGTGGCAGTTGCCTTCGGACTGTCTGCGGGGAGGTCATCGTTGCCTTGACATTGAGTGGTGCACCAGAGTGGTGCACCAGGTCACTGGTCTCACCAGGAGGGGTTCAGGCTCCCCAGGGCCCTTTCACCTCAAGACTTATATCGGGCATGTCCCTCTGCAGGGGGAATATGCAAGAATAGCAATAAATAGTCCGGGGGCGATGTTTCGATTGTTTTTTCGACTATTGTTGAATATGTTCTGGCATTTTTTCGCTCTTCTTCCAGAATTCGCCTGTAGGGGAGCATGCCTGACCTAACTCAAGACCTTCTTCCTCTCCGTCTCCCCCCTTCTCTTCGGCAGGCCATTGGGGGCGACGTGTGCGGCAAGGGGCGGTCCAGGCAGGGCCCCCGCGTCGCGGGATGGACGTGTCGGCATCCCCCCCGACATCTTCGCGTCGTATCAAATCGCGGCGCAAGGTTCTCGCTCCTTTTGGGCCTCCGTGGGCCCGCACCAGGCACCCGGGACCCGGGCCGTACGCAACGAGTCATTATGAAAAAGCAGTCTCAGGGCATTGGTCCAGACCTTTGGGGAGCTACGCTGTGGAACAACCACGGCGTCGGATGCCTTGGTCTTCCCCAGCGGAAGCTGGCGGGATGTCGGCGAGAGGCGGCGAGAGTGAGCATCGGCCATCCGAGAGATCCACGCTGCGTGCATCCAGGGCTGCTGGAACGCACCACGTCTTGGGGGAGCCAAAAAAGTGTCGACGACACGCCGCCGGGGGGAACCACCCATCAGCGTGTTGCTGCTGAAGGAACACGGGGACTTCGGAACACGAGCGTAGGAGCAAGACGCTGACGGGCTCTCGACGGCGTCGCGTCATTGGTACTCTCTTGAGCATGCGAGGCCTCGAGACTTTTGAGTGCGGGCTCCCTCGAAGTCCTCGCCCCCTTTCCCTCGGCAGGCTTTCCAATCGCGAGTCGTGGGTCGATGGCTCCCGGGGCTCGCGGCGAGGGGCCCCTCGGAGGCCGCAGTCGGCCCTCGAGGCTGCCCGCTGTGGTGCTTGCCGCGGCGGAGGCACGTCTGGGCTCTTCCCCTCCCGAGGTATGCCCGCGGCGGCAGGCCAGTCCTGCTCTCCCCCCCTTCCCCTCCGTGGGCTGGACTGCGAGGCCACCGAAGCTCGGCGGCGAGCGAGGGGGGGAAGCGAGAAGGAGAAGGCCTTCTCAGAAGGTTCGGAAGTCCCCCGGCCGTCTGAGAAGTTTTCTAAGCCCTCCCCGAAGGCAGAACATACTTCTCAGAAGGCGCGAGGGCTTCTGAGAAGGCCCGCCGCCTTCTGAGAAGGCCTTCTCCTTCTCACTTCCCCCCTTCGCTCGCCGCCAAGAAGCAGGAAGCCTGTCGGCGAAAGGCGGCGCGCAGCTGGCAGAGAATGAGCTTGCACTGGCAAGCCTGCACGGGCGCCACGGCAGGGGCCCCAGGGGTCGGAAGGAACCAGCGTTAAGTCGGGCCTGTCCCTCTACAGGAGTGATATTCAACAATAGTCAACAAATACCCTGAGGGTTTGACTATTCAAACATAGTCAACAAAACTAGTTGCTTCGCTATTCCAATATCTGTTATGACTATGTCTTTATTTGTCCTCCAAAATCCGCCTGTATAAAGGGGACAGCACTACGACACGACACGAGGACGGCGCGGAACGATTGCATAGCAGGGAGCGGCGATGCAGCAGCAGCAGCAGCAGCAGCAGCAGCAATCCAGTCCAAATCCCCTCCGTGGAGGTCCAGCGCATCTCCATGCGCACGGACGGCAAGGGTGACTGCAAGGTTGGGCCTCGCGTAATAGGGGGGGGCTATGAACGGGGGGGGAGAGGAGGAGGAGGAGGAGGAGGAGGAGGAGGAGGAGGAGGAGGAAGGAAGGAGGAGGAGGAGGAGGAGGAGGAGGAGGAGAGGAGGAGGAGGAGGAGGAGGGAGGAGGAGGAGGAGGAGGAGGAATGGGGGGGCACCGCGGGCTGCAGAAAAATTGCCGTTCAGGACCCCTGAATGGGGCCTGCAGGGCCAGAGAAGTGCACCCTTCTCCCCTCCACTTATCGCCCCCCACTGCTCGTCGGTCGTTGAAGTTCTGTATATGTGTCTCTGGACTCCCAGGTCCCAATCTACTTTTTGGGCGCCTTCCTGTTTCAAGAGTGGAGTGGTGCTCCCTCCCCCGTGCCCTTCAGCGGGGCGGGCGGAAGCCCGATATACTTCCAACGTCTTCCTACTCCATGTGTCTGCCCATTTCTTCTGGGGGAACCAAGAAGTACCGATACCGCTACTCCCCGGTCCTCGGGGTGCGTTCTGACCAGAAGTTCGAGGCGAATCCAGCGGTGGCGACGAGGGCCTCCAAGGAGGCCCCAACAAGTGAAAACGAGGAAACGGTAGAGGTATGGGTGCCTTCTCTTGCTCCGAAGCGATGCCCCGCAAGGGCCAGTTCGAGGAGCTGAGCCAGTGCCAGGACCACTGCGTCGCGCACGAGCTCTTCGGGCACCTGAAGTGAGGGTCGGGGGAAGGAGCAGCGACACCACCACCACCGGGGGGGGGGGCCCCTCCAGCGACGAGGTCCACGAGGCCTCCCCGAGCTGGGGGATAGCGGATGTCTCGAGCGAGAGGGGGGGGACCACACCACCAGGGGGACTACCTCTGGCTCCTCGCGCTGGTGGTCCCTCGTGTTAAGTCGGGCATGTCCCTCTACAGGAGGAGAATTCAAAAATAATGTACAAAATAGTCTGGGGACGATGTTTTGATCATCTTTTTTGACCATGCTTGGATACTTTTCTTGCCTGTTTTTGATTCTTCCCCACAAAATCTGCCTGCAGGAGGATGTGCCCGACCTGTCCTTGGTGGTGTTGGTGTCGCTTGTCCATGCTCCTGTGAGGACGGGCCAGGCGGCCGGCACTCACGACCGGGGGGCGGGGGGTCTGCACGAACGAAATGGGTACGTACGGAAAGAAGGGGTACAATGCCCGACAGCAGTTCCTGTTCGTTCCGAACAGGACTCGCTGTCTGCGCCGCCGCGGCCTGTGTCCAATCTGAGACAGAGGGCCGCCCGCCCAGCAGCGGCCGCTGTCGGTTTGGGGCAACACGTGTTGTCGGGCACTGTGCCCATTTTTTCCGTACCCGCTTCGGGCGTCCAGAGAGGGGGGGGGGCGGGGGCGGGGATGGCGGCGGGGCCCCCCTCGCGGGCAGGGGGGGCGCCCCAGGGCCTGCGCGCGCCCGCCCTTTCCAGGAGCAGGATGGGCGGAGGGGAGGGGGGAGGGAGGGAGGGAGGGAGGAGGAAGGGAGGGGGAGGGAGAGAGAGGAGGTGGAGGAGGAGGGAGGAGGGGGAGGGAGGGGGAGGACGGGAGAGGAGGGAGGGAGAGGAAAGTGGGGTGGGGAGGGAGGGAGGGAGGGGAGGGCGGGAGAGGAGGAGGATCAGAGCACCAGGGCGCCCTCGACGGCGCGAAGCTGTTCGCGCTCCGCGGTTCGGCTCCGGCTGCTCCTCGTCCTCCTCTTTTCCCCTGGGGGGGCGGCGCGAGAGCGCGAAGCGATTCGCGCTTCGCGCAGCGCGAAGCGCGAAGTTAGGCACCCTCGGAGATGAGGATCATATGAGAGAAAGGGGCCGTTCCCTAGTCGCCACGTCTTGGTTCGCTTGGAAGTCTTGGCTGTGGGGAGCAGCGGCGTCGGTATCCTGTTTGTCTGCCGAGAGGGGGGGAGGGGGGAGGAGGGGGAGGAAGGGGACGGAGCGGGGAGGGCAGCAGGAGGGAGCGGGGGCATGTCGAATATGGGTTGGCCCATCTCTTAGGAGGCAGGCCCCAGGAGGCAGGGTGAGCCGCAGAGGCAACGGCGGCCGCCACGCCAGGCAGCAGGCGGAGTGGGGGAAGGGCACGCGTGCGCGAGCCACAGCACCGTCCTTGCATGTTTTGTGTATTTGGGGGTATTTTCTAATTTTTCATCCAAAATCCCCCTGTAGGGGGACAGGCCCGACCTAAGAAGAGTAGGGGGAGGGCGAGCACGACCGATCGCAACCACTTCGGACCGATCGTACACCACTTCGGACAGATCGCAACCAGTTGCGATCGGTCCGAAGTGGTTGCGATGTTTTTGAGTCGTTTCAATAAGGTTTTGATTAAGGAAGAGATCATCAGAGCGCTTCTGGGTTCAATGAGTTCCCTTAAGCCGCCACATGAGAATCTGAAGAAGCGGTTGCGATCGGTCCGATCACAGACGGCCGATCATGATCTCAGCTAAACACTTGTATTGGAGCTCGAACGTGGCCATGATCCGTATACGATTTCTATGTGATTCGTATACGGCTGAAACCGAATCTGAGCGAAAACACGTGGCGTGAACCAAATTGCATCTCAGGAGGGGGAGGAGGAGGAGGAGCAGGAGGAGGAGGAGGAGGAGGAGGAGGAGGAAGGAGGAGGAGGAGGAGGAGGAGGAGGAAGGAGGGGGAAGGAGGAGAGAGGAGGAGGAGGAGGGGGAGGAGGAGGAGGAGGAGGAGGAAGAGGAGGCGGAGGAGGAGGAGGAGGAGGAGAAGGAGGAGAGGGAGAGAGGGAGGAAGAGGAGGAGGAGAAGAGGAGGCGGAGGAGGAGGAGGAGAGGAGGAGGAGGAGGAGGAGGAGGAGGAGGAGGGGAGGGGAGGGGGAGGAGGAGGGGGAGGGGGAGGCGGAGGAGGAGGAGGAGAACAAGGAGGAGGAGGATGAGGAGGAGGAGGAGGAGGAGGAGGAGGAAGAGGAGGAGGAGGAGGAGGGGGGGAAACGGAACGGGCAGGATGGCAAGGCGGGTAGACGCGGCGGCCCCAACCCCCAAAGTCATGACCTTTCCAGGACGTCGACCCCCAGAGGTCTGGACGAATTCCCCTACGGTAGGTTCGTGCGGCGTCGGCACCCGCAAGGCTTTTGGCACCGCGTGGATCGTTCAACCTTGAATCGATCGCGGCACCGATCGTTCAATGTTGAATTTCGTCGGGTACAGTGGGCCCAACGTGTCCTGCGGTGCTTCCGCGTTGCAAAATGCAGCCTTGAACGCCTTCGCCAACGTCGCCAGCGCGCCAACGCCGCATGAACCTACAGTAGACAAGCATTGCATACTGAGTCACTTTTGGACGGCCCCTGGGCCTAGCGATGGCCCCCCGAGCCCGAAACCCAAACAGATGTTGTCACGACGCCAGGCGGTCTGGGCCTGTGGTGGTTGCGGGAAACATGGCTGGGGGACGTGTGCGCCCTGCGCGGCCTGCGAGACCTTTGGCGCCCGTGCGACACGCAGGACCTGTGGGACCCGTGGGGCCTGCGGGGCAGGCCTCTCAGAAGCCTCTCAGAAGCCTCTCAGAAGCTTCGCAGAAGCCTCTCATAAGCCTCTCAGAAGCCTCTCAGAAGCCTCTCAGAAGCCTCGCAGAAGCCTTTCAGAAGCCTCTCAGAAGCCTCTCAGAAGCCTCGCAGAAGCCTCTCATAAGCCTCTCAGAAGCCTCCCACAAGCCTCTCAGAAGCCTCTCAGAATACTCCCACAAGCCTTTCAGAAGCCTCTCAGAAGCCTCTCAGAAGCTTCCCACAAGCCTCTCAGAAGCCTCGCAGAAGCCTTGCAGAAGCCTCGCAGAAGCCTCTCAGAAGCCTCCCACAAGCCTCTCAGAAGCCTCTCAGAAGCCTCCCACAAGCCTCTCAGAAGCCTCAGAGAAGCCTTTCAGAAGCCTCCCATCCCACAAGCCTCCCAGAAGCTTCCCACAAGCATCTTAGAAGCCTCCCACAAGCTTCGCAGAGGCCTCAGAGAAGCCTCTCAGAGGCCTCAGAGAAGCCTTTCAGAGGCCTCAGCAGGAGCTCTTGGATCGGTTGCAAGCCGGTGTTTGCTTGACAGGTTTGTATAGGAATCCGTTAGGTTGCGATCAGTCTGTTTCCAGTGGTTGCAATCCGACCGAAGCAGTCCCTGAACGGTCCGAAGTGGTTGTGATCGGTATTTTTCCCTAGGGGGAGGAGGGGCGAGGGGGAGGGAAGGGGGAGAACGGGGGAGGAGAGGAGAGGAGAGGAGGGGGCGAGAAGGAGGCTCGGCGTCGTCGCTCGCGGCCGAGAGCTGGTGGCCATCGGCACGTGCGCTGCTTGCCCGGCTGGCATCTGAGATCTCGCTGGCCCGCAGCCCCCTGGAAGCCGGCAAGCTTCCAGCCCGCCTCAGAGGGCTCCTGGGCGGCGAAGGAGCGAGGTGGAGGCGGAGGGTTCGGAGTGGGGCGAGGAGGAGGGGGAGGAGAAGTAGGATAATACGGGTAGGATGGGAACGAGGAGTCGAGGATGTTGACAATATTGATGATGACGGAAACGAGATTGATGATGATGGCAAGGATGATGGCAATACTTACGACGATGATGGTGGTGATGGTGATGGTTCTATGATGATGATGATGATGATGCTGATGATGATGATGATGATGATGATGATGATGATGAGGATGATGATGATGGTGGTGGTGGTGGTGGTGATGGTGATGATGATGATGGTGGTGGTGATGATGATGATGATGATGGTGGTGGTGGTGGTGGTGATGATGGGGCTTACGTTGATGATGATGGAGATGACGATGACTTTTAGGCTGCTGCTGATGACGAGGAGGAGGATCATCAAGGGGATGAGGATCTGGATTGTAATCATGAGGATGGTGTGGACGAGGAGTAGGATGATGTGTACGGAATGGGTACTATGATGAGTGTTTGGATGATGGTGATGATGACATTGATGATGCTGTTGACGGCGATGTCGGCGATGATGATGTCGATGATGAATGTGGTGATGCCGATGATCATAATGATGATGATGTTGGTGGTGATGATGATGGTATCGCTGAAGCTGGTGATGCCGATGATGACGATGGCGATGAGGACGATGCTGATGATGCTGCTACTGCTGATGATGGTGATGCAGCTGAGTATGACGATGGTGACAATGATGATCACGATGGCGACGATGATGGCGATACCAATGACGCTGATGTTGATGCTGCTGATTCTGCTGATGATGGTGGTGATGCTGATGATGACGATGATGCCGACGACGGCGATCATGATGACGACGATGATGATGATGATGATGATGGTGGTGATGATGATGGTGTCAATGATGATGATGATGTTGATGATGATTATGAAAATGATGACAATGACGACGATGATGAAGAGGAGGATGCGATGATGATACCGATGTTGACTATGACGGCGAGAACAATGATGACTGCGAGGACGATGATGATTCGACTGCTGCTTATGGTCATGCTGATGGTGATGACGACGATGGTGGCACTATTGATTATGTTGTTGCTGGTTATGTTGACGGCGACGACGGCGATGATGGTGGTGACGATTATGAGGTTGAGGATGATGCAGATGAAGATGAGGATGATGATGCTTCTGCTGATGAGGATGCGGATTATGGTGAAGATGGTGATGCTGATTATGCCGATGACGATGCTGATGATGACGATGATGCTGACGATGTTGATACTGATTCTGATGTTGATAACGATGACGATGCTGATGATGCTGATGATGATGATGATGATGATGATGTTGCTGAGACGGCTGATGATCATGGTGAGGCTGATGGTGCTGATTATGCTGATGCTGCTGATGATGATGCTGATGATGACTATGATGATGACGATGATGATGATGATGCTGATGATGATGATGATGATGATGATGATGATGATGAGGATGAGGATGACGATGAGTGCTGATGCTGATGCTGATGATTACCCTGATCCGGATTTTTTCGCGTGGCAGGGGTGTTGCGCATCCCGCGGCCGAGGCTCGGCCAGCACTCCCGACGCCGCAGACGGCGGCGATCGGGTCCACGATGGACTTCCGCTCGAGGTGGCAGCCACTGAGGCGTTTGAATCGGGGGTGGACAGAACCCCCACCCTGACACGTCGATTCGTGACTTGTCCGTTTTCGGTTCTCGAGGTGGCCTGCGGCCGTTATGTTCCAGGCTTGCGCCCGCCAGGTTTGGGCCCGAGGTCGTTTTCACTGAACCACGTTTTACTAAGGGGAGGTCTGTCCATCCCCGATTGAAGCTCCGCTCGCCGACGCACCAGTCGTGCTGGGCCTCTTGATCGCCAGCGAGGTGGCCGCGCTGTGCGAAAACTGCCAGGCTTCAGTCCCTTCCCGATGCGCGCCAGGTTCTGGAACCCCGACTGCTCCACGGTGCCGCTGCACGGCTTGGCCAGGTCCTGCATCGCCTCCCCAGCGATGCAGCCGCGGACCGTGCAGTAGTGGACCTCCAAGGTCGCGCCGTACTCTGCCAGGTGCGTGCCGTGCGCCTTCTGCAGGCCCACCTGGACGTCCTGGCTCAGCTTCGCACCGAATGGCGACACCTCCTTAGCCACCAGCTCCGCGCACTACATACTCCTTCAACCAGGCGTCCGACATGTGCTTCGGCACCCTCGAGCCGCACTGCTCGCGCTTGAAGTGCTTCGCGTTCGGGTCATCGATGATGATGTGCTTGGTTTTCTTGACGAGCTGCTTGCGCTTCTCTTCCCCGTTGTCTGCTCCTTGACCGTCGGCTGCTGAGGTGGCTCCGCCTCCATCGCCGCCATAAGCATCGCGTACCGCCGCTTGCGGATCTGCGCCACAACGTCTTCTGCAAAACCTGACCTTCCGCACCTCGTTCTGGGGGACCTGACCTGAACCTCTTCCACGATGCTCTCAACGAACTCGTCGGCGAGGTGGTTGCCCACAAAGTCGCCCATGCCGACCCCCGCCTCGGTAG
The DNA here is from genome assembly GCA_963575745.1 of Prorocentrum cordatum. Taxonomy (NCBI): domain Eukaryota; class Dinophyceae; order Prorocentrales; family Prorocentraceae; genus Prorocentrum; species Prorocentrum cordatum. The sequence goes on along the minus strand of CAUYUJ010017501.1, from coordinate 60,368 downwards.
CATCCGTCACCGATATGTGGCTCCCGATCTGTGCGACCACAATCTCATTCAGCTTATTCGCTTCGCGGTACCGCATCCAGAGGTCTTTGTGCGTCTTGGGATGCTTCCCTTTGCGAATCCGATCTGCTCCTCTGGCAACGCAGCTGTAGTCCGTGGTGTACTTGATCTTCTTGTGTCTGTAGGCGCTCGAGCATCTCGACCATCGCTGTGAGCTCGCCTCGGTTGACGCTCTGCCGCCAACCAGCCAAACCCCCACGGTCGCCTATGGTGAACTTGCCCTCGCTCGCCTTTATGCTGAGTGCAATCCAGCCCCACGCGATCTTTCTCGTCCTCGGGTCATCGGTGTTCGCGCTCCCGATGCGTCGCCAGCCGTGTGGACCCACTCGTTGATGCCCATGTGGGCCTCCCCGACCAGCTCCCGCAGCTCTTCTCCACGCTCTGGTGGTGTGACCTGTGTCCAGCGCCTGGGCAAACTGCCTCGCAGCCACAGGCATGGCTGGATCTCGACCCCCTCGTCGGCCTTCTCCTCCAAGCGCTTGGACTTCTCGCACTCGGGGATGATGCCTTTGTACCTGCACTTCCACATGCGGTGTTTCCAGGTTCTCTGGCTCCTCCTCGCACCTGGGGCACAGCACGCTCGCAATCTCTCGAATGTCCGTCAGCCGCTGCCGCGGCCAAATTCCACCAGTAAATCTCGTCTGCATGGCTCCGACCTTGACGAACTTCCCCTGCTTCTTGAGCCTCCGCAGCGAGCCCCTTGCGGAGTGGAGGTCTGCGCCTTCCTCCAAGCCCTTCCCCGCGTTGTGCTCAGCTGCCTTGGCCCACTCTTCTGCTCGATGGTGTTCCCGAGCGCCGCCTTCAGCTCGCTGGTGTCCACCTCGCCGTCCAGCTCCTTAGGGTCGTCGCCTCCGAAGACCTCGCCGCTTTCCGACTCCTGGTGCCACGGGCCTTGAGGTGCCCAGCTCAGGTCCATGAGCGTGCAGACCATTGCTCCAGTGACTCGGGCGCCTCGCAGACCCCTCCAGGGACTCGCAATCCGTCACCGTGCATACCAGTCGCCATCGATCGCGCGCCCTCTTGGCCTTCGTCTCCTTATCGATCCCCTCCCAGGATAAGCTCAGCCTCGCGCCGCCTCTTGCCCTCGCTGATGCTTGACTTCCAGGAGTCCAGCAGCAGACAGACCGCCCTGTGCCCAGGGCCGCCTCGCCCCAGCTCAGGCTGCAGCAAAGTGGTGAGGCACCTTCCGCTTGGCCGAGGCGCGGTCACGCCTCCCGCCCTCTTCCTCCACTCGGCAATCACCGATGGCCCCATGCCGAAGACCTCTTACGCGTACGCCGCCCGCGGAAGCGAGCCTCGATGCACCACTGCTCGTGCTCCGCCTCGAGCCCTTCGCACAGCTCGGAGCATCCTCATGGCCTCATCCGCACGCCTGTCCGCGTGCGCCGACCTCTTCGCGTGCTGGCACTTCCCCTTCGCGGTTCTGCCCCTGTCGATTCCGAGGTCGGGCGCCCGATCTTCCAGCGTGACCGTGATGTGGTTTCCCAGACTGAGCGCAATCTCCTGCGTCACCTCCTTGTCGTTACCGGTGACGGCGGACTTCTTGGACAGCACCAGCTTCGCCTTCTTGACGCCTGCTGCGAAGTCTACTCCTGCCCCCGTCAGCTGGTTGATCACCTGGGCCCTCGACCCTTCAATCCTCGTGGTGACGTTGCGACCCACGAGCGCACGTTCACCTGTGCGAACTTGCTGCTCACCTTCTCGAGCACCTCGTCCAGCGCGACCCTGCCGAAATCGATCCCTCTCTTGGCGCCCGCGCAAAGGGACCTCTCGGGCGCGATGGGCTCCGCGTACGCCGTCCTCTCCCTGACGAGCCTGCTGCTCAGGTGGCTGAGCATCTCCAGGTGCAAAGTGCGCGCTGGAAGCCCGAGCCCGATCCCTTCGCCCAAGATCAGCCGTGGCTCCAAAGTGTCGTGGCAGTCCGCCAAATCCCAGAGCACCGAGGCCGTGTAGATCTTCTGTGGCGCCCATTGGATGGCCTCGTCGGCAAACGACCGAACCAGGGCCTCCTTCAGCACGCTGTTGCACGCGATGGCCGCGTCCCACTTGCCAGCCATCGCCTTCACCCACTCGTTAGTGTACTTGCTGCGTACCTTGGACCATAGCTTCACCACCTCTGGTAGGAGCCCGATGGCTCGATCTCCACCGGCCTCCTTCCTCAGCAGACTTACCAACGTGATGAGCAGCTGCCAGGGCCATGTGCCCATGCGCTCGACGCTCTCGACCAGCTGCCTCAGCTCCTCCCGCGCGCTGGGCGACAACCATTTGAAAGCCAGCGCCACCATTTGCTCCGCGCCCTTCACCTTGCTCTTCGCCATCGTGCCGGATGGCGCGGTCCAGCGCCTCCGTGGTGATGGGCACCCAGTCCTCCGCGGTCGAGCACGCTGAACAATTGCGTCCTCGATGTCGAGCTCGTCCGCTTCTTCTCCACTGTGCCCCCTTCGCTTCGCGTACATGTGCTCCACCATGCTGTGCGTCTCCTTGCCGTGGGAGCGGATCTCGGTGTCGCACCTCGGCTGGTTTCGCTGCAGCTTCCATGCACCCTGCACCAGTCGCTTCTTGCGTCTGCGCCCAGTTTGGTCGGCTTGTTTCCACCGCCACCACCATAAGTAGGTGGGGGAGGGTGTCCTTCTCCTCCTCTTCTTCCTCCTCCACCTCCTCCCCCCCTCCAACTTATGCTGGTGGTGGTGGTGGAAAACAGGCCCATCACAGTTGGTGTAGTGGCCGATCAGCGCCTCCCTAATCTCCACCTGCTTCGCCGTGGTGAGCGCTGCCACACCCAGCTGCTTCAGCTGCGCGCTGCTCACGGCGGTGTTGATCTTGCGGAGCGCAGTCCTCCATTTCCTCTTCTGCTTCGCCCACGTCTGGATGATACCGCCCGTCGGCATCGTGCTGACGATGCCCTTGCACAGGCTCTTCGGCTTGGACGCCGTCGGCCCCTTGCCCTCGCAACGCTGGAGCTCCACCAGCCACGACGACAGGGCCCCCCCATCACCTGATGGACAGATCCCGGTCGGCCCCGACGTCGATCCCGAGCCTGACGGCGCCGAGGTTGAAGTTCGGCTCCTCGCCGCGCCCGCAGCAGTGCTGGCGGCGCTCGGCTCGATCCGCAGAGCCGTGGCGCAGAGCTGCTCCACCGCGTGCACCCAGCTGCCGTACGCTCGGCGTCGCCAGGACGTGTGCACCGGTTCTCGGCGAGGGCCATCGAGGAGCACCCCGGATCACCTGGCCAACAAAGCACGCACTAAACCGAACGATGCACGGGGAATAGGCGCCCGAGCGATGGCAAGCACCTGCTGCCGAGCTCCCTCGACGCGGCGTCGTCGAACTGGTGCGCCGCCCTGTCCTCCGTGTACGTTGGTGGCGCACGCCGCGCCTGGCGGTTTTCCTTCACCGCCGTCTCGAACTTGACCTGCCATAGCGCGTCCCTCTCGCCTTTGTTCGGGTCGAAGATCTCGTCCGTCTTCGCCTCCCGCGCCTCGGGCTCCTCGAAGGCGGCCTTCTCCTCCTCCTCCTCCTCCGCCTCCGCCTCCTCCGCCTTCTCCTCTTCCTCCTCCTCTTCCTCCTCTTCCTCCTCCTCGTCGTCCGTCTCGAAGTTGCCGACGATGTCCTCCACGTCGGCGCTCCTCCCGCAGATCCCGGGCAGCTCCGGGCAATTGACCTTGAGCTCGCCCTGCTTTGGTCCTTGAGGGGAGGGATGCTCAGTTGGCTCGCTGGCCAGCTGCGCTTCTCTCATGGCCTGATTGACCTGCTGCTTTTCTTCCTCGACCGCTTGCTGTTGGGGTCGGCCTTCCCCTTGGGCACGTTTGGCAAGGGGAAAGGCTTCGGCAAGCGCAGAGCCCTCTGTACTGCTGCCTCCGCGTCACCGCGTAGATCTACTCGCACTCCGTATTGGTCTCCAGGGTCCGCTTGATCCGCACTGACGCGGTCGAGCAAGAGATGATCATGATCAGGATGATCATGCTGATGACGACGATGGTGCTGGTGCTCGTGACAAGTATAACGATGATGCTGACTATGATGATGATGATGATGATGATGATGATGATGATGATGATGATGATGATGATGATGATGATGATGATGATGATGATGATGATGATGATGATGATTATGCTGATGGTGCTGATGATGGTAATGCTGATGCTGCTGCTGCTGTTGATGATGATGCTGCTGCTGATGATGATGGTATTGATGGTGATGCTAATCATGCTGACGATGATTATGATGGTGATGGTGAACATGATGATGATGATGATGATGATGATGATGATGATGCTGATGGTGATGGTGATGGTGATGGTGATGGTGATGGTGATGGTGGTGATGCTGCTGCTGCTGATGATGATGATGAGGAGGAGGAGGGGGACGATCGTTTGGATGATGATGATGCTGCTGCTGATGCTGATGCTGATGCTGATGATGATGATGATCTTGATGATGATGATGCTGATGATGATGGTGATGATGATGATGATGATGATGATTATGATGATGATGATGATGATGATGATGAGATGATGAGGATGAGGAGGGAGGAGGAGGAGGAGGAGGAGGAGGAGGAGGAGAATGCCGAGGCGCTGTGGTTGCATGAAAGGCGGGAGGCAGGAGGCAGGCACGACCGTGCCCGAACGGCAGGGGGGGCCCCGGCTCCTGCTCCCCCCAGCGGTCCTGCGGCCGTCGCGATCGGCCGGCGGAGGCTTCCACTGAGCGCACCACTCGGCTTCGCGGTGCCAGAAGAAACAACGCCTTCCCCGGCGCCCCTCCCATCGCCCCCCTCACTCCTCCCCCCCCTCCCCTGCCACTGCTTCCCCCCCCCCCTCCTCCTCCTTCCTCCCCCCCCCCCGTCCCCCCCTCCCCCCCCTCGCCTCCAGCGCTTTCGCCCCCCCCCCCTCCCCTTCGCCTCGCCCCCCTCTCCCTGCCTCCCCTCGCGCTCTCTCTCTCTCTCTCTCTTGCTCTCCCTCTCTCTTTCTCTTTCTCTCTCTCTCTCTTTGCTCTCTCTCTCTCTCTCTTTTTATCTCTTTCCCTCTCTTTCTCTCTTTCTCCCTCTCTCCCTCTCTCCCTCTCCATCCCTCTCTCCTCCCTCTCCCCTCCTCCCCCCCCCCAGCTGGCCCTTCTCTGCTGGGCGCTCCCCCTGCCCTCCGAGGAGGGGGGCGGAGGGGAATGGGGGGCGGGGAGGGGAACGGGTGGCATGAGGGGAAGGACAAACGACGAGGGAGGATGGCGTTCGTTTTCGTATCCGTTGTTTTGCCAATGGGCGTGGGCCCCTCGCACCTCCTCCCCGCCCCCATGGAGTAGACCTCGGCTGTTTGGGGCGCCTTTTTCGAGCAGGTGGAGTCTCCCCCGTAGGCCGTAGGACGCACTGCTGCAAAGAGTCGCACTAAGCAGAGGCCCGGTGCCAGAACCCCCCCTCCCCTCCTTCCGCCCAATGTCGAAACGCCGAGTAAGAAAACGCTTACATGGGTGAGGATCATGATGTTCCAACCTACTTGAGCCTCGGTCACCAGAACTAAATTCGAGCACCAGGGAAGTTCCGAAACTTGAGGGTTTTCACGTGTGGGTCCCTGGGAGGCGATACTCGTTCGACACTGCTTCGATACTTTTCTGGGTGCTCGACATGATTTCTGGGATGTGGTCTTAAGTACGATGAGAACACCATATGGCGAGGAGGGGAACAATGGGGCGAGGGGGCAGGGGTGCTATGCACAAGAGAGGGGTGGGGGGGCGGAAGGAGCAGCAGGCAGCAGAAAGATGAGGATGGGCGCGGGCAGGGGGGGGAGAGAAACACAAGGGAGCAGGGAAGGCGGAAGGAGGAAGGAGGGATGGGGGGAGGAAGAAGAAGCAGGCAGGGAAGGGGGCGAGGACCTGACGGAGGAGGAGGGGGAGGAGGAGGAGGAGGAGGAGGAGGAGGAGGAGCAGGAGGAGGAGGAGGATGATGAGGAGGAGGAGGAGGAGGAGGGAGGACGGAGGAGGTAGAAAAGGAGGTAGGATGAGGAGTAGGAGGGGAGGGGACTGGTGGAGCAGGAGGTGGTGGGCAAGGAGGGGATGGACGAGAAGGAGGAGAATGAGGAGGAGGCAGATGAGCAGGAACATGGCCAGCAGGAGGCAAAGGGAGGATGGGGGATGATAAGGAGGATGAGGATGAGGAGGAGGATGAGGATGAGGATGAAGAGGAGGAGGAGGAGGAGGAATGCGGAGACGTGAGACAGGAGACAGCTGGGAAGAGTCCGTAAGTAGGAACAGCTTTCATGAGGCAGTATGGATGAGGAGGAGGCGGAGGAGGTGGAGGTGGAGGAGAGTGAGGCACGAGGCAGGGAGGAATATGAATCTCAGGAGGTGCAGGAGGAGCAGGAGGACCAAGACAAGGAAGAGTAGGGGGATGAGGAACAGCAGCTGCATTACACGACACGCGTGCCGAGCCCGCCAGATGCCCATGGCCCAGGATTGCCAGGACGAGTGTCAAGGAACACATCATGAGGAGGAAAAGGGGTATGATACCACAGGTTTGAAGATCCTTGTTGCAACATCCACCGACCTCTCTCCCCGACACCGTTTTCTGGTACAAGCCCTCCCGACCACAGGGATGGCAAATGGCGGCAGGGATGATGGATGAAGAAGGGAGGAGGCACCAGGCAGGAGAGAGGATGACGGCGGGAGTAGACAGGAGTAAGAAGGCGCATTTTCAATACGAGCTGGGGTATGTGCAACAGCAGGAGAATGGGTAGGAGGACGCGGTTGCGGAGTATGAGCATGGTGAAAATGATGGTGACGGTGGCCGCGATGATGATGATGATGATGGTGATGATGATGATGATGACGATGATGATGATGCTGATGATGCTGATGATGATGATGATGATGATGATGATGATGATGATGAGGTGGAATGGTATGATGAGGATTGCGTGTGGGACACAGGCGAAATTGAGTTGAAGGATGATTTCAGGAGCAGCAGGGTCAGGATACGCATCATCACGGACCATGGTGCGCCAGGTGATGAGGATTACGAGGAGGGGGCAAGGAGCAGGGAGCAGATGGGGGAGACGGAGGATGAGGAGACGGAGGCGGTAATCGTTAAGGATCTATTAAGCGATAGCAGGATGATATTGCTTCCCGCAGCGATGGCCATGGCGGTGGACATGGCGATGGCGATGACGATACTGCTGATGACGATGCTTGTGGCGATTCTGATGATAGTGGTGCTGATGATGCGGATGATGCTGCTTCTGATGATGATGATGATGATGATGATGGAGGCCACACTGATGGTGATATGGATGACGATGATGGCGATGGTGATTATAATGATAACGATGATGGTGCTGGTGGTGATGCTGCTGCTGACGATGATGGGATGGCGGCGATGATGACGATGCCGGTTTTGGTGGTGATGGAGATGATCATGTTGGTGGTGATGGGGATGTAGGTGATGTTATGGTGGTGATGATGGTCCTAGAGACAATGATGATAAAGTTGATGATTAGGATGCTGATGATGGTGATGACGACGATGGGGATGCTGATGCTGGTCATGCTGATCATGATGGTGATGATGTTGAGGCAGCTGACGAGGGTAATGCTGATGCCGCGGATGCCGATAATTTTTGCGATGATGGCATTATATGATGAGAATGGCGATGACGACGGAGATGACGAAGGTGATGATGATGTCAATGACGATGATGCTGATGATGCTGCTGATGGTGCTGGTGATGCTGATGATGATGCTGACGATTCTAATGACGATGGTGATGTTGCTGCTGATGCTCATGATGATGATGATGATGATGATGGTCCGAATGACGTTGATGATGCTGCCGAGGGCGATGCTGATGATGATACTCGTAATCGTACTGGTGATGATGCTGATGATGATGATTATGCTGCTGCTGCTGCTGCTGATGATGATGATGATGATGGTTATGATTAGGCTGATGACGAGGATGATGATGCTGATGATGGATATGATGATGATGGTGATACTGATGATGGTGATGCTGATGATGGTGCTGATTATGACGTCGACGATGCTGTTTATGGTGGTAGCTTTGATGTTTGCCGTGCTGTCCACGACGATGGTGATGCTGACGCTGAATGTATATATTTATGAGGGTCAGCTCACTGGTGAAGACGATGCTGATGATGCTGCTGATGCTGCTGATGATGCCGGTGGTGGTGATGATGATGATGATGATGATGTTTGTGACGATGACGGTGATGATGCTGATGCTGGTGGCGAGGATGACGAGGAGTTCGGGTTGGAACATGTAGAATAGGAGGGGGAGGATGAGGAGAAGGAGGAAGAGGAATCAAGATAATGCTTATAATGAGTGGGCTCAGAGGTTTTTGTAACGTAGAGATGCAAGGCGCGAGCACGTTTGCTCATTCCCAGCATCTTCCCCACAGTGATTTTTCGGACATCTCGCTCCTACACTCGCGGAGGTCGCCACAGGGGGCTCCTCTTTAAGACGGGTCTGTGGTCCCTCGAACAACGCCCAACAACCTCGAACCTCGACTCTCGAACTTCGAAGCTCCAGCCTTGATCCTCTAACCTCGATTCTCGAACCTCGCTCCCCGAGCTTTGACCATCGAACCTCGACCCTCGATGAGGCGGTGGCGCTCCGTCCTTTTCGGAGCGAGTGGACAAGCAGCGCACTCCGTTCTCGACAGCGCCGGCGTGCGGGCACCCGTCTCCGGTTTTTGATGTGTGTGGCTGCCCTGCTCGATAAGGTGATTTTCGTTCTCTCTCTCTCTCTCTCTTTCTCTCTCTCTCTCTCTCTCTCTTCGATACGCAGTACGAGTTTTTTCTCTACATAGTACAGTGGAGGCCCATGCCAAGAACACACCCTGGTTGCCTCCAGGGTGCCCTGGGTTTCTTGGGTTTCAATGGTTTTGCGATGGAAGACGTGACGTTTTTATACCCAAAGTCGATGGACGTCCTTGGGGTCTCAGGGTGGAGTTTCTTGCGGAAGGTTTTTTTGTTTCGACGCGCGGCCTTTCGCTTTGGGGAGGGCGCCGCGGCCAGCAGGGCAAACTCCTCCTGGGGCGCAGGGCTTGCTGCAAGTGGGCCGTGGGATTGCCGTGGTGTCGGCGTCGTCCACTTGGGCGCGGCGAGAACAACCAACTTGGCGAGCATGTGCAAGGGGGTCGTAGTTTTACATTCTCTTCCTCCTCCCTCCCTCCCATCTCCTCTGAGAGGCAGGGGAAGGAGAGGGTGGGAAGGAGGAAGGACAAGGAGGAGGACCAAGGTATCTGGACCTCCAGAGAACCCCAGATGCTTCCAGGGACCCCCCCCAGGAGACCCACGGGAGAAGTGGAGGAGAGCGAGTCGGATGAGGAGTACGCTACAAACAGAGCACTTGAAGTTTGCCTGACATCAAAAAATGCGGACGACGAGAAGGAGGGGGGGGAGGAGGGGGAAGAGTCCCAGCTCTTTAGTCGTCCTCTCCCCCTCTCGCCCGAGACCCCCTCACGCCGTCAGCAGCTCACGACAGGCGGTTTTTTGGACTGTGTTCGGCCTCCCGGGGGGGCCCTCTCAGGGCCCCCCCCAAGGACCGTCCGGAGAAGACAGCTCGAGAGGAGCAGCCAGCCCTCGGGGAAGTGGCCGAGATCTCTGGGTTGCCGACGTTAAGACCCAAACGCGACATCGGAGGTCTGGGTCTTCCTCGTTCCTCCCTGCTCCCTCCTCCCCCCGCACTTCTTCTCTCATTTCGCGCTCCTCGCTCTCCCTCCCTCCCCCCCCTCCTCGGCCCCCCCCTTCCCCTCCTGGAGGCCGACGCCTATCCCCGCTCTCGTGATCTCGAGGTCGCTTGAACCTCCTCCCGCGCAGGGCAAGCAGTCTGGCTCGGCGCTGAGCATCATCGACCTGGACATCAACGACGACGTCTCGGCAGCCATGAAGGCCAGGCCCGCCGGCCAGAGCATCTGTATTCTCCTCCTGCTCCTCTCGGCTGCCGCTTTTGCTTCTGCAGCTCCTTTTCATCCTCCTCCTCCTCCTCCTCTTCCTCCTCCTTGTCCTCCTCTTCCTCCTCCCTCCTCCTCCCTCGTCCTCCTCCCCCTCCTCCTCCCCCTCCTCCCTCTCCTCCCCCTCCCCCTCCCCCTCCCCTCCTCCTCCTCCTCCTCCTCCTCCTCCTCCTCCTCCTCCTCCTCCTCCTCCTCCTCCCGTCATGCAGGTCCGCGCCGCGTCGACGCCCTGGCGACCAAAGCGCCCTGCGCTATCGGCAAGCTTCGGTCCAGGTGAAGAGATCCACGCGGTGTCAGTCGAAGAAGAGAAACAGGCATAAGCATGCACTTTCGGCGCTCCGCGCGGATTTCTTGGATCCGCGCTGGGCCTCCCCTGGCGATGCCCGCTTTGGGCCCCCCCCCTGGCAGAGCCTCTGGCGCCGCCCCTGGCGCGTTCCGCGCGCCAGGGAGGGTAGTCCAGCGCAGATCCAAGAAATCCGCGCGGATCGCCAAAAGTTATGTTTATGGCGTGTTGTCTTCTTCTTCTTCTTCTTCTTCTTCTTCTTCTTCTTCTTCTTCTTCTTCTTCTTCGAGTTAGAGCACGACGCCGACGTCATGGCGAAGTGAACCTGCCGCGCAGTGAAGACCCATGCCAAGAAGCATCCTGCTTGCCTCCAGGGTGCCCTGGGCTTCTTGGCCGGCCGAGATGTGCCATGGAGGCTTCCGTAGTTCGGTCTGCTGCCCATTCCCGCGCTGTCATGCAAAGCTGGTGGGCTGGCCTTTCTCCGCGTGGGGGGACAGGAGGGTCCTGCGGCGCAAGGGCGCAAGGGCGCCAGTAGGACACCGAGCAGCCCAGGGCCGGCGGCGTGGACGGTCGTGGTGTCAACAAGTGGGATGGGGATGGCGAGCGCCAGCCCGAGCCCGACGATACACCCGGCCACACGCACACAAGCACAAGCACAAGCACAAGCACAAGCACAAGCACAAGCACAAACACAAACACAAACAAAAAAACAAAAGCACAACCACAAACACAAGCACAACCACAAGCACAAGCACAAACACAAACACAACCACAAGCACAAACACAAACACAAACACAAACACAAGCACAACCACAACCACAAACACAATCATAAACACAAACACAAACACAAACATGCACACGCACACGCACACGCACACACACACACACGCACACAAGCACTGCGGGGACCACGGGCTGAGAGAAGGTGGTGCCGACATCGTGGTCGCTGGGAAGAAGGCGAGTTGCGAAGCCCACCCTGGCCCGACGACACCCGCCCGCTGGCGGGGACCAGGGTTAAGAAGGCACGCCAAACTGGCGGAGCTGGGCAGTCTTAGCTACAGAAGTGGGAATCGGCGTCGCCAGTGTGTGTGTGTGAAGATGGTGATCACCAGCGTCCGCTACAGGGGGAAACACAGGCAGCTGTAACATCTTCTGCCGCAGTGCAGGGACTCCGTTCGGTGACATTGGTTGTGAGAAGGTAGCAGGTTGAATGGCAGGGTGCGCCAGTTCACTCGCGAGAGTTCCCAGAAGTCAGCGTGGGCCCCGTTCGCGAATGGCCCCTGCTGCAGCCCATGACGGGTCCATGGCAGTCCCCCCCCCTACCTCTTGTCATCTTCGTCTAACTCGCTCCTCCTCTTCCTCTTCCTTTTCCTTTTCCTTTTCCGTTTCCTCCTCCTCCTCCTCCTCGCCGTTCGACGTCAACAGGAACAACCAATCAGACACCGGCCTGCCAGCAGCTGCCCCGCGGAAGTGTCTCGTCTCCCGATGGCCCCAGGGACCCCCCGAAGCTCGGGGACACTCCGGGGCCCTCCAAGATCGACGAACAGTGGGCGCCGACATGGCCTACGGCAAGGTAAATGTACTATCGTGTGTGCGCCTGCTTCTCCTCCCTCCTCTTCGACATCCTCGGCTCCTCCTCCTGCCCTTGCCTCCTCGTTCCTGTCCTCCTGCTGGTCCTCCCGCCTCCTCCTCCTGCCTCTTCCTTCCCCCTCGTCTCTTCCCCCCCTCCTCCCCCGCCTCGTCTTCTCCTCCTCCTCCTCCTCCTCATCATCATCCTCATAATCATCATCATCATCATCATCATCATCATCATCATCATCCTCATCATCATCATCAGCAGCAGCATCATCATCATCATAATCATCATAATCATCATAATCATCATCATCACCATCATCACCATCATCTCAGCATTGACTGGTAAGGCGGTCAGGTATCTATCATCGGCGCGCTGATGAATATCATGACATGTTGGACGGCATTAACCGGTTGGTTGTTCATGAGTACAATCCCAGGTTCACCGATAGCATGTTTTATCAATTGCACGATAACTGGAGGAAGCCTAACTGTATCCCTTGTATTCCAGAGGATCCTCGGTGAAACGATTTTCAACAGCGTGTTCTTGCTCAGTTGTGTATTCCTGAAGACCCTGTGTCCTTATATGTGCATCCGTGAATGATGTATTGGATGGAGGACCGACGCTTTGATCGACTAGTCCCGATGGTGATGTTCATTTGAATGTAGTTTATTGTTGTTCAGATGCCCTGCTTCGTGCTCGCGTGTGTTCTCAAAACTGTATGTAATGTTTGTGCCACCACTGCCCGTTATCGTCCGCCGCTGAAGATCTGCCGATATGGATGCAAGGCCAGCGCTTGTGATGCCATCCCTCACTATTCTTCCTGCCCGCTCTTTGTCTATGTTTTGCCTCATCTGCTGCCCTGTATCCCCTTCTCATGTTTCCTCGTTGGTCCTAGGTCCCAGTTCATGCCGCTTTGGTTTGGAGCTTGCACACTCAATGTGGCTGCGCGCGTCTGCATTCCTACTGCCCTGGCCTTATCCTCCGCCTTCTGAATGTTCGTGCGCGTCAGCTGTTGCGCCGTCCAAGGTGTTTTGTCTCTGTCATCTAGTTTTTTTGTCCGCTCACCCCTGTGCGCTGTCTCTGCCTAGCCGATCGCATCTTGTTAAAATGGGCGTTGTGCTCACTTTGCGTCTCCTGTTCCCAATATTCTTCTTGGCTTCGCCTGTTTGAGCCTTTCCCATGATCGGAATTGGGATTCCCTGTTTTTGGCCATAGCTTGCCGCCCTGGGACGGACTTCCTGCCCTCGTTTCGCTTCTTGTCCGATCGCCCTCTTTTGCGTTTTGCCCTCTTCTCGCCTCTTGCCCGCTTGCCCTCGTCTCGTCCTTTGCCGTTAACGTGATCCTTATCATCATCATCATCACCACCATCATCATCATTGTCATCACCATCATCATCATCCGCATCATCATCACCATCATCATCATCATCATCATCATCATCATCATCATTGTCATCATTGTCATCATCATCATCATCATCATCACCCTTAGCATCATCATCATACCCTTCCCCCTCCCCCTCCTCCCCCTCCTCCCTTTCCCTCTCGTCTCCTCCTCCCCCTCCCCCTCCTTCTCCTCCTTCCCCTGCTCCCCCTTCGCCTCGTCGCCAACGTCCTCGACCGATGGTCGGCGGCGAGCCCAGAAGGGGGAAATGAGAGGGGCGGGCCTTCTCGGAAGGCTCGGAATGCCTGGGGCCCTCTGAGAAGTTCTCTAAGCCTTCCCCCAAGATTTCGAGCACCCCCCAGAAGGCGCGAGGGCCTCTGAGAAGGCCTGCCTGCCTCCTTCACTTCCCCCCCGAGGTCGCCGCGGAGATGGATCAGGCGACACACACCCGTACAGAAGCGGCTCCGACGAGCGGGGGGCACAGGGAAAGTCGGGGCTACGGAACCTGCTGCGTGCAGCTAGTTTCGCGCCTTTCCTCCATGCGTTTGCGCCTCCTGGCGCCAGGAAGCGCCATGGAAATTGGCTGCGTGAGCTGATTTGCGGATTTGCTACCCCCCCTTTGCTACCCATCCTCTCGTCCGATCCGGCAGAATCGCCCTGTCAGGGTACATCATATCTCATGTTGCCAGGGGGCTGCCATGACTGACTGCGGTTCGGCTTTCCGTTTTGTTGCCTTCACGCATTCTGAATTTCTGAAGCTTGCAGGGTTTATTGTTCATCGTTGGCAGGCGACAGAAGGCAGGAGCCGAGCCACGTGCTCTACCACTACGACTTGGGTCAAACGAGCGGCACGCAGAACCAGCGCCACCCAGGAGGCCAGACGACACACGGTTTCCCAGCCATGTCGAGTACAGGTCGGGATGGAGCCGGGGACCGCACGCAAACAAGATCGCATGCAGCAGCATCATGCTGGACCGGCGGATAAGAAGCGCAACGTGGCCAACACATATGTTCGTGCAACGGCAAGCGGCACCTTGTGTTGAGCGGCGGGCGGCATTACGAAGCAGGTAGCTGCATCAATACGTACTAGCGGTTGGCGCGAATTTCCCGTCGCGGGCATTGCCCGCGGTTCAGGAACTAAGTGCATTGGACGAGGCGCTCCAGTTTTTCAGTCAAGATCTCAACGCACGCTGGGCACGGATGATTCCGATGCCGGTCGGACCCAGCCAGACGGTGGCAGTCAGCGCAGGCCGAGAGCATGGCACGCAGCGAGGCGATTCGAGGTCCCTGCAAAGCGCAGCACCTTCAGGTCACGACCCCGTTTCTACCTCATCGTCGCCACGCTCTGCGGCGAGCGCTGCACGAGGAACATTGACCATTGACACTGGCCAGCACGATGCGCGACATTGATGGAGAGGTGCGGCATCAACAGCCACACGCCACGACAGGCATAGAAGAGTGGGCAAGCGGACAGCACTGGGGCCACCTGCCGGTCGGCCTCTGGATCTGGGAGCGTCTTGTGGAAAGCCCCGCGCAGAAGCCCGACGCCAACATCGGTTGCAACATGTCATGAATTTTGTTCGATTGGACGCTGGCCGGTCGTGAGTTCTCGGACGACTAGGAGCCGAGAGCGCAGAGGCGAGCGCCCAGGACTGGTGTAAACTGATCCCCTGGGCGGAGTGGTGCAGGCGCACGGCGGATTGTGCTGCGCGCATGCGCACAAGAGGACCGACCGCGCATTTCGCGACGAGGGACGGGGCATGGAACGAGTATCCATCGGTCGTTGAAGGTAGGTGTTTTTGAGTTCCCAGAAACCAATCTACTTTGAGCGCCTTCCTACTTCAATGATCGAGTTGCTTCACTGTTTCCGTCTTCCCAGGGGGGCTGACGACGGAACCCAATATATTTTCCATGCCTTCCTACTTCATGTTTCTAGATACTTCTTCTGACCGGTGGGTACATCTGGTAGCACGAAAAAGCCAACGCCACTACTCTGCAAACGCCGACACCTGAAACATACATACAGTTACCGGTATAGAGATGTACATGTACAACTCTTTGTCGTACATATGTGTGTGTATATATGATCACTTGTTTGCACACATATAATAATCCGTACCCCCGTTCCCGACGCAACGGATGACGAGCTGGAAGTTGCCGTTGTCAAGTTAGTAGGAATCTCCGTACCATTCCTCGAGCTACGACGTCAACGGGTGAAGACGTGCGTCAAGAAACTCGACGAGGAGTTGAGCGAAACGTGGTGACGGCGAGGCCTTGCTGTTCTTCAGATATCACTGGTGCGGCAGGTCGGACGAGGCGCACGGGTTCAACAGGCGGATCTACTCGGCGGCGAATGGGCATCTAACGTACGTGCGACCAGAGGGGAGAAGGCGTACAGTTACGCCCTGAATTTGGCGGACTCGTTTGCCGATTCCTTCAATGCAGCAACGACACATGGGAATGCTACCAACAGGTAGGACGAGCGGCACTGGATTGTCAAAGGTGGGAGCGATACTGTGGGCAACCGCACGCATTGGCAACGCAATATTGTCAGCAGCTGACATACCACGCCGTACCAGCAGCGAGTCGCCGAGCCTGCCCGCCATGGGGACTGCCTGTCGAAGCGCAGGCATGCATACTTCACCCATCGTGGAACATGGGATGCGTACCGCCTGTTCGTGGAACTCTAGCGGGAATGCCGATCACGCAGAGGTCTGCAAGTGTTTGCTTGCCTCCTCACGCAGACCCGCGAGCGCGACGTTCCAGCCTTCGGTTTTTCCATGTGTATTACATTCGCCAATGACAAAGGGAGACAGAAGGAAACAATAGCACGGTGAGAACGGAATTACGCGTGTTCACCGCTGCAGGCATGGGCACGGGTGAAGGGACCTCCAGAGGCGAACCACGGCCCAAGCATCATTTGCACGGGCGCATTGATGACGCGAGAAACGCCGACGGGAAAGCATTGGCGCCCATGCTACATGCGATCCTGCGCGTGGAGGAGGGGCCATGCCCTCCTCCTCGTCCTCATCGTCCTCCTCGTCCTCCTCTCCTCCTTTTCCTCCTCCTCCTCCTTCTCCTCCTCCTCCTCCTCCTTCTCCTCCTCCTCCTCCCCCCCCTCCTCTTTCCCCCTCCCCCTCCCCCATTCCCCTTCCCCTCCCCTCCCCCTCCCCTTCTCCCTCCCCCCTCCTCTTCCCCTCTCCCTCTTGGGTGCTTGGCCTCCTCCTTCCCCCCCTCCCTCCCTCTTGGGTGCCTCCCTGGAGGCGTCAGAGGGTTCCTGAGCCCCCGACCCCCCCGCTGCTGCAGAGCCTCAGAAGGTCGTACAAGTCACCGAATGCCTCCGAAGATCGCCGTCGCCGTTGCCGTCGTCGTCGCCGCCGTCGCCGTCGCCGTCGCCGTCGCAGTCGCCGTCGAGGTCGCAGTCGCCGTCGCAGTCGCCTTCGTCGTCGTCGCCGTCGACGTCGTCTTCGTCGTCTTCGCCTTCGTCGTCGTCGTCGCCGTCGTCTTCGCCTTCGTCGTCGTCGTCGCCGTCGTCGTCGTCGCCGTCGTCTTCGCCTTCGTCGTAGTCATCGTCGTCGTCGTCGTCGTCGGTCGGCCCCGCAGGCGCAGATCGCCGCCGCCCTGGCGTGATGAGCGCGGCTCGCGCCAGCGCTCCGCCAGGGCCGCGGGCTTGCGGTCGTCTGCCACGGCTGGCGCCGGCCGGCGGGGGTCGATCCGCCGACGGGTAACGGAAGGAGGAGGAAGAGGAGGTGGAGAAGGAGGCTACAGCGAGGGGCTTGAATAAGGAACGCTCACTTTTCAAAAGGGGCTCGGTCGTTCCTTGGGTTTGCATGCGTTCCGCTACCTTTTTGGCGGCGAGCCCCCCTGGTGTTCCTTCAGATGTTGGACGCGCGGGTTCATTTTGCCGATGAGGGGCTCGGCCGTTCCTTCGGACTTCGTAGACCTACTTGGAAAAAATGGGCTTCGTTCCTTATTTATCGTTCCTTAGGTCAGGCCGATGACTGTATACGAATGCGCCTCGGCGGGCCGTCCACGGCCAGCAAACAAACGATGCCTCAAAAGGCTCCCTCTTCAGAGCCTGAATCCGCAGATTCTGCATCCGACGGCGGAGAAATGCCCTCCTCGCGCCGGCGCGCCCCAAGCGCAGCTACCCAGCCTTCGTCTTCCCTACGAAGCCCGAAACAAGACAGAATGTAATCTCGAGTGGGCGGTTGGCGCGGGAGGTGCGCCCGCTGGCACTGTGGCCGCGGGCGGGCTCTGCCTCCACGGCCCCGCGGACGATTCGATTTTCGGCGTGCCCTTGGTCCCCCAGGTGCGCTGCAAGACGAAGTCGGTCGTCGCGCGAGGGCGCGGTTGGCACCTCGAGCGTCCAGTGTTTGCGGTTGGCCCTATCATGGGGGTATTCTCGTTTGGTCACCCGGCGGAGCTGCTCCTGAGCTCCGTGGCGAGCCCGTGCTCCAAGGCCCGGCCTTTGCAGGGCCGTCCTTGGGTTGGCCCCTGTGAGACACCCTCCACATATGAAACAAAAGAAAAGAGTGCGCTCGGGCGCTTGCGGGGCGGTCGTTTTGACCATCCAATGCCCTGCGATTCGAAATTCGCAGCTGCCGTGACTGCGCCAATCGTGGGGCCAATCGAGCTCTAGAATCGCAACGGCAAGCACGTGCACGGCATCAGGGCCTGCCGCGGGCGGCGCCTCAGAAGCTGGCTCGAACGCAGAGGTCTGCGCCGTGCTGTGCCTCCCTGGCCCCTCCAGGACGCTGTGGTCTGCGTCGGGCGCCGGTGCGTCAGCGGCTGCAGCGTGCGCCTGGCCACTCCAGCGCCCAGCCTCCTCCGCAATGACGTGGAGCCCACGCCAAAGGTCCACGTCGCCTTCGCTGAGACCGTGGAGCTTGGCGCCCTCCTTCGCGAGGGCGTCGGCGTGCAGGTTGGCCCGCCTGTCCGCCGACAAGATCCGCCCGGCATCCACATCCGAGGCCGTGGCGTGCGCCCATCCGTGGGGCGGCGGACCCAGCGCGCGAGCTCCTGGGGTTCCGCGCGCGGGAGCATCGGGGCGGGGCTGGGCAGGATCCCTCCGGCGAAGCGTTCTCTCCTGCCTCCTCGCTCCACTCCCAGGGCTCGGCGCGCGCAGTCCCGCAGCCGCTGGCTCGTGGGGTCCCTGCGCAAGACCGCCAGGGCGTCGCACTCGCAGCACCTGTGCCAGAGGGTGCCTCGCCTCCCGCATCGAAGGCAGCTGCCATGGCCAACCAGCCCATGTCCTGCGAGGCGCGCCCGGCTCCCGAGCGTGTTGCATAAGCCTAGTGCCCCGCTGTTGACGTTTGCTCCAGCCTGGTGTGGAGGACTCGAGGGCCGGCGCAGCGCCGCCCAGACAATGGGGAGGGGCTGGAGGGCAGGTGCGCCCGGCCTCGGATCTCATGCCACCGCCCCCTGGAGAGCGCCATCCTGTCGGACTCCCTGACGGCGGCGCGCTCGGCCAAGCGGCGGGCCTGCACGGGCGACATCCGGGCGAGGTCCAAAGAGACGCCCTCGTCGGTGCGCATGCGATCGGCGCCGTCGAACTGCCAGCGGAGGCGGCGTAGCGGCTCGCCTGCAGGGTGCCCTGGGTTTCTTGGGTTTCGAGGGTTTTGCGATGGAGCGCGCGACGGTCCCACGCCCAAAATCGATGGACGGCCTGGGGTCGCAGGGTTGGGTTTCTTGTGGAAGGTTTCTAGTAGACTAGCCTCCGCTGCAGGTTCATCCTCCGAACGTTTCGGAATCGGCGTCACCCCAACAGATTTAGGGGAACGAAGACTGACAACAGCATACTTAGCGGAACGAAGACTGACATATACAGAACAATTCGGTGGTCCGCGCGGATTTCTCGGATTTTCCTGGCGGCGCCTCCGGCGCCGCCCCTGGCGCGCGCGCCAGGGACGGGGGTTCAGCGCTGATCCGAGAAATCCGCGCGGACCTCTGAGTTTTATGTTTACGTTATTCCTCGTTCCCCCAATACTAATACTGCGTGTGCGCCGCCCCCTCTGGGACGACCTGCGCACTGGGAAGTCTTACAGTAGAAGCTCTGTGGCGGGCGCTCTCTGGCCGCTCGGGAAACGATCTACAACAAGAAAGGTATACTATATGTTCGGGTCGGGCGCACGCCTGCAGTGAGGACATACAGAATTAGTATGTCCTCGTGCGTCCCACTGAAGGGCAACGGTCCGACCTGCATCGGGCTCGATGGCGTTGCCAGTCCAGCTACCCTGGTCGTGCCCTTGAGTATCCAGAGGCGGTCGCGTCTCTCTGCTGTGCTGCTCTGGCGACTTGCCTCTCTCACGCTGCGGGGGTTGGCCGCGGCCGAGATGGCCGAGGCAATGATTTGCGGCAGTGCAGGTCCTCGCTTGGTGACGGTTGGCACGGCCTGACGCTGCGTGCGAGGCGAAGTTCGCGTTCGGGTTTGGGCGGCTATCGAGCTCAAGTCGGTCCAAGCTGTAGTGGACCATCATCACGACACCACCACCACTATCACCATCACCATCATCATCATCATCATCATCATCATCATCATCATCATCATCATCAACATCATCATCATCATCATCATCATACTTATCACCATCAGCAGCATCATCATCATCATCATCGTCGTCATTATCATCATGCTTATCATCAGCAACACCATCATCACCATTATCACGATAATCATAATCATCGTCATCGTCGTCATCAACATGATCATCATCACCACCATCATCATCATCGGCATCATCACCATCGTCGTCATCATCACCATCTTCGTCACCACCATCACCATCACCATCACCATCATCGTCATCATCATCATTACCGTGGTCGTCATTGTTGTCGGCTTCGTCATCGTACCATCATCACCATCATCGTCATCGTCATCGTCATCGTCATCATCGCCATCGTCGTCATCATCGTCATCGTCATCGTCAGCGTCGCCGTCATTATCATCATCGTCGGCCTCATCATCAGCAGCAGCAGCATCATCATCATCACCATTCTTGTTCTGCTCCGCAGGCGACTTGGCTCTGGGCTTCTAGTCGGGCTCGGGCGCTCAACCAGCTGAGAAGTGGCCCCTCAGCAGAGCAGCCGAGCGTACACGTCGAGGTGGCTGTTACAGCCATCGTTCTGGTTTGTCACAGAAGAATAATCATCATCATCATCGGAGGCACCATCGTCGTCATCATCACCATTTTCGTCACCATCATCACCCTCGTCTGCATCATCATCATCCTCATTATCAGCATCGTCATTATCATTATCATGATCATCACCATCGTCATCGACATTTGCTCCACCATCGCCAGTATCATTGCCATTTTGGCTGTCATCATCATCAGTAGCATCATCATCATCTTCATCTGCATCTTCATCATCATCAACATCATCGTCGCGTCATCGTCATCGTCATCACTGTCATCATGCTCATTATCGTCATCATTGTCATTATCGCCATCGCTAGCATCATCGCCATCCTCCAGGCGTGGTGCGCATACCGCGGAGGCCCCGCGATCTTTCCACGCGCAGGCGCGGCGCCGTGCTCGTTTCTGGGAGGCTCGCGCCTGCGACCTTTCGTGAGCCCTTTCGGGGCTGGCGGCGGCGTCGGCGCGCGCCTTGGCCGCGGCGCTGGCCGGCACAACGTTTGATTTTCGGATGCAACTCTTGGGAGGTCGACTTCTGACTTTGTCCTGGTCCGAAATCGATTTTAATCCCGCTTGATCCAGCTTCATCCTGCTGAATCCTGCTTAATCCCGCTTGCTCCGAGGGCCAATCTGGCGTAACAGCCGCCCAATGGGGCCTCATCCTTCGTAATCCTTCCGACGAAAACCTCCCAGCAGTTGCCTCCCAATCGATTCCTCGGAGGAATTCCTGCTCCTCCTTCCTCTCTCTCTCTCTCTCTCCCCCTCCTCTTTTACAGTTTCCAGTTATGTTCGGTCCTGCCTCTGCCGAAACGATTCGGAAAAAGAAGAAGCCCCCCCCCCGAAAGCGGGCGCCAGGCAGACGGCACTGTCATACTTGAAGAAATCGCGATGAGAACGCATTGAATATATGAGGACAAATCGAAGAACAAAAACGCCATAAAGATAAACTGTTGGCGCTCCGCGCGGACTTCTTGGATCCGCGCTGGGCCCCCCACCGGGCAGCGCCCCCGGCCCCGCCCCAAGCGCGCTCCGCGCGCCAGGAACGGCGGGTCCAGAGCAGATCCAAGAAATCTGCGCAGAGCGCCAAAAGTTCAATCTTATGCCGGTTTGGAGCGCCAAGAGTTCAAGCTTATTCCGATGGTTCCCTCTTCTTCTTCTTCTTCCGAAAAAGGGCACGTGGGCCGGCGATTCGCGATTCGAGCCAGCTTAGGCCCGCCTGGGCGCCGGCAGCCTCTTGGGGACATTTTGGGGCACCCTCGGGAGCCTTGGGGGCCACCTTGGGGCCACCTTGGAGGAGATCGATCAAAGGGTGGGCCGTAGTACGTTGGCTCCTCCCCAGGATGCCAACATGTGGCCAACACCGCAGTAGGCTCATGAGGCCTGCCCGGGCCACAGCACACTGGAAGCCAGCACAAGAGACGGGGGTCAGTGCAAACGGGGGTCAGCCAGAACGCCCGATCTTCCAGGATCCTGCAGGGCTAGGGGCGCACTGACCCGGGCTTGGGCGCAGGATCTTGCAGGATCGTTGGCATTGACCCCGGATTGGGTGCAGGATCTTGCAGGATCTTGCAGGATCCTGTAAGGCCTGACTGACCCAGGTTTGCATTGACCCGCGTCAGTGCGTCCCCGACCTCCAGCGCCTTTGGGAGGAGGAGGAGGAGGAGGCGGAGGACGAGGAGGAGGAGGAGGAGGAGGAGGAGGAGGAGGAGGAGGAGGAGGGAGGAGGAGGAGGAGGAGGAGGAGGAGGAGGAGGAGGAGGAGGAGGAGGAGGGGGAGGAGGAGGTTTTCGGGTCGGCGGCCTCCCTCTTCGGCGGCCAGGGTCGGTCTGGGGCCCTCCTGGAGAGCGGCCCGCGGGGCCTCTCGCGCCGCTTCGTCACCCCCGCGGTCCTCGCCGAGCGCCCCCGTGCCCGCTGGGAGGACGCGTAGGTAGGGGAACGAGCAATGACCCAAACATAAAAACTCGGAGGTCCGCGCGGATTTCTCGGATCGGCGCTGGACCCCCCTGGCGGCGCCTCCGGCGCCGCCCCTGGCGCGCGCGCGGACCTCCGAGCTTTTATGTTTGGGTCACTGTTCGTTCCCCCAGGAAGGGGCGGGCGATCGCAGAGGAGGAAAAGGTAGCCGTACCCTACCCTTCGGGCCGTTTGTCCTTTTTGGGGGCCTCCTGGGAGGCCTTCGCCGCCACCGCTAGATTCGCCTCGCAATTCTGGTCAGACCGCACCTCGGGAGAGGTTCAGGGGGTAGCGGTATCGGTGCTTGTTGGTTTCCCCACGATGCATTGGGGGGCTGCGAGGGCTGCAGACAGGGGGCCCTCTAGATAGAGCCCCCAAAGGTGCCCCTTAGGGCCCCAGAGGGGGCCTTTAGGGTTTGAAAAGGGCACATTTCTTCCCTCCCCAGAAATCGCCCCACCATCAATTCGCGCCCAACCCGCGTGCTGGCACATCTCGTGCCTGCATGCACACACACACACACGCTTACTTCAAGCAGTGGCGAAGCGCCCTGACCTGCCTGCAGGCGCACCAGAAACTATGCTCGAACAATATTTGATGGCGGTTTGTGCGCATGCTTCTTGGAAGAATTCTGGCCGAGGCAGTCTTTCTTGGGGACATCGGTTCCAGGCTATCAGAACATTGATTTCGTCTTTCGAGCATTCGTTTGTTCTCGGAGCATGCCGTGGTAGGCCCACAGGGATGCTAGTACGGCCGGCCCTTTCTGGATTACTCGAGGCCGCAAGGGGTGGAGGCAGGGAGGAATGCCAAGCAGTACGACGATGATCATGATGAGCAGGAGGAGGAGGAGGAGGAAAAAGAGGAGGAGGATGGGCCGAATACGCAGGGACGCAGGGGTAGCCTTCATGAACCGGCGCAGCCTTACTGTGAATTGGCGCATCCTTACCAGGAGGAACGGAAGGAGGAGCGGGATGGGGAGAAGCGAGGATACAGCGGGTGGTAGCACTAGTGCATCATCGTATGCATGTTTGCTTCTCTCCGCCATCCGACGCATGCTCGCCGCTCACTCTGGTTGCCTGCCGCCGCCACCTGACCTATCTCTACTGCTCTCCAGGCTTCCCTCTCAACGCCGCCTCATCATGTCCGAGCCTCAAGTCTGTCCCGACTGCAAGCGCATGTGATTTTGCGCCGTTGGTGCCTCTCTGATCTTGCAGAGTGCAGGTGCACCTGGCGTATTACTTGCCGACAATTCTTTGGGTCGCAGCGATGGCGACCGCGCTTCGCGCTGCAAGCCTAAGCAGGGCACCACTTGCCAACACGGGAGTGCGGGGCCGCGGTGGGCATCGAAAAGAGGAGCCCCCTCGCTCGTGCCGTGCGGTGACGTACCTCTCGTCGAAAATTCGTTCTATCCAGCCGAATCCCGCTTAATCCCGCTTGATTCGATTCAATCCCGCCTGATCGGGCAGTGTATCCGGCCTAATCCTGGGCTCATTCTGGCCTAATCCGGCTTGACGGCCCCTGAGTCTGGCGTGATAACAGGGCTGAACCTAAATGGTGTTGTTTGTTTTCGTTTTGTTTTCGTTTTCCCTCATTCTGTCTTCAATCCGCCTTTACCACAAAACGAATCGAAACGAAATCGGCCCACGAAATCGCCAAAACACCGTTTAGGTCCAGCCCTGCTTGATAACCTGTACGGTCGGGAATTTTGGCGTGTCGCGCCGCCAGCTCTAGCCCATCACGCCTCAGCGCGACACGCTAACCACGTCCTGGCCACCAATCGTCTCCCCAACCGTTTCCCAGCCTCCCGCCCCGTGGAGCGGAGCGACACGCTATCGGCTAGCAGGGCATAGCGTGTCGCCAGGCCCGCCGCCGCCGCGACACGCTAAGCAAAAGTTCCCGACCGTATCCTGGATGGGACAACATTCGCTCTCCCCTTGGATCCGCGGGGACGGGGGGGGTGGACACGTGCTTTCGGCACGGGTGGAGTTGGGGTTGGAGAACAAGAAGGAGGAGGAGGAGGAGGAGGAGGAGGAAGAGGAGGAGGAGGAGGAGGAGGGGGAGGAGGAGGAGGAGGAGGAGGAGGGGAGGGGGGCATGAGCAAGTTCCGTCGGAAGGTCAATCGCTCCCCCATCAGAAACATTCTGTCCCGAGTGATCATTCTTTCGAGGACCTCCCATCAGCGGCGAGCGCGGGAGGCAAGTGAGAATGGGCGGGCCCGCTCAAAAGGCTCGGGAGGCCCCGGGCCTTC
This sequence comes from Prorocentrum cordatum, assembly GCA_963575745.1. NCBI lineage: Eukaryota > Dinophyceae > Prorocentrales > Prorocentraceae > Prorocentrum > Prorocentrum cordatum. The sequence goes on along the minus strand of CAUYUJ010017501.1, from coordinate 35,765 downwards.
CGAGCAGTTGTCGAAGCCCCCCCCGAAGACAGGCCGCTTCTCAGAAGGCGCGAGGGCCTCTGAGAAGCCCCGCCGCCTTCTGAGAAGGCCTCCTCCGTCTCAGTTCCCCCCCTCGCTCGCTGCCCGATGAGGGGCGGGGGAGTGCAAGCCCTGGATCATATATCTCCACCCAGGTGGGTGCAGTCAACCCGCATAGTAGGGATGAACAGCTTCCCAAGGTTACCATGCATCCTTCCCCTTCGGCCTATCCTTGCCCGCTTTCGCTGGCCGCGCCCCGCTCGAAAAGCGTCAACATAGCCTTCCAAGGCCCTTGCATCCTGATCGTGCGTCCTTATCACACGGGTTGACTGTAAGCAGGCCAGAGGGGCCAGGGTCGCGCCAGTGGGGATGGGGAGGAGGAGCAGGAGGGGATGGGGAGATCAAGATCCTCGGCATTTGGCTCCCCAGTGTGAGCCTTCGGCGGTGACAGCCAAGAGGCGGGAGTCGATCTATTTTATCCCACGGGAGCCTCAGGCCAGAGGCGCTGTCCAGAAGGAACGGTGGCTTGTGGATCTGACTACGTCAGGATCCCGAATTCGCGAATTCCGCTCTTTCTCTCTTGTCTTCTGTTCCTCAGCGCGATCGAGATGGGCATGGAAGGACAGGGCACGAAGGCCGACGGCAGTCCCTGTTCATTCCCGGCAGGCCTCGCGGTGTTGCCGCGGACGCTGTCCACTCGACGCACAAGGTCGCCTGCAGAACAGCGCCTGCTGTCGGTTCTGGCCGACCTCTGCTGTTGGGCCTCGTGCCCGCGTGCTCCAGGCCCGCGGCGGGCGTCCCAAACGATGGTCTCTTCTCTCCTCTCCTCTCCTCTGCACTTCCGTGCTCGTCGCTGCTCTTCGCCCCGAGCCGGGCGCGGGGGACCAGCGCCTCGGGCGGAGGCGGGCGGAGGCATCCGGTCCCCGAGTGGGGGGGCCCCCCAGGGCAGGGGGGCGGCAGCGGAGCGAGCGTCCCGGCACGCGGCCCGTCGCGCACCCTGGCGGCAGCTTTCGTCGCCGAGTGCGTGCTGCTACTCGCACAGTGCCTGCTCGCAAACGTCCGGAAAACCGATGCTCGCTTCGACGTACCTTCTCGCAGATTCCCCGCGGCGCCTCCGGGCCATTTGCGAGCAGTTACTCTGCGAGCAGTGGAGCGCGCTCGTGTATCTAGGGCCCCCGCCGCGCCTGCCCGTTCCCGCGCTCGAGTCCGTCGGGGGAAGGAGCGTCGGCGGCGAGCGAGGTGGGGAAGGGAGAGGGAGAAGGCCCTGTCAGAAGGCGGCGGGACTTCTCGGAAGCCCTCGCGCCTTCTGAGAAGGGTTTCGCGTCCTCGGGGAAGGCTTAGAAAACGTCTCGGAGGACCGGGGGACCGGGGAAGTTCCGAACCTTCTGAGGAGGCCTTCTTCTTTTCACTTCCCCCCCTCGCTGCCGCCGGGAACAGGCTTCCCAACCGATCCTTCCCGTTTTCGTTGGGTGTCACGTCCTGCAGGGCCGCCCGGGGGGGTGTTTTTTTTCTTCCTCTTACTCCTCCTCTTCCTCCTCCTCGCGTCACTGTCTCCTCCCCACTCCTTTCGGGATTCAACTCCTGGGAGGCGGAATTACCCCTTCGTCCTGGCATCTCTGTGATGCCAGGCCAAGGGGGCTTTTTCTTGTCTGCGTGAGATTGCAAAACAACAGGAAACCCTCCAGCTGCGCCGCGAGGTGATTTCTCAATCACCACCAGGTAACACTCCTGAAGCCCTCATCGTCCGAATGTGTTCCTTCATATGCTTGTGGTTGTTTGAATGTTCGTGCTTTCCTCTCTTGGCCGCAGGACAGTGATTATTGCCCTTACGTGCTTAACTTCGATTGGGCTTCATTTTTTTTTGGGTGTTCCTGTGGTCCCTAGTTTTGTGGCATGGGATGTTCCAGATGAAGGCCTTTTGATGTCCCTCGTGGCTTCGTAGGACCCCGAGGGTCTTAGTCAGACACCTCCGCCTCCCTCCTTTCTCACCCTCACTGCATACGTTCTCCCTCTCATCGCGGTCATATCACTCATATTCATTGTCGCTCACACTCAGGCTCGCTGGCATTCATATTCTAGAAGCTTTGCGTAACCCAACCAAACGAAGCCCTGCGGCCAGGGCGCTCACCTAACCTTCCGTCACATTCTCCAGTTCCGCGGCTATCGGCTGCACTCCCCCTTTCCTCGTCGCCACGTGCTGCCATCCGCGGCGGTCGTCTGCTTGCTCCCCATCTCTTCACTCTGTCCGCGGCTATCGGCTGCTTTACCCCCCCCTTCTCGTCGCCACAGGATGCAACTTCCAAAGAGGGAAGAGTTGCTGTGGGCCCCTGGGCCATCGGGTCACTTCCAGGCGGCCACTCCTGTCGACTGATTGCGACAGGTCTTGTTTCACCGATGCAGTGGGCCAATGGGGCGGAGTGTTGTTACCTCTTGGGGCTGAGGTACCCCCCCACCACCGAGATAGTTCCTACTTTAGCGTGGGCCTTTAGCTTGTTCGGCCGGCTGAAATCACCCCGTCGTCGGTTTGCCGCTGCGTCGGCCCGTGTTCTTTCGAGACGGCTCGCTCAAGGCGCCTCGCCCTCTCTCGGCTTTCTACATTCCTTGTGCCCGCGGCGTGCGCGGGCCGGGACACACCGGGCGCTGGCCTCGGCCACGTCTGGGCCCATCCTTTGGAGTCGGAACATGCAGTGGCTCCCCCGTCGTCGTTATTGTGACGGCGGTTTCCGCCCCCCCTTGCACATTGGCGTGGTGACAGTACGGTCAGCCTTGCCGGCATTGCCAGATAAGGACTTCGGTCAGGCACCATTCTGGCGCTCGTGCGAGACGTCGGCTGCAGTCACAGGAGTGCCTTCGATATGCACTTGCCGCTCACCGCCCTGGTACCAGGGTTCTCGTGGTCGTTTCCATGGTGGTCGATTTTTACCAGGCTTTGGCCCGCACTCCCTTCAGATGCGTGCAGGCTGACCGACGTTCCAAATGAGTGAGTGGTTTGGCTCTGTTCTCCTGGCATTTCGGCTCCACCTGCGGGTCCGACCCTTTTTTGCTTCCCCCCCCTCGCTGGTTCACCTTCAGCGGCCGGATAGTGGCCTTATCGCTGGCAGATGCTCAGCGTTTCTTTTGCTGTTGGCACACGCTCAGCTGCTTCTCGGCCGGCTCAGTGCTGCGCCGTTAATTATCTGCTTCCCGCGCGCTGTGTCCCAGCCTCGTTCTTTCCGCCCTCTGGACTCTTCCTTGCGGGCCGCGAATCAAAAAAGTAACCCAACCAACCCAGCAAGCAACAATGCCCATTCGAATTGCCTTGGATAGTTAGTGATGCGGTGGATCATGCAATGGATTAAAAAAAGGGCCCGGAAAAACGGCATACCCCAAAACATGGTGGATGGAGAAGGAACCGGAGGAGCACGAGCAGAAGGAGGAGGAGGAGAGGAGGAGGAAGAGGGGGACGAGGAGGAGGAACACAATGAGGAGGAAGAGGAGGAGGAAGAGGAGGAGGAGAAGGAGGATAAATAGGACGAGGACGAGGAGGAGGAGGAGGAAGAGGAGGAGGAGGAGGAGGAGGAGGAGGAGGAGGAGGAGGAAGAGGAGGACGACGGCGAGCAGAAAGGCTAGAAACCTTTTTGGATGCCTCTCGAAGCCTCTTCGCATTTATCCCGGGCGTTATTTGGAGTCATCTTGGGGTGCCTTGGGCCTTGGGGTTCTTTTAGCAGTCCCGGGGCGTCTTGGGTGGGCCTCTGGGGAATTTCTTGGGGCCTCCTGGGGGTCTCTGGGGAGCCTCTTGGGGCCATCTTGGAGGCGTCTCGGGAGCCTCTTGGGGCCTCCTGGGCACCTTTTCCTTGGGGGCATCTTGGGGCACCCTTGGGATCTTTGTGGGCCATCTTGGGGCCACCTTGGAGGAGATCGATCAAAGGATGGGCCGTGGTACAGTGGCCCCCCCCCCATGAGGCCAGCATGTGGCCACCAAAACCGCAGCAGGCTCAGTGAGTTTGGTACTCTCGCCGAGGCACTTCTGGACCCTCTGACGGCCCGCGCTTCCCCCCTGTCGAAGTCCCGGGGGGGGGGAGGGGTAAGCACTTCTCCAAAGGGGAGGTGGGCGCATCCGCTTCCTCCTCCTCCTCCTTCTCCTCCTCTTCCTCCTTACCCTCCTCCTCCACTTCCTCCTCCTCCTCCTCCTCCTCCTCATCGGAAATGCCCTAGACCACTCACGCCCTGAAGGGCTGGTGGGATTCACTCGCTCGCAGTCAGAAGATCAGGATCCGCCACGCTCGATCCTCATACCCACGGATACTCAGACTCACATATAGTCTGGTTTGCTCATGTTCAGAGTCGCTCGCGCACAGAACTGCGCACACGAGACTCACACACAGGCCTGCACCTTTTCTCGGGGTCCAAAGCTCACCGCGACGCGTCAGGCGTGGCACTGGGGCACCTCAAGATGGAGCCGCCAGGGGGCATGCCACTTGTCTGCTCGCGCCCATGGTGGGGATGTCTCGCACGGTGTGTTTTTTCTGGTGGCCCAGGCCCCTCCTCTCCTGAGAGCTGCACCTGCCCGTTCGCGCCCGGAGTGTGGGGATGCCTCAGGCGGTTTGCTCGTGTGGTGGCCCAGGATCCGTCCTGTTGAGAGCCTCACGGTCGCCGCGACAGAGCAGACGGGGCATTCGGGCGCCCCGGAAGGCGGAGGACGCCAGAGAGGGGGACGCTGTCCAGTTCGCGCCCAGATTGCAGGGGGTGTCTCGCACGCTTTGCCCGTTGCGGCGGCTCGGTTCCTTCTCTCTTGAGAGCCCCCTGGCCACCGCGACGTAGCAGGCGTGGGCCCACCAGGAGAGGATGGCCGGGGGCGCATCAGGGGCCCGTTGGCGCCCAGGTTTTGTGGGAGGTCCCAGGCGGCTTGCCTGCCTCGGCGCCTCGGGCGTTCTGTTTTGAGAGCTCCTGGGCCCCAGCGACGCAGCGGGCTTGGCATGGAGCGGCCGGAGGGCGTATCACGGGCCCGCTCGCGCCTCACTTATGGGGATGTCTCGGGCCGTTTGCCCGTTTGGGCGCCGCGAGCTCCTCTCGTGGGAAGGTCCCACGACCACCGCGCTGTTGCAGGCATGGCCTAGGGGGCGTCGCACTTGCCAGTTCGCGCCCAGGTCGTGGGACCTCTCAGGCGAAACGCTGGTTTTGACACCCCCACCCGATGTATTCTCAGAGTCCCAGGATCTTTCCGATGTAGCAGGCATAGGCTAACTTTACCATTTCGACGCACTCGCAGACGGGAGTGCAAGGACCGAAGGTGCCCATGTTGGGATTTCCGCATGGAGTAATGTTGTCCTTGGGGGCGACATGTCCGCGATATCTCTTGTCTGGCCTTGAATCGATAATGTGATTGGCAGCTCTCTTGGGAAGCATGAATTGGTTTGTTCGATTGCTATTGTTCAGGTCCATCAAGATCCCGTATCATGGGACATGTTGTGCAATCGAAGGCGCTCACGGCGAGACACCGCCTATGGCACCAAACGTTGGGCCAAAGTTTTGCCAAGCTAATTGGCAGCGTGTTCCCCAAGCCGTTGAGGAAACCCTTTGGGGAACACTTGCGGGAGGAAAGGAGGAGGAAGCAAATGCCTCCTGGGGGCGTCTTGGGGCCTCTGGCGGGCCCTGTGTGGGCCTCGTGGGGGTTTCTTGGGGGCCTGTGGAGGCCTCTAAGTGCCCCCTTGGCTTTCGGAGGCCGTCTTGGCGGCCCATCAGGGCCGTCGTGGGGTACTCTTTCGGCGGGTTTGGGGCCCTTTGGAGGTCCGTGGAACCGTCTTCGGGCCTTGTTGTGGGCCTCTTGCATGTTGGGTCCCTCTTGGGGTCTTCTGGGGCCGTCTCGGGGCTATCTTGGAAGGAAGCTCGACATGGGGAGTACACGGGGACTTCTACACAATCCCAAGGCTTGTGTGTAAATATCTTAATCTAGCGCGCAGGCTACGATACATGTGTTTACACGTGTATACATATACGTATGTATATGTATACGCAATCATCTATATATATATATATATATATGTATGCATGCATGTCTGTATGTATGTATGCACGTATGTATGTACTGTAATATAGTGCACTGTAGTGTGATGTGATTTGATGTGTTCTGATGTAAGGAAATACAGTGGAATGCAAGGTACTGTAATGCAGTGTTATGTTTGCATGTATGCGTGTAAGGTATTGTAGTGAAATGTCATGTAGTGTAGTGTAGCGTAATGAACTGTATGCATGTGTGTATGTAGGTGTGTATGTTTGTATGTATGCGTGCATGCATGCATGTGTGTATGTCTGTATGTGTGTATGTGTGTAGTCATGTAGGTGTGTATGTATGTGTGTATGTGTGTATGTTCGCAGGTAGATATGTATGTTTGTGTGTGCGTCTGTATGTATGTACGCATGCATGCATACATACATGTATGCATGCATGCATGCATGCATGCATGCATGCATGCTTGTATATATATATATATATATATATATATATGTATGCATGTATGTATGCATGCATGTATGCATGTATGTATGTATGTATGTGGGTATACATACACGTATGTGTAGACATGTCTATCTACATGCATAGGTGTGTGTGTATATATATATATGTGTGTGTACACATCTAGAACTATTGTTCGGCCATCCTCAAAGTCTCCTTGGAGCCCTCGTGTGGCTTTTGGGGGCCTGTTGGGCCGTCAGGAAACATTATTGGGCCGTTTTAGGGCCATCTTGAGTTCGCCGTCTATGAGGTGTCTATGGCAGTCTGGACGGGCGTCTCAGGTGGCCTCTTGGGCCGTCTTTGGGGGCCACTTGAACCGTCTTGGCCGTCTTGCAAGCCTGGTAGGGGCCTCTTGGGGTGCCTTTGGGCGTTCTGGGGAGCCTGTGGGGCCGTCTTGGAGCGCAGGAGGCCCGGAGAGGCGATGACGCTAAAGATATGCAACAATCGAATAATCATTGCTTGTTGTCCTTTGAGGTCCTCTTGGGGGGCCTCTTGGAGCCCTCCAGGGGCGTCCTGGGGGCCCCTTGGGCCGTCTTGAGTCCATCTTGGGCGTCTTGGAGAGCTCTTCTTCTGTCTCGGGGCCCCCTTGGACCGTCCTGCGAATCTTGGGGCCCTCTTGCCTCCAGAGGAGTCGCGCGAGGACAGGCGAGAAGCCACAGGAGGCCCCAGGAGCGCCCAATAGCGCCCAGCATCCGCGGCTGTGGGCCCTTTTGATGTCAACGCAGAGGATTCGAAGGGACCTGGGTATACTCCACCTCATTTCTAGAAGTGCGCATGGATCTTTTACTGTTGGGCGTCTGCTCGAGGATAATTGTTCCTCCTGGGGAATCGTCCAGCTTTGCTTTCCTTCAGGGCCACGCGCGCCGTACTCTTTTATCCTTGAGCTTTGGTGCTGGGGTACCCTCCAGGCGCCTGGAGTCATGGGCGTCATCCTGACGTGGAGCCCCCTTACGCAATCTAGAACAAGCGTCAGACTGGTTCGACGTTGCAACAGGACACCATTAGGAATGGAGGGGTTGGTTGTTTGGCGGCGTGGGATGGATGCTTGACGGGACCAGGAGGTTGATTTAGAATTTCCTTTGGATGTTTCTGAGTTTCCAGTTTCCTGGTGACCCTTCACGTGTATTCACGTTATCCGTAGATGCCCTCGCGATTGCCACGTGATTCGTCGCGTTTTGTTTCTAGGTTTCTCTTGAACTCCAGATAGTTCATGAGGGCAAGCAGCGGGCGGCACTGCCTTAGGGAGCACGTGTCTGAGCCGCATTGGGCTGTCAAGTAATCATCCGCAGGCGGGCTTGTGATCGCCTGGCTTTTGGCAAGCACCCAGCGGCAAGGGAAGCCCTCGTTGCTGAGCGCCCTTCCCTCTTCGCTGTCTTCATCTGGGGCGACTCTCTGGGCCTGGATTTGGGCGCACTCGTGGACGTATGTATAGGTTGCCATCCGTCTTCCCACTTGGACCACCGCGAGGGCTGCTAAGGGGAGAGGATAATACAAGTTGTCGGCAACTATATATATACATATACCATTGTATGCACACGTATATATATGTATATATATATATATATATATATATATAGACGTGTGTGTGTGTGTGTGTTTACATGCATGTATGCACGTCTGTATTTGTGATGTGTACGTATGTACATGGGCTTTCATACCTTACACGTGGGTTTGAAGCGTCCTAAGTGGCTCAGGCGACCAAAGACCTGGGCTAAGTGGGCTCCGCCCACTTCGCGGGCTTATCGAACCCACCCAAGCCACTCAGGTCACTTCTAGCCCACTTATAAGCTAGGTCGCGCTAGATGTAACCCACCTTAGGGTCCAGTTTGACCCTCTTATCCCCTGAGCAACTTCCTCATGTATCCAAGCATGTCCCCGATGTCGTGACTATTGCCACACCGCCGACCACTAGAGGTCTCAACCGCTTCCCCATGGTTGGCTTTTCATCCTGAGGTCTTGTTTGACGGTCCCAGGGCCTTGTGAGGGCCCGGGGAGGCCGCAAACAGTCAAACATCGTTTGTCGCGTTTTTGTTTCCCAGCCCTCCTTGGTTGGGTATTCGTTTTGACTAGAGCACTGCGGGCGAGTCCTTCTTCTCCTCCCCCCGCCTCCCGCTTCCTGCCCTCTCTTCGCCGTCGCTGGGGGGCTGCGATCTGCGAAACTCTCGCCACTTTCGAGGGCTGCTGGTGGGTCCAGCGGAGTGAGGCACCGCGCAGACCTGAGGTAGACCTCGCCGTCCCTGGGGGGGGCTGCGATCTGCGAACCTGTCGCCAATTTCGAGGGCTGCTGGTGGGTCCAGCGGAATGTGGCACCGCGCAGACCTGAGGTAGACCTCGCCGTCCCTTGGTGGGGGCAGCTACGATCTGCGAAGCTGTCGCCACTTTCGAGGGCTGCTGGTGGATCCAGCGGAGTGAGGCACCGCGCAGACCTGAGGTAGACCTCGCCGTCCCTGGGGGGCTGTGGTCTGAGAAATTGTCGCCACTTTCGAGGGCTGCTGGTGGGTCCAGCGGAGTGAGGCACCGCGCAGACCTGAGGTAAACCTCGCTGTCCGTGGGAGGTGGGGGGGCTTCGATCTGCGAAACTCTCGCCACTTTCGAGGGGTGCTGGTGGGTCCAGCGGAGTGAGGCACCGCGCAGACCTGAGGTAGACCTCGCCGTCCCTGGGGGGCTTCGATCTGCGAAGCTGTCGCCACTTTCGAGGGCTGCTGGTGGGTCCAGCGGAGTGAGGCACCGCGCAGACCTGAGGTAGACCTCGCCGTCCCTGCGGGGGGGGGGGGCTGCGATCTGCGAAGCTGTCGCCACTTTCGAGGGATGCTGGTGGGTCCAGCGGAGTGAGGCACCGCGCAGACCTGAGGTAGACCTCGCCGTCCCTGGGGGGCTTCGATCTGCGAAGCTGTCGCCACTTTCGAGGGCTGCTGGTGGGTCCAGCGGAGTGAGGCACCGCGCAGATCTGAGGTAGACCTCGCCGTCCCCTGGGGGGCGGCTACGATCTGCGAACCTGTCGCCACTTTCGAGTGCTGCTGGCGGGTCCAGCGGAGTGAGGCACCGCGCAGACCTGAGGTAGACCTCGCCGTCCCTGGGGGGGGGCTTCGATCTGCGAAACTCTCGCCACTTTCGAGGTGTGCTGGTGGGTCCAGCGGAGTGAGGCACCGCGCAGACCTGAGGTAGACCTCGCCGTCCCTTGGGGGGGGGGGGGGCTGCGATCTGCGAAGCTGTCGCCACTTTCGAGGGCTGCTGGTGGGTCCAGCGGATTGAGGCACTACGCGGCCCTGGGCGGGACCTCGCCGTCCCTGGGGGGCCATGTCATGTTGCTGTTGCTGCCCCGCCGACGTTTCCAGCCCCTTGCCCACAGTCTCCTTTTGGACTTTGCGTCCTCAGTGACTCAGGGGTTCACCTCACTCATCGTTTTTCCCTTGATTGTGGACCTGCGAACCTTCCGAATGCCGCTCGCAGAAGTAAGTGCGTCCATGTCACGTCGCCGCCTTCTCGTCAAATCTCCCACGCTACTCCTGCCCCGCATTGCGTAGGGGTTGGGTACGTCGCCAGGGTAATTTTCCTCCGCAGAACGTCCCATCCTCCTCCACCGTTGAACCCTCTTGGCTGAGGCCGCGCAGCGCGAGGTGCGCGCGCGCGCCTTCCGCGCGCCCCTGCGCCGCGGGTGGCGCATCCGCGGCCCGCCGCGCTGGCCAATGTAGGGTCAGCCTCCTCCGTGACCCAGTGATGCCCCTCAGGGTGGGTGACATCCGCAAGGACGAGGACACGTTCGGTGAGCCACAAGCGGTTTGGCGATCACACCGTGCGGTGAGTCAATGGGGAGCGGGAGTCGCCGCACGGTTTTGGGACGTGCGTCGTTCTCCGGTGACGTCTCGGGCGAGTGGGACCTTCGGGGTCCCAAAACCGTTCGTTGACGCCCTGGGCGGTGAGTTCTTTCGCGATTTCGAGGTCACCGCACGGTCCGTCACCGCCCCGTTGGGGGATCCCCCAGGACAGGCTCCTGCGCGACGACAACCACTCGCTGGGCCACCTCTTCAGGCAGCGGGAGCGCACGCCGCTGCGGCTCAGCTGGGCCCTGCGCCTTTCGCTGCAGGTCGAGGCCATCTTCTTGCTGGTGCTGCTGACGGTCTTCCTGCCCCGCTGGGACCTGCGCCTCCTCTGCCTGGCCGCCGCCGCCGCCATCGCGGGCGTGTGGGTCGCCACCGTCGCCGCGCTGGCCGCCGGGGCCGTCAAGGGCAAGCTGCACTCCAGGGCGCACAGGCCCCCGATGTTGTTCTGGTCCTGGTGGCCCGTGTGGATGTGCCTCATGTGCTGCGCCGCGGCTGCCGCGGCGGGGGCCCTGTGTTTCTACCTGTGGGGCGCGTACCTGAGCACCTACCAGCACCTCGCGGGCCTCGAAGTCTACGAGCGCGTGGACCCGTCCATCGTGCCGGGGCTGCAGATCCAGGACGCTGGCCTCGTGGACTTCGAAGAGGGCGTCGACATCGACCGGGCGAGGGGGGGCTGCCTGGTGCACGGCGGCCACACCTACTGTGTGGCCCCCATCCTGCATGGCGGCAGGGTGCTCGACAACCTCGGCGATGCGCCCCGCTTCGGCTCGTACGACTACTTCGCGGTGGGCGTGGACTGCTGCGCGTGCCCCAACCGGGACTTCCGGTGCGGGGACTGGCGCAACCCGATGGCCCACGGTGGCGTCCGGTCCAGGGACGCCGAGAGCAGGCCCTTCTACAGGCTCGCGGTGGACGAGTGGGCCGCCACGTACGAGAAGAAGCTCGGCTACCCGATCTTCTTCGACTGGGTGGACGACCCCGTCTATCTCGATGGCCCTCCGCACGTGTGCCAGCCCGGTGTGTGCTTGGCCCGCTCGGCGTCAGGGACAGCACGCAGCCTGCGCTGGCTCTCGGTACACCGCCTGCGTCGTATTGAAGGGCTTCGGTGGTGGACAAGCACACGTTGGCGCGGACACGCGTCCTGAGGCTCGTCGACTATCGCTGGAGCGCCCTGTGGAGCCGCGCCGCGCACCTCGCCGGCCTCTGCGCCCTCGTGCCCTTCGCTGCGGCCTTCCTGCTGACGATGGCGCTGAGCGTTTGGCTCGAGTCCCTGGTGCAGGCCGGCGTGGCGCCGCCGACCCAGTGCCAGCGGAGCTCGCGATCGGCGCGGCAGCCATCGCGATCAGGGCTGCGCGATCGGATCACGCGATCGGGTGGCGTGATCGGCCGAGTGATCAGCCAGACACGATGGGCAAATCTTCCACCACCACGACCATATGTAGGACGGGGGAGAAGGGAGGATAAGGAGGTCCTCCTCCTCCTCCTGCTCCTCCTCCTCCTCCTCCTCCTCCTCCTCCTCCTCCTCCTCCTCCTCCCTCTCCTACCTATGGTAGTGGTGGTGGAAGATGGGCCCATCAAGACGCTAAGGTCGCCGAACGGCACGCCTGCCCCGCCGCACGGCTACGAGCGGCTCTGGGAGGCGCTGCTGGCCCAGATGTACCACTACCACTTGGACGAACAGCGCCAGCAGCTGGGTGTCCCTGGCCCCTCCCCGTGGTACGGCACGCCCCACGTCGGCGGAGAGCACGTGCCCGACAGCGCCAAGATCACGAGGGGCGCGACCCCGAAGCCTGGCGTCAAATTCGTCTGAGCCCGCTTCAGCGGCCGTGCGTCGGCGGGCGGGATGCTGCAGACAGGAGTCCTGCTCATCCTCCAGGCCCCTCCGCCCTCCGCTTCACTCCTTTCTTTCTTTCTATATGGATCTCTCTCTCTCTCTCTATCTAAGAAGAAGATTACTCATCCGAGTAAAAAGCATAATAATGATAACCGACACATTAAGACTACATGTTATACAAAAAGGAATCGAAGACTCCTGCGGCGCCACCGCCCCCTGTCAGTTTGGAAACGCCTATGTGGCCGAACGTTGTGGCCATGGCTGGTCCAATCTACTGGACTTGCCACTAAGAGTAAGAATACTACTAGAAATAATGGAACTACTGGTAATAAGCATAAACTACAGTCAAGCATACGAATATTATGAATACGAGGAGAAGGAGGAAAGCAGAGCAGGCTTTGCGGAAGCCAATTCGGGCATTCTTGGAGTCTCCTGGAAATTTCCTGGGGCCTCTTGAACGAGGAGGACGAGGTGGAGGAGGAGGAGGAGGAGGAGGAGGAGGAGGATAAAGGAGGAAGGAACAAAACATGAGTAGGCGGAGGACGAGGAGGACGAGGAGGAGGAGGAAAAGCAGGAGGAGGCGGAGGAGGAGGAGGACGAGGAGGAGGAGGAGCAGGAGGAGGAGCAGCAGGAGGAGGAGCACCAGGAGGAGGAAGAGGAGGAGGAGGAGGAGGAGGAGGAGGAAACCTGCCCTCACGCCAGCGCGCCCTCCCGCTCAGCCGCGGCCGCCGGCGAGGGGGGCGGGGGGTGCGGGCGCCGCGGCGGGCAGTGGCGCCGCCGGGCCTGCAGAGAGGCGGCCGGGGCGGCCGGGGGCGGCTGGGGAGTGCGCGGCGACCGCGCCAGCGATCACGACGACGACTACGGCGAGGACCACGGCCGCAGCGACGACCACGACAACCGTGAGGAGGAGGAGGAGGAGGAGGAGGAGGAGGAGGAGGAGGAGGAAGGAGGAGGAGGAGGAGGAGGAGGAGGAGGAGGAGGGGAGGGAGAGGAGGAGGAGGAGGAGGAGGAGGAGGAGGAGGAGGAGGAGGAGGAGGAGGAGGAGGAGGAGGAGGAGGAGGGAGGGAGGAGGCGAAGGGGGAAGTAGGGTGGGGGGGTG
>CAUYUJ010017501.1:0-15000 GCA_963575745.1 Prorocentrum cordatum | reverse complement strand
GCCGACGACGACGAAGACCTTTGCGGTGGCGGCAACGCCGACGACGTTGGCGGCGGCAACGACGACGGCGGCGCGGCGGCGGCGGCGGCAGCGACGCTGCTGCAGCCGCCGTTCGCGAGGTCCCGGAGGGCGCCGCGAGTATCATTTTGTGCGGCAGCTTGGCGTGGGCTCCTTCGGCGTGGCGCACAAGGCGATCGCCCAGAGCAACAAGAGCGGCATGAGCATTGACTCGGGGGTCCCCAAGCGGTGTGGTGACCACGCCGCGTGGTGAGCCAGTGGGGAGCCCGGGTCACCACGCGGCTTTGGGACCCGGGTGCTTATCTGAGGATGTCTCGAGCGACTGGGGCCTCCGAGGTCCCAAGACCATGCCGTGACGGACAGCGCGGTGAGGTCGTTGGGGAGTCCGAGGTCACCACGCGGTCCGTCACCACACGGTTCTGGGGCCTTGAAGTGACTTTCGGATGCCCGCGCGGATTTCTCGGGCTGGCGCTGGACACCCTCCCGCTGGCGCGCTCCACGTGCTCGGGAATCGGGTGTTTGGAGCGGGGTGCAGCTCCTACCCCCGAAAAGTCCGCGCGGACTTCCGAAGGCGTCACCCTGAGGGTTAGGCTCATGCCGTTGATGTTCCTCCATAGGCATAGCATGGCATGGCAGAAGGAGGAAGAGGATGGATGGATGAACGGGGGAAAGGCAGATGGATTATCCTGAGCACCTCCATAACCTTCCCAGCGTGATGCTGCTCATGCTGCTGTTCCTGCTCCCGCTGCTGCTGCTGCTGCTCCTCATCATCCTCGCTCTCCACATCATGGTCTGTGTCGTGCTCTTACTGATGCTGCACATCCTCCCCATCATGACCTCGACTCTTCTCCTGCGTACACCGCTGCCTCTACTCACCCTTCTCCCCGTTTCCGTCTTGCTCGTTACTCTCTTCCTTCTCCCCCTCCGCTCGCTGCTTACATTCGACCTGCTGCTGCTGCTGCTGCTGCTGCTGCGGTTCCTCCCCATCTCGCCTTCGCGCCTGTTTTCCCCCTCCCGGTCCTGATCCTCCTCCTGCTCTTCCTCCTCTTCTCGCTCCTCTTGTCCCCCACCTACTACCTTCCTTCCTCTCCTCCTCATCTTATTCTAGACGCTTCGCGTGATCCCCACCAGCCCATCCAGAAAGGATGCCCAGGCGAGTTGCCCTGATCAGGGATGTGGAGGAGCATGCAGTGGAAGTAAGGGCTGGGGAAGCCGCCGTACCCCAAGGGGGGGAGGATCGAGGAGGAATTGGAGGAGAAGGAGGACGAGAGGAGGAGGAGGGAGAGGGGGAGAGGGAGGAGGAGGAGGAGGAGGAGGCGGAGGAGAGCAGGAGGATGAGGAGGAGGAGCAGGAGGAGGAGAAGGAGGAGGAGGAACACGCGGATGAGTAGGAGCAGGTGGAGGAGGAGGAGGAGGAGGAGGGCGAGCAGGAAGGCCAGAGGCCTCTTGGCTGTCTCTCGGAGTCTATTCAGATGTCTCTCGGATTATCTTCGAGTTTCTTGGGGTCCTATTGGGGCGTTTGGGGTGCCTCTTGGCGGTCACAGGGGCCTCGTGGAACGTCCTGGGTGCCTTTGTGGAGCCTCTTGAGGCCTCTTGGGGCTCTCTTGGGATCCTCTTTGGGATCTCTTTGGGGCCTCTTGAGGGCCTCTCGGGGCCTCCTGTGCGCCTCGTGGGGCCCTCTTGGAGCACTCTTGGGAGCGTTGGGGGCCATCTTGGAGGAGATCGATCAAAGAAGGGGGGTCCCGTATTAGAGCAGCCTCATCCCGGGACGCCCAAAGAAGTCCAAAACCCGAATGAGAGTGATGATCGTTCCTTTCTCGCCGAAGCCGCCTCGGGCGCTCCAATGGGTCGCTGGGCCTGTCGAGGTCCAGGGGGGGGGCTCCCCAACGGGGAAGAAAGAGGGTTGGAACATAAACCTCGCAAAACCACTTACGCCCTAAAGGGCTGGTGGGATGGTCATGTCTCCTGTATTCCGATGACGATGACGATTGCGATGCCGATGACGAATCCGACGACGACGACAATGACGATGACGATGATGATGAGGATGATGATGATGATGATGATGATGATGGTGATGATGACGATGATGACGATGCTGATGATGGCGATGCTGATGATGATGGCGATGACGATGACGACGACGATGTCGGTGATGATGTTGTTGATGATGAAGGTGGTGACGATTGTGGTGATGCTGCTGCTGCTGCTGCTGATGATGATGATGATGCTGATGACGCTGATGAAGACGCTGATGTTGGTGATGATGACGATGATGGCGGGGCGATGATGGTCATGATGCTACTGCTGATGCTACTGCTGATGATGAAAGGTGATCGTGGTTGTTATGATGATGATGTCGATGATAATGATACTGATGATGATTGTGATGATGATGACGATGCTGATGCTGATGACGAGGAAGAGGAGGAGGACCATGACGATGATCAGGATGGTAATGATGCTGCTGCTGATGATGATTATGGTGGCGATGATGGTGATGATGATGGTGACGGCGACTGTGTTTCTGATGATGATGATGATGATGATGCTGCTGCTGCTGATGCTGATGCTGTTGCTAATGCAGATGGCGATGATGCTGATGCTGCTGCTGCTGATGATGATGACGATGATGATGATGATGATGCTGATGATGATGATGATGATGATGATGATGATGTTGCTGCTGCTGATGATGATAATGATGATGATGATGATGATGATGATGATGATGATGATGATGATGATGATGATGATGATGATGATGATGATGATGATGATGATGATGACGATGGTGATAAGTAGGCGGAGAGGCACCTCTCCCTCCTCCCCCCGCCGTCTACGTTCTGTCCAAGGAGTACTGAGGTGCGGAGATTCTGATTCGCTTCGGGATGCTCCGGCACGCTCCAGGAGTGCTTTTTGGGGAGTCCTCGAGGGAGCTCCAGACTTTTGCCGTCGGGGCTCTCGAGGGGTCAGGAAGGGATGGGGTGGGAATAGAGTCAACACGCACAGTAATGATGGGCAACCTTCCCCAAGGGTGCCCTTGCATGCCTCCCCTTCGGTCCATCTTGGCCGCTTTCGCTGGCCGCGCCCCGCTTGCATAGTGTCGACGTGGCCTTCCAAGGCCCTTGCGTCCTCACCACGCATCCTTCTGATACGGGCCGACTGCATAGCAGAGCGAGGAGGGGGCGAGAGGGGGGGGGGGGGGGGGCGAGGGGGAAGGGGGGGGCGCGGAGGCCTCTGGGCCAGGGCGAGGGGGGGGCGGGAGAGGGAGGGGAGGAGAGGGAGGAGGGCGAGGGAGGGGCGGGGGGGGGGGGAGGGGGCGAGGGAGGGGGGCGAGGGAGAGAGACGGTTTCTTTGGGAGGTCGTGGGGGTGCGGCCCGGGAGCTTCCGGGGGGGCCTCCAGGGGCGCTCCCCGCTCACCCCCCTCCGGTGGATCCCCCGGGGGATCTCGGGGGGCGGTGGTGGTGGGCTGCGGCATGGCTCGGGAGGAGGAGGAGGAGGAGGAGGAGGAGGAGGAGGAGGAGGACCAGTGCAAACCCAAGAGTCACCAACGATGTTGGAATGAACCCTCCCTCCAAGCTCCCTCTTCATAGGTTCCTACAAAGGGTCATGTCCATTGAGGGAATTGCTTCGTTGGAAGACAACCTTTTGAATATCCTGAAGCATGCCAAAACAAAATTCTCGGGATTCCAACGCCACGTATCAACCTGACTGCTGCGTTTTGGCGATCCGAAATCGTGCCATAACGCCATTTGTTGGATTTCAACACCGCGAACCAACATACTTGCTGCAGCCGCGTAAACCGCAATCCGTCCAAAACACTATTTTTTGGTACGTTGATCATGGGAATTCGTGAAACCCTTGCAACGTTTTACAAAGAATGTGCGCCGCGCCAGGGCAAGAGCAACATTTTGAAAACCACCCGCCCTCAATCCGTGAAGCTCTTGCAATGTTTTACAAAGAATGTGCGCGGCGCCAAGGCGAGAGCCACATTTTGAAAACGACCCGCCCTCAATCCGTGAAGCTCTTGCAAATTTGTACAACGAATGTGCGCGGTGCCAAGGCGAGAGCCACATTTTGAACACGACCCGCCCTCAATTCATTAAACTCTTGTAGGTTTTTGAAACGAATGTGCGCGGCGCTATGGCGAGAGCCACATTTTGAAAACCACCCGCCCTCCATCTGTGAAACTGTTGTCACTTTTTAAGCTTCAGAGTCATGAATGGTGAGGAAGTCTCAGGCGAAACGCCCGGCCCGCCCTAAAAACTTGCCTCGGGGTGCGACAGGGAGGAGCTATCTATAAGGAGAAGGGATGGAGGAGGAGGAGGAGGAGGATGAGGAGGAGGAAGGAAGGAACAAGTACCCATACCGCTACACTTCGCCTACTTGTTCCCCTGTTCGGACCTCCTGGGAGGCCTGCGTTGCCATCGCTGGATTCGTGTCGAGATCTTGGTCAAACCGCACCCGAGGAGAGGGCCCTGGGAGTAGCGGTATCGGTGCTTTTCTTGTTGGGGTTTCCCCAGAATGGTCGTCGATGCGTGCTCCACTCACTCCGACTCCGATGCGGAGCAGCTTGAGAGGAAACAAGGCTTAGGTCGGGCATGTGCCCCTACAGGCTGATTTTAAACGAAAAATGAAAAATATTCAAAAATTCGCCCGAAGAGTCAAACATAGTCCAACAAATTGTATTCTGCTCATTTTCGACTATTTTTGAACACTCCTCCTGTGGAGGGGCACGCCCGATTTGAAACAAGGCAGGCGCGTCGATCGTGATGCACACGAGCAAGTTCAGACCGAGCTTGCTTGCCTGCACCTTACTATCGAGCCGTCTGCCCGGGGGCGACAGGACCAGGAGAGGGGGAAGAAGGGAGAGTGGGAGGGGGATGAGCTAGGTTTCGGTCGGGCGTGTACCTCTACAGGAGGAATATTCAAACATAGTCAAAACATATTAAGAACATTATTTCCCGACTATTTGGGAGTATATTTGGAGTATTTGTTGTTTGTCCTCCAGAATCCGCCTGTAGGAGGATATGGCCGACCCAAGGAGAGTGGTCAGGGGGACAAGCTAGGTGCGCTCGCGCCATGCTTGGCATCCTGTCCCTCATATTTACCCTTTTTCCGTCGTGTGTTTGTTGGCTATCTGCCAGCGGGTGTCATAGCAGACCCGGAACCACCCAGAGGATCCCATCGTATCATGCGCAGTCATAGAATGGGAAGTTGTGCACACTGGAGGAGGATGGGGAGGGGAAGGAGGAGGAGGAGGAGGAGGAGGAGGAGAAGAGGAGGAGGAGGAGGAGGGGGAGGAGGGGGAGGAGGAGGAGGAGGAGGAGGAGGAGGAGGAGGAGGAAGAGGAGGAGGGGGTGGTGGATGAGCAAGAGGATGAGCGGGATGGAGAGGATGAATAAGGAGAAGGACAAGGAGGAACATCAGGCACCTTAGCAGGAACGCAGGAGGACCAGACAAAGGCGGAGGAGAGAAAACGAGCGGCGCGACAACGACGAGGAATGACTCAGTTTCAGAATTGTGACCCGCGCTGTGGCGAGAACGCCGTTCTTAACGACGGGAGCAACGTCGATCCTACAACTCGGCGAACGCTGCAGCGGGAACGTAATTTTGAAACTCCGAGAATGCTTTACTTGAACACAACGACATTGAATACCACCTCTTGAAAACATCTATGCAACAAAACAACTGTGCGGGAGCAAAGCGTCCCCGATCGGGCAGGTTTTTTTGTAGAGAGGCGAGTAGTAATCATAGTGAGTACTTGTGCAGGGGGAGGGCGAGGTGAGTGAGGGGGCGGAGGAAGGGGGAGGAGGGGAAGAGGGAGTGAAAGGAGAGGGGACGGGCCACGATGGGGGTGGGAAGGTGGAGGGCTACGCGGGTGGAGCCGTAGCGAGGTGGAGCGGAGGGCCGACGGCGGCGTCTTCGTCTGCAAGGAGATCCGATGGGGCGGGCTCCATCCGGCGGAATGGGGGGGGAAGAGGGCGATCAGAGGCGAGAGCACGTCAGGCGCTCACGAAAGCAGAAGAAGACAAAGCCGCAGAAGCATAAGCATTCGGAGATCCGCGCGGACTTCTTGGATCGGCACTGTGCTCCCCTGGCGTCTCCTCCGGCGCCAATCTTGGCGCGCTCCGCGCGCCAGGGAGGGGGGTCCAGCACAACTCCAAGAAACCCGCACGGACCTCCAACATATTATACATAGGTAGTCTTTTTGTCTTCGTCTTCTTCTTCTCCTTATGCTTAGCATTTGGATTATTGCTTGTCTGTTTCTTCTTATTTTTCTTTCAGGAAGGCCTGACTTTGGAGGGTCGGAGGAGTTGGCCTTTCCTCCTCGGCACGAGGCGGCCAGTGCTCCGACGGTGTTCCGCCTCGGTCCGAAGAGGCGGCATCGCCCAAGGGACGGGCAAGGACCAGAGGGGGGTGGATTACAGCCTGGCCAGGGCCACGAGGCCTCCCCAGACCTCGCCGCCCCTCGTCTTGCTCCACTGCGTCCCCCCTGGCTCCGGAGGAGGAGGAGGAGGATGAGGAGGAGGAGGAGGAGGAGGAGGAGGAGGAGGAGGAGGAGGAGGAGAAGAAGGATGAGGAGGAGCAGCAGGAGGAGGAGGAGGAGGAGGAGGAGGAGGAGGAGGAGGAGGAGGAGGCCCCCCCGGGCCGCGCGCCTGCCTCGGGCCATGCTCTGCGAGCCCCTCTCTTGCATGCGCCCCCCTCCGCGGGCGCTCCTCCCGAAAAGGGAGGCAGCCGGCGGCATGAGCCCCACGGCTCCCGCGCGGCCGTGGCGGCGACGCTTGGGCAAGGCCTGTGCGGCTGAGGGCGCCCTCAGGTCGGCGCCACCCCCCCAAACGCTAATGCGGTGTGTGTGTGTGTGTGTGTGTGTGTGTGTGTGTGTGTGTGTGTGTGTGTGTGCGTTGCCCCCCCCCCCCCCCCCAGGGGGCGACGCGCGAGAAATATAATAGTAAGAGGTGCGTCGAGGCGGGCGCTTTCTGGCCACACTGCTCGGGGAAAGATGTACTACAGGATGAGTGCCCATCGGTCGTTGAGAGCAGGTCGTATTTCTGGATTCCCAGATTCCAATCTGCTTTAGGCGCCTTCCTACTTCAATGATCGAGTGGCTTCACCTTTCCCGTCCTCCTTAGGGGGCGGGCGGAACCCAATCTAGTTTCAACGCCGTCCTACTTAATGCTTTGACCTACTTCCGACCGATGGGTATACTCTGAGTAGGGCTGAGAGTCAGAAAGCGCCTTCCTCTGCAGGACCACCAGAACAGGACGTCAAGGTGGTCCAACGCCTCGCCGGTTAAGCCGACGAAGCCGTGCAACATACAACCGTTCGCTGATATCCAAGCTTTTGACTTGACGCTGGGTGTGGTGCATCAGCTTCAGCTTGACCGAACAGGTTGGTTGTGCCTCTTGACGTCCGTTTGGGGTGTTCTGCAGACCTGACCCCCCAGACCTACTCAAGGCATGCTAGATTCGTGGAAGTCGATTAATGGAGAGGAAGCAGGCTGCCAATTAATTTCCAGATGTCTTAGAAATGTTTCAAACATGTTTTAAACATGATAGCATTCTTGGAGTGTCCACTGTCATGGCATCCACAATACTAGATGTTTGCGTAGGACGCGCTAGTGCCCTTGTGCGTCCCATCGGGCGGGGGGGGGGTCTCGATCCATGGGCCCAACGAGGGCACAGCCCAGACGTGCGAACTCCACCGCCGTGCCGCCGACGCCACCATATGCAAGAGGCCTGCGCCACGCTGACGACCCCCAGAGAGGGAGGGCGAGGGAGGGAGAGGATGGCATGGACGACGACGGCGGCACGGGAGTAGGAGGGGGGAGAAGGAGGAGGAAGACGAGGACGACGGGAAGCTTTTTGATGCTCTGGGGGCCTCATCGAGCTCCCTCGTGGAGCCTCGTTGAGTCAAGCGAGCCGTCGAGGGTCGTTGCTGGGATCTCCTCTCTTCCAGGCTGTTGCTATTTTCCCAAAGCGTGCATCCCCAGAGGGCTCGACCGGTTCTTTGGGAGCGGTTTTTCGTCCAGGGTAGTGGTTTGAAGGTCCCAGGGCCCGGTGAGGGCCCCCCGGAGCCAGAAGCCAGCAGCACAAACATCCGTCGCACGGTTTTTCACGACGCGAGGGGGTCTTAGGATATCCGAGGAGCACGTAATAGCATAAACCAAATTGGGCGGCGCCAGAGGCGCCGCCAGGGGTCTACAGCGCCGATGCGAGAGGTCCGCGCGGGCCTGAGGTCCTTTTCGCTAAACCACGTTTTATTAGTGGGGCTTCTGTCCATCCCCGATGTACGCCATTAGTTGTTCCCCGGGATATGGCCGATGGCCCCTGGGAACCTTCGAGGCTTGATGTCGTACAAGGTTGAGGCCACTCATGCAGTGCCCGAGAGGCCGGGCCAACTGTGCTGCTGCGCTCGTGCGCCCGCCTGGAGGAGGAGGAGGAGGAGGAGGAGGAGGAGGAGGAGGAGGACGACGACGACGAGGGGAGGAGGGGACGGGTGAGACGTCGGAGTCGGAGCCGGAGCTGCAGTCGGAGCCAGAGTCGGAGGAGGAGGAGGAGGAGGAGGAGGAGGAGGAGGGCGATAATCTCCCTCCCCCGCCTCCTACCCCTCCTGCTCCCGGGAGGCATCTGGGGACCCCCCCCTCCAGCTCGTGCCAGCCACCAGCAGAGGCACTCCAGCTCGGTGTGCCTCCAGCTTCCGAGCCACCCTGGAAGAGCCTCGGGGTGCCCCTTTTTCCCCTCTTGGCCCCGTGGGAGGGGCCACAGCTCGCCAGTGTGCTGCCCGGTGCTCCCCCGCCGCCCTGGGGGCGTCTTGCAGGGGCCAGCCCTGACATCCCTGCGCCGCGGCGGAGTCAGGACGGGCGGCCTTCTGCCGTCTTTCGGCCTGCAGGGTCCCCCTGCCGGTCCCCAGGACCGTGGAGTCTGAGGGAGGAGGAGGAGGAGGAGGAGGAGGAGGAGGAGGAGGAGGAGGAGGAGGAGGACCGCCTTCCCTCCTAGACCCCGACGTCATGATTTGTTCATCACGTCGACCCCCAGATGTCGTCCTGAGTCGTTTTCTGACGGTCCCGACCGGTAAGGGCCTCCTGAGGCCGAAGATAGCGAGAAACCTCCCGTCGTGACTTTGTTCATGGATCCAGGGTGTCTGGGCTTCCAGGAGGCCCAGCAGTCGAGGGACCAAAGTCCGCATCGTATGCGCCGAAACGCCCCTATCCTCTTGGGGTCTTCGCCAACTATACTCGGCGGCTCGCCCGGGGGGAAGCGAGAGGTGGCGGGCCTTCTCAGAAGGCTCGGAAGTCGCCCGGCCTTCTGAGAAGTTGTCCATCCCCGAAGGCACAGAAAGCCTTCTCAGAAGGCGCCAGGGCTTCTGAGAAGTCCCGCCGCCTTTGGACGTGTCCCGGCCGTCCGAGAAGTCGTCGGTCCCCGAAGATACGGAAAACCTTGCAGGAGGCGCCAGGGCTTTCCGAGAAGGCTCGCCGCCCTCTGAGAGGGCCCCTGCTGAGAGAGGGCCCCCCTCGCCCGCCGCCGACATAATTACCCAGAGATCCGACGTTGCCAAACATTGCAACATCGCAGAGCATCACGACTGGTGCCCTGGACCCCGTCCCTCTGCGCCACTTTTCGAGCCGGATCGATCCGTGCGGGTCACGGGGCCCGAAGTGGAGCGAAGACGCCCGCTGGGAAAAGGATGCAACGCCAGGTTCTCTCAGGGTGCACCAGCACCAATCCCCTGGCCGGACCGGTCGCGGGCCGGAGGCACGCCTGTCTGGGCACGCGTGCGCGTTCCTGCCAGGGAAGCGTAAGACTCGAGTGCGCCAGAGCTCGGGCTTGCCGACGCTTTTCGACGAGCTCGTCCTGGCTTTTCAAGTTCCAGTGGGCGTGGAATGTTTGCAGCGGGAGCTCGCGTCGAATTTCAAACGAGGTCTCGTCATTTGCATGACGACCCCGTCAGGCCAGCCCGAGTCCCCAAAGCCGAGTCCTACGTCTTCCCGATTCTGAGCACACGCGCGTCTTCCTGAGTGAAACGAGGCCGCCTCTGCCGGCGGAAGCTGGCGGATTTTCAGATCAGCCTTCAGGCCCAGATTCCCTCGAGCAATGAAAAATTCACGACGGGATTTTTTCCGCTATTTCCAGCGTCTGGGGGCCCTTATTGGGCCTCCGGGCCGTCAAAACCCTACTCGGGATGAGAAAATGGTCCTCGGGAATGGGTCGAGACCTCCAGGGGTCGACGTTATGAAGATCTCATGACGTCGGAGGTCTGCGGGGATGGCTCGCAGGCGATTGGAGAGACCTGACGGCCGGTGCCGCCGACCCTGATCGAAAGGGCTAGGAGTGGGGGGAGGAAGCGGAGAATGAGGAGGAGGAGGAGGAGGACGAGGAGGAGGAGGAGCAGGAGGAGGAGGAGGAGAAGGAGGAGGAACAGGAGGAGGAGGAGGAGGAGGAGGAGGAGGAGGAGGAGGAGGAGGAGCAAGAGGAGGAGGAGGAGGAGGAGGAGGAGGAGGAGGAGGAGGAGGAGGAGGAGGAGGAGGAAGTGCATCCTTTGTGTGCCCGCTCGAAGAACGTGCGTCCCGGGAGTGTGATATTCTGACTTGGGACGTGCTCCCGGAAGAGGAAGAAGTGCATCTCGGGCGTGCCGCTCGAGGAAAATGCGCCCTAGGGGGGGGTATTTTGACTCGGGGCCCGCTCCCGGGACGCCTCCGCGAGGAGGAGGAGGAGGAGGAGGAGGAGGAGGAGGAGGAGGAGGAGGAGGAGGAGGAGGAAAGGAGGAGAGCAGGAGGAGGAGGAGGAGGAGGAGGAGGAGGAGGAAAAGGAGGAGGAGGAGGACCAGGAGGAGGAGGAGGAAGTGCATCCCGTGCGTGCCCGCTCGAGGAAAGTGCGCCCCGGCGGGCGTCGTATCTGCCCCGGGACCCCCCCTCCCCCCTCTCCCCCCCCCTCTGCGGGGAAGGGATCAAAGGGAAGGGGCTTCCCTTCGACTCCACTACGACGTCGTTTAATTTCGCTTTGGATAGCGCGCTGGAGGAGGAGAGCCCTGGGAGGAGGAGTACGGAGACGACGTTGACGACGAGTCGAACGGAGAAGCCCTTCACACACGCCGACAGGGTCGGCGGATTTTTATTCACCAGTCCCCAAGTTCCGCCCAAAAAATTTGGCCGATCAGAGAAGGGGGGACCCTGGGATACACACCAAGGGGGCTATATACACACAGATTTATATATATATATATATATATATATATATATATATATAGTCGGATGCACACCAATCGAGGACGGACGCCCCCCCTCTCCCAGGGTGGTGCCCCAAATTTCTGGTCCCGTCGCAACTTCCCAACAAGCTTGGGATGGGGATCGACATATCCCTGCTGATTCCAGCTTTTTGGGGTTCAAGGGCGCCAGAACCCGCCATACTACTAGCCCTTGGCATCGCTCGGAAGTGTGCGTTTTTCCCTGGCGAGGACCCTCGAGGAGCATCTTGGATCCCCTTGCGGAAAGTACACCCGCGAATCCGAGAAATGCGCACGGAAGTGGACGTCCGAGCGATGGCGAGCGCCACGTGAGGGCGTGCATGCCCAGATCCTGGGCCCCAGGGCGGGCCTGGCCCGGGCCCGTGCTGGTGCACAGAGGGCGCCCTCGTCTGGGTTGGCCTCTTTGCTATGTGTGTGTGTGTGTGTGTGTGTGTGTGTGTGTGTTCTCCTGGTTCCGATGACGCAGCAGTCGCCGCGGGCTCTGCGGCGGGGCTGACCGCGCCACGCGCTCGGGGAGCGATCTGACCCCTGAGCTGCCCGGCCCGTCCCTGCTTTCCTTCGGCCGCGCCCTCCCCCTGCTCCTCCCCTTGTACGGTGGCGCAGTTCGCTTTAACGGCATCCCCGTTTAGGCATTCCATCGCCAGCGCAGACGACCCCTGCCTAGCCGCCGACGGAAAAAGTTGTCGTGTGGCTTGGTGGCCTCCCGTCCGCACAGGCCCAGGTTCCCTTGAGCCACGAAGAAGTTCCGACGGCAGGTTTTTCGCTATCTTCGGCTTCTGGGGGCCATTGCTGGCCTTCGGGGCTGTCAAAAACGATTCAGGATGAGAAACCAGTCCCGAGACATGTGTCGAGACCTTTTGGGGCCGACGTCGTTGCAAAATCATGACGTCGAGGGCCTGGGAACGGGGCTGTGCCTGACGCAGGGGGTCTCTGCACACCGAGGTTGATGCACGCGCGAAAGCTTGCGGTCGTGCCTCTTTCGCTACCGTGAGGAGATCGCGCTGAAGGGCATGAAGGAGGGCGCCCGCGCCGCCGCCGGCGAGGAGGTGGCCCTGCTGCGCCGGGTCTCAGCCGGGAGCCGCCGCTCGCCGCCGCCGCTCGCGGCCGCTGCCAGCCCGCCGCCGCCGTGGGGCTATCCTTCGGGGTCTGCTCGGCGATGCCCGGGGCCCACTTGGGGCACCGCGCGGGGGTTGCTTTGTATCTGGCTGGGCCTAGCTCGCGATGGCCGAGCGCGTTCCACTGTTCGCAAAGTGCCGATTCGCAAGCGTCTCAAACAAGCACGTCTGCATTTATATAATGGATCGTACATCCCCCCGCGGCGGATCCATGCCACTTGCGAGTGGTAACTTTGCGAGTAGCGGCGGTGCGCGCCTGTCTACATGAATGGGCTGCAAGTGTCCTCAGTGGCTCGGGTGGTTTCGCTAACTCCGCTACGTGGGCGGAGCCCACCTCGCCCAGACCATTACTCCTAAGCCACGAAGGGCACTTTTGGCGCTCGTATAAGCTATTTTAGGCTCTCTCTCTCTCTCTCTCTCTTTTTCTGTTTGTTATCTCTCTGTATACATAGATGTATATAAGCCACCTTGGCATCCACGTCTAGCCCCTGCATCTCCCCGGCAACCGCCGCCGTGATTCAAGCATTCCCTTTTGCGAGGTGAACAGCACGACGGCAGCTGTATTCTGTTATGTTGAATTCTCGTTCCCAAATAATGATTATTGTGGATCCCCCTTGCCCAGTGCACATTTGTGTTTTTCAATTAATGTGCCCCCCCCGGGGCTCGCACCCTGTTGCTCACCAAGGAAAGTCTTTGTCCTCAATCTGTGTTGTTGGCCCCCGGCCAACAACAACAGCGTCTACCGCATGATATCACCTCACAGTGTATTTCCAATTCGCGCTCTCGCGCAGGACTTCTTCATAGTGTATGTGGGAATCGCGCTGTCGCGTGGTAATCCCTCTCAACTTGTTGCGGCGCCATGCCCCCAAGACTCAGGAATCACGCTTCGGCTTTAGTTTTCCTAACGATTTACTTGGGAATCGCGCTGTCGCTCGAAACTTTCTTGCATTAACGTTGGATTGACGCTTCAGCGACCCGCCCGATCGACCCAGCCGGCTGGGCCCGCCCGCCCGACCTGCCCGTCAGGGTCCGCCGGCCCGACCCGCCCGTCTGGTCCTGCCGTTTGTCGTCCTGCTTGTAATCGTCCTCCTGCGAATTTCTCTCGTGCTCCATCCCTCTCCCTCCCCCTTGTCTTCCCTCCTCCCTCCCTTACCCTGTTTTTAGCGGCTGCGCCAGCAACACTCAGCATATAGGGAACCTATACCCCCAAGAGGGGCACGATCGAAGACGAACAGGACGTTTACCGACGGTTTGGGATACACGTGTTGTTAGGCACGCGAGCAGATAAGAGCGAACAGTCTTGTGAATGATGGAATTTCTTCTTCTGAAGAATTCTAGCCAGATGATCCCCCCCCGTGCCCACTGTGTTTTTCAGTTAAAGTGCTCCGCAGGGGCTCGCACCCTGTTTTTGCACCAGGGAGAGTCTTGCGGCTCAGATTGGGCCCTTCCCTGCACTGTATCTCAAAATCGCGCTCACGCGTGGTATTTCATCGCAATGTTTTGCGGCGCCGTGCCCCCCAAAGGCTCAGGAATCACGCTATGGCTTTGATTTCTTGACGATTTACTTGGGAATCGCTCTATCGCTCGAACCTTCTTTGGATTCATGTTGGATTGACGCTTCAGCGACCCGCCCGATCGACCCGGCCGGCTGGGCCCGCCCGCCCGACCTGCCCGTCAGGGTCCGCCGGCCCGACCCGCCTGTCTGGTTCTGCCGTTTGTCGTCCTGCTTGTAATCGTCCTCCTGCGAATTTTCTCTCGTGCTCCATCCCTCTCCTTCCCACTCTCTTCCCTCCTCCCTCCCTTACCCTGTTTTAGTTTTTTGCGAAGGTAGGGAAGAGTTGCCCTCACTGGGGGTACGATCGAAGTCGAAGAGGGCGCATATTGAGGACTCGAGATATACGTGTGCTTGATAGGCACGCGAGCAGATAAGAGCGAAAATGTTTGGATTGGTGTTGTGGTCGTTGTTGAGTTTTGTTTGTGTTGTTGTTGCTGTTGTCGTTGTTGTTGTTGTTATTTGTGTTGGTGTTGCTGTTGTTATAGTCGCTGTTGCTGCTAAGTTCGGCCACTGGGGGCCGTCACCGAGCCACGGGGGATGCAAATCATGACTTCGGGGGTCTGGCGACGTGTGTCGGTCCAATGTGTGCTTACCCCGATCAGCTGCGCCGATGGCGCAGCGTGAGCATGGCCAGCACGGTGCCAGCCCCACCCGCACTGTCTGCGTCGTATTGACGAGCTTCGGTGGAGAGGCACCCGTTGGCGCCAACACGCTCACCGCCAACCAAACCACCCCAACCCAACCCGAAGGCGTTGATTTGTCTTCCATTTCTCCAGTGTGAGGGGGCGGTCGGGGAACATGGAGCAAACACGCATATGACGCTGGCATCCCCCCCCACCCGAAGTTCGGGGGGCGAAATTCGGGTCTTCGGGTTGGGTTGGGGTGGTCTGGTAGGCAATCGCACAGGTTATGAGGATCAGCGGGTTGCCCTTGATGGGCTGCTCGTGATTACAGGTGTGACCCCTCGCCAGAGCGACGACTCTCGGTGTGGGTCCCTAATTTCCACCCCCAGCAGGAGGGGGAGGAGGAGGAGGAGTAGGAGGAGGAGGAGGAGGAGGAGGAGGAG
>CAUYUJ010017500.1:224905-234101 GCA_963575745.1 Prorocentrum cordatum | reverse complement strand
CGCGCGGAGCGCGTTTATGTCGCCTTTTCTCCTTCCTCCAATTACCATGGGAGGGCGCGCTGGTGCAGATGGCAGTTGGCCTTCGGGGGGCCCCCTCGTCGCCACCACTGGGCGCAGCTCGGAAAACTTGTGCGCTTTTGGATCCCAGGAGGGGTCCGGGCACCGACTTGGAGCACCCGGTGCCCCAGAGATCCGACGTCGGAGAAGAAATTGCAGCACCGTACATACTCACGCCCAGAGCCCTGGACCCCACCTTTCTTGGTGGGCCTGTTTTCCACCACCACCACCATAAGTTGGAGGGGGAGGGTGCCCTCCTCCTCCTCCTCTTCGTCCTCCTCCTCTTCGTCCTCCTCCTCGTCCTCCTTCTTCCCCCCTCCAACTTATGGTGGTGGTGGTGGAAAACGCTCCCATCAGTTCTGCATCATTTTTCGAGCCGGATCGATCTGCGAGGGCCCCCGGGCACGAACAAAGGCGAAAACGCCCGGCTCGAAAAAAAACTGAGGCGCCAGGATCTCGAGGGCGGTGGCGTCGAGGGCCTCCCGGGAGGCCCGAGGCGGGGAAAGCGAGGCAGAGGCAGCGGTAGGGGGTGCCTCTTCCTCGCCGTCGCCGTCGCCGTCGTCGTCGTCGCCGTCGTCGTCGTCGTCGCCGTCGTCGTCGTCGTCGTCGAGCTCATCGTCGTCGTCGCCGTCGTCGCCGGTCGCCTTCGCCGCCGTCGCCGGTCGCCGTCGCCGTCCTCCGAACCTCCTGCACCAGCTCCCGCACCGCGGCTCCTCTCGGAGGGAGGCAGGCCACGCACCCCCTGCCGCCGCGGGGGCCCCTCCGGGGGGGCCCGCCGCGGGCCCGGGCCTCGAGCCTCGAGCCTCGAACCTCGACCTTCTCCTCGACCCTCGAGCTTCTCCTCGAGCCTCAACCCTCGAGCCTCGAGCCTCGACCTTCGAGCCTCGAGCCTCGAGCCTCGAGCCTCGAGCTTCTCCTCGAGCCTCGACCCTCGAGCCTCGAGCCTCGAGCCTCGAGCCTCGACCTTCTCCTCGAGCCTCGAGCCTCGAGGCTCCCTCCTCGAGCCTCGAGGCTCGAGGCTCCCTCCTCGAAGGAGGGGGAGGGGGGGGGCGAGAAGGGGAGGGGGCCGTCGCGCACGCCCCGCACGCTCCAGGCGGGGCTGCTGGAGGCACTCTTCGAGCCTCGAGCCTCGAGCCTCGAGCCTCGAGCCTCGAGCCTCGAGCCTCGAGCCTCGAGCCTCGAGCTTCTCCTCGAGCCTCGAGCCTCGAGTTCGAGGTTCGGACTTCCAGGTTCCAGGTGTTCGGGCGTTGCCGCGGTCGCTTGGCGGCTTGCCGCCCTCGGGAGGCGCTCCAGCGGCTGCGCCTCGCCGAGAGCGCTCCAGAGAGGCCCAGGTCGTCCCGGAGGGCCGCCTGAGGCCCGAGTTGTGACCCAACAGCTGGGATCGGCGGCGCGCCGAGGGGGGGAGATGGGAAGGGCCGTCTCCGAAGGCGGCGGGACTGCTCAGAAGCCCTCGCGCCTGCTGGTGGGTCTGCTGCGCCTCCGAGGAGGGCGGCGGAGGAAGCTCCTTCTCAAGGCCGGGGGACTTCCGAGCCTTCTGAGCAGGCCCGCCCCTCCTCACCTGAGGGGCAACGATGGACTGGCACAGGGGGGGATGCGTCGACCTGGAATCGGCGATGCGTCGCCGATAGATCGGCGAGAAGCCCCCGATGGTGAGTCCGCACCTTCCTGGGCAGGTGGGGGCCATCGGGCCCCTCCCTATCTTCGATCAGTGGGTGATTGAAGGGTCGATGCATCCCCCCCAATGCCTATACACCGCCCTATCGTTATGTCGGGCGTGTCCCCCTACAGGGGGATTTTCGACGAAAAATAAGAAATACCCCAAAAATACCCCAAAAGGTCAAAAAATACTCCGAAAGTAGTCCCAAGGCTATTTTTTGAGTATTTTTTGAATTTGTTTGAGGGTATCTTTAATCTTTCCTAGAAAATCTCCCTGTAGAGGGACACGCCCGACTTAGGGCCATCTCTTGGAGGCGCACCTTGTACTTCCGCCGGCTCCCGCCGGCGGAACCCGCCCGCCGCCTTCCGCCGCACTTCCGTCGCCTTCCGCCGAGGAAGAGATGTCAACCTCTCCAACCAGCCTCGAACGTATCCCTATCCCTAAGATGGGCGAGCAAAAAGCGAGGACAATCTTAAGGATAGGCCCTCAGAAACTGAGGGAATCCTTAAGATCGGCATCGAGGTGAGGTGATGTCAAACATAAGGATAGGGATATGTTTCAAACTGGTAAGAGCTCCCTGTCCCTCGAAGACGAGGCTCTTTCTGGAGCGCCCCATCTGGCCGAACCTGGCTTATGCAAGGACAGCAAGTCCCCAAAATTGCTTTGGGGGGGTGATGATCCGGGCTAAGCCGGCTCCGCCACCTCAGCGAACGTATTTCATCCCCCCCTGGTAACCCACTTCTAAGCCAAGTTAGGCTAGACAGAACCCACCTTGGCATCCACTGCTAGCCCCAGCGCCGATCCCAGTGGCGCGATAAAAAGATACCGATACCGCTACTCCCCGGACCTCTCCTAGGGCACATTCTGACCAGAATCTCGAGGAGAATCCAGCCGTGGCGACGAGGACTTCCCAGGACGCCCAGAAAGCCTAAAACGAGGGAAAGGCAGCGGTACCAGAAATGTCGCTCTCCTCCGACGCTGCAGTGTGCTCGTGACGTGGGCCCCCGCTGAGCTTGGAGTTCCATCCTGAGTCACGTTTTGACGGCCCTGGGGCCAGGAAACGGCCCCCAGAGGCCGAAAGTGACGAGAAACTCGCGATCACGACGTTTTGCGCAACGCCTGGATCTGAGGGTCCGAGTGGGGGATCGGCTACAGAATCGATTGACCCCAAAATGAACTTCCCGTCGAACCCACGAAACAGAATGACAATGCTCCGTGGATCTACCGACTGTTCTACGCATTTTCCTGGTGGCTTCGACCAGCAAATCAACGCTGGTGCACATCCATTGTGTAGTCGACCCCCCTACTCGGGCGGGGACCCGCCTGCGAACCCTGACACCCCCGCCATCGGTGGAGCTCCCTGCGGGGCCAAGGAACGTGGGAGGGGTGTGCCGACATGGCCGTGCGGAGGGCAGAGGCAGGGATGGGAGGAGGGGAGGGAGGAGGAGCGGGGAGGAGGGAGTGGCGGAGGGAGGAGGCAGGGATGGGAGGAGGGGATGAGGGAGGAGGAAAGGGGAGGGAGGAGGGAGGAAGGGTCGGTAACTGTCCATCCTCGGACGATTCCCCCCCCGCCCGAGCTCCCCACGCGGCCCGCTGGTCGTCCCAGAGGCCCGGGTCCTGCAGCACCGACGGCTCGTCCTCCAGCTCGTGCTCGAACACCTCAGAGGGACAGCGTCATTCGATTAGGGTTAAGTCGGGCGTGTCCCCTTACAAGGGGATTTGCGACGACAGAAAAGATACTCAAAAAATGCTCCAAAATGGTCAAAAAATACTCCAAAATTAGTCCCCATACTATTTTTTTAACTATTTTGGAATAGTCCTCCTGTAGAGGGACAAGGCCGACGTAAGATTAGGGGGTCGGCTACAGAATCGATCACCCCAACAGTGATTTGTTCGGCGGACCTGCCAGAAAATACGTAGAACGTTCTGCAAATCTGCGAAGGTTCCTCGCAATTGCTCCGGATCCGCCGAAAGTGCCGATTCTGGGGCAGATGAATTCTGCAATCGATCCCCTACTCGAGTCATTACCGGCCTACTAGATGGGGTCGGAGTAGATGGGGTTGGAGGATCTCGCCGCATCGCCGATACATCGGCGATGCATCAGCGATGCATCGGCGATGCGCCTGCGATGCATCGACGACGTCAGCGATGCATCGGCGACTTCAGCGTGGGGAAACACGGGCTCCACATCGAGCCGCATCGCCGATGCATCGGCGATGCGGCGCCATCCTTCCACCCCATCTGCTCCGACCCCATCTGCGAGGCCTGGAAATGCTGCAATCGATCCCCTACTACTCGAGTCATTGGGGGGGAGGCATCGACCTGGACGTTCGAGGTTCGAGATTCGAGGTTTTCAGGCGTTCTCGTCGGATTTTGCCGGGAATCGGCGGCACATCGCCGACACATGGGCGGCAGGCTCTCGGCAGCAAGGCCGCACGGTCCTGGGCGGGAGGTGGGCTGCCGGGCCCCTCATCGGCGACGAAGGGGCGGTTTGGGGCTCGACGCATCCCCCCTGAGCCTCCTCCTCCTCCTCCTCCTCCTCCTCCTCCTCCTCCTCCTCCTCCTCCTCTTCTCCTCATTCTTGGTATGATTATTCTTCTTCTTGTCATTATTAGTATTAGTATAATCCCACCAGCCCTCTCGGCGTCGTTGGTTTAGAGCGTTTCCTCTTCCACCCCTCCTTCTTCCCCTTCGGGGAGGGGTTTACCCCTCTCCCTACCCCCTCCCCTGGACCTGGACGGGGGGTTTCGCGAGGTGTCGGAGCGTCCAGAACGGCCTCGGCGAGGAAGCCAAAATCATTGGCTTTACTAGGGTTTGGGCCCCATGTTGGCCTCCTGGGGGGGGGGCCTGTAGTTAGTAACCCCCCCTCCTGTGATCGATCTCACCCAGGATGGCCCAAAGATGGCCCCCAAGGCTCCCTGGGGTGCCCCAAGGGGGCCACAAGACGTGGCTGGGAAGCCCCAGGAGGCCGCCAGGGTGCCCCTAAGAGGCTCCCAAGGGACCCCCAAGAGGCCCCCAAAGACCCCCCAGAGGCACACGAGATGCTCCAAGAGGCCTCAGCGAGAATGCCAAATCATTGACTTTACTAAGGTTTTGGCCACAGGTTGGCCTCTAATGGGGGGGAGGCACTGGTTAAGATGACTCCAAGAGCGCCTGGGAGGGCCCAAGATGACCTCCAAGATGGCTCAAGATATCCCAAGATGTCTCATAATGGCTTCCTCTGTGTGCTGCCCACTTCCCTGATCGAGGCAGTTCCTCTGGGCATCG
The DNA here is from genome assembly GCA_963575745.1 of Prorocentrum cordatum. NCBI lineage: Eukaryota > Dinophyceae > Prorocentrales > Prorocentraceae > Prorocentrum > Prorocentrum cordatum. Next base: position 229,120 of record CAUYUJ010017500.1, on the reverse strand, counting down.
TTTCTGGATGGGCTGGTGGGAGTTCGCGAAGCGTCAAGAATTCGTCTGCATATTATTAGTATGTTTGTTATTATGCTTACTAGTATTGCTCGTATTATTACTATTTTTATTGTCCGTAGTACGAGTATGATGATTAGTTGTATGAGTATTATTAGTCTTATTATGAATAGTGTTAGTATGGTTGGTATTATGTTTGTAATTCGTATTAATTTGATTTGTATTATGTTACGTATCAGTAATCTGTGTATTGCTGCTATTATTCTTAGTCGTATCAGTATTAATGTTATTAGCATTCAATTCGCTATTCGTCTTATGATTAGTAATACTAGTATGTTTTCTTGTCATCATTAATACTAGTCTTCTTCTGAGTATTACTATTTAGTATGTGTTTTCCTCTTCCTCTTCCTCCTCCTCCTCCTTCTCCTCCATTCCTTCTCATTATAAATAATTCCTCCCTGTCGTACCCTGAGGCCTGTTTTTATGGCGGGCCGGGCGTTTCCCCTGAGACTCCCTCACCATGTATGGCTCTGAAGCTTGAAAAGTGACAGCAGCTTCACATATGAAGGGCGGGTCGTTTTCAAAATGTGGCTCTCGCCTTAGCGCCGCGCACATTCGTTTTCAACATGTGCGAGAGCTTCACGGATTGAGGGCGGGTCGTTTTCAAAATATGGCTCTCGTCTTAGCGCCGCGCACATTCGTTTGAAAGATTTGCAAGAACTTCACGGATTGAGGGCGGGTGGTTTTCAAAATATGGCTCTCGTCTTAGCGCCGCGCACATTCGTTTTGCAAGAGCTTCACGGATTGAGGGCGGGTGGTTTTCGAAATGTGGCTCTCGCCTTAGCGCCGCATACATTCGTTTTCTAGAAATTGCAAGAGCTTTACGGATTGAGGGCGGTTCCTTTTTCGAAATGTGGCTCTCGCCTTAGTGCCGCGCACACTCGTTTTTATGTTCCCAAACATCCTGTGGTGTTGGGTCCTCGTTTTGAAGAGACGGTGCCCCGCGTCCCTCCTTCCTTCCTTCCTTCCTTCCCTCCTCCCCCTCCTCCCTCCTCCCACGCCTTGCCTCTGCTCTCGGCACACCTCTCACACGCTTCGTAGCCCCATCGGGAGCTCCACCGAAGGTCCCAGTGAGGGGGGGCGCATGTGGTTCCCACGCCCAGGGCAGCGCTTCGTGGCCCCATAGGGAGCTCCACCGAAGGTCCCAGTGAGGGGGGGCGCATGCGGTTCCCACACCCAGGAGAGCGCTTCGCGGCCCCATAGCGAGCTCCACCGAAGGTCCCAGTGAGGGGGGGCGCATGCGGTTCCCACACACAGGGCAGCTTTCGTGGCCCCATAGGGAACTCCACCGAAGGTCCCAGTGAGGGTGGGCGCATGCGGTTCCCCCACCCAGGGCAGCGCTTCGTGGCCCCATAGGGAGCTCCACCGAAGGCCCCAGTGGGGGTGTCCACATGCAGTTCCCCCACCCAGGGCAGCGTTTCGTAGCCCCAGAGGGAGCTCCACCGAAGGCCCCAGTGGGGGTGTGCGGTTCCCCCCCCAGGGCATAGCGGTGGGGGTGTCCACATGCGGTTCCCCCACCCAGGGCAGCGCTTCGTGGCCCCACAGGGAGCTCCACCGAAGGCCCCAGTGGGGGTGTCCACATGCGGTTCCCCCACCCAGGGCAGCGCTTCGTGGCCCAATAGGGAGCTCCACCGAAGGTCCCAGTGAGGGGGAGCGCATGCGGTTCCCACACACAGGGCAGCTTTCGTGGCCCCATAGGGAACTCCACCGAAGGTCCCAGTGAGGGTGGGCGCATGCGGTTCCCCCACCAAGGGCAGCGTTTCGTGGCCCCATAGGGAGCTCCACCGAAGGCCCCAGTGGGGGTGTCCACATGCGGTTCCCCCACCAAGGGCAGCGTTTCGTACCCTCATAGGGAGCTCCACCGTAGGCCCCAGTGGGGCTGCCCGCATGCGGTTCCCCCACACAGGGCAGCGCTTCATAGCTCCATAGGGAGCTCCACCGTAGGCTCCAATGGGGGTGCCCGCATGCGGTTCCCCCACCCAGGGCAGCGCTTCGTGGCCCCACAGGGGGCTCCACCGAAGGGCCCAGTGGGGGTGCCCGCATGCGGTTCCCCCACCCAGGGCAGCGTTTCGTAGCCCCATAGGGAGCTCCACCGAAGGCCCCAGTGGGGGTGTTCGCATGCGTCTCCCCTACCCACAGGTAGCGCCACCAAAAACGATTTTCATAGTTGCGGTTTTCACAACTGCATATGGTTGGGTCATTCGCCAGGCTAATTTTTAATTTGCAAGAGTTTCACGGGTTCCCATGATCAACGTACCAGAATTGTTGTCTTAAAAGGGTTCAGGATTATGCGAGTGCAGCAGTTATGTGGATTGACGGTGTTGACGTCCCAAAAATGGCGCTCTGGCACGATTCCGGATCGTCAGGACGCAGCTGTCAGGTTGATACATGGCGTTGAAATCCCGAGAACACTGTTTTGGCATGCTTCAAGATGTTCAAAAGGTTGTCTGCCAACGAGGCAGTTCCGTCAATGGAAATGAAGCGTTGTGGGGGGCCTATGAAGAGGGAGTTTGGAGGGAGGGTGAGTTCCAACATCGTTGAGGACTCTTGGTTTTGCACTGGCCCCATCCTCCTCCTCCTCCTCCTCCTCCTCCTCCTCCTCCTCCTCCTCCTCCTCCTCCTGCTCGTCCTCCCTCCCTCCCTCCCTCCCTCCCTCCCTGAGCCTATCCCCCCTGACGCCTGAGCACCCTCGCCATCGCTTGGACGTCCATTCCCTGTGCATTTTTTGTCGGTTCCGTGCGTGCATTTTTTCGCAACGTGAACAAAAATGCTCCTCGATGGCCCTTGCCGATAAAAAATGCACACGTCCGAGCGATGCCAAGCACCTGGGCCAGCTTCTCCTCCACGACGCGCAGCTCCCCCTCCAAGAGGCGGCCCGCGCCCCGGAAGGCCTCCGACTGCAGCAGCCCGCAGAAGAACGCGCTGGTCGCCTCGCCCTCGGCCGCCTGGGGCCAAAGAACTCCATCCTCCTCCTCCTCCTCCTCCTCCTCCTCCTCCTCCTCCTCCTCCTCCTCCTCCTCCTCCTCCTCCTCCTCCTCCTCCTCCTCCTCCTCCTCGGCGAGGGTCGGCCCGTATCATGAGGATGTGCGACAAGGATGCAAGGGCCCTGGGCGCCCACGTCTGAGCTGTTCGAGCGGGGCGCGGCCGGCGAGGGCGGCCAAGGAAGGACCGAGGAGGCGGAGGCACGCGGAGGTTTGGTGAGCGTTCTCTCATTCGGCGTCTCGACATGGGGCGGAAGGGGGTGCGAGAGGGGGGGGGGCGCAGGGCTCTGGACCTCTGCTCCATACGACTGCTTGCAGCAGTGCGTCCTGTGGGGGAGACCCCACCTGCTGGAAGCAGGCGCCAAAAGCAGCCAAGATATACTCCATGTGGAGGGGGGGGGGGGGGGGGGGGCGAGGGCCCGCGCCGATGGGCAAAACAATAAATGAGAAAACGATCACTTAGCGTTATGTCGGGCCTGTCCCCCTACACGACGAAAAATAAGAAATACCCCAAAAATGCCCCAAAAAGGCCAAAAAAATACAAAAAAAAATAGTCCCCAGACTATGTTTGGACAATTTTTGGACTATTTTGGGGGGTATGTCTAATTTTTCGTCGAAAATCCCCCTGTAGGGGGACAGGCCCGACTTAAATCTACTCCATGGGGGGGGGGGTGCGAGGGCCCGCGCCGATCGGCAAAACACTAAATGAGACAACGATCACTTAGCGAAGGTTTGCGGAGGTTTTCGGAGGTTGTATGTTTTCCCCCCGTCAAGCGCCGCGTGCTCACATCTCCGACGATACAGTCGCACTTGACTGGAGAGGGCACGCGAGAGGGCACAGGACCCCTCTGAGGGCCACGCTGCCATAGGAGTGTGGCAGGCATGGGTCGCGAGAGACAGGTCACGAGGGTACCATGAGAAAGTCCAGGGTTCGCTAGGGACTGGTTTCCATTATATATATATATATATATATATATATATATATATATATATATATATATATATAGAACAAAAAACTAACACCCTCTGAAAGCCCTCCGGGAAGGGTTGAGGGAGGCTTTCCGAGGGTGTCAGGAAGGCTTTGGAGTGGCTTTTCGTCGTTTTCGGGGGAAACCAGTCAGTAGCGAACCCTGGGCTCTCTAAGGGTACCCTCGATCTGGCAGGGTCGACCTACGAA
>CAUYUJ010017500.1:209905-219905 GCA_963575745.1 Prorocentrum cordatum | reverse complement strand
TTCGTAGCACACAAACATGGTGACAGTGCTTCCTGGAACTTCATTTGCAGTGGGCCTTTCATTCTGGATGAGCTGGATGTGCCTGTCAAGCTGCATCGCTCGATAATCTTCTTCAAAATTGTGCTGCGCTCTGGCGGCCGCCTTGGCCACTCGTCGAAGGAATGCGCGCGGCTCCGTCCTGGCCTCCGTGAGCCAGCACAGTAAGGACGCCTGGCGCCGCAGCTCCCCTTTGAGGCAAAGCGGAGTCATCCATCGGAGATCGTCTGCCACTTGCACTAGCCAGCCGCTGCTTTCTTGAAAAAGAAACTCAATGGCAACTCTGAGTGCTGGCGGTGCTTGACGCAGCAGCCTGGGTAAGTACCTGGGGCGCGCCACCCGAAGCACATCTTTGGCCTCCAGCCTGTGCACTTGTGACAAAATGTCATTGTGTGCAATGTGCCCCACGTCAGAATTGCTGATCGACAGTCCCAGGGCGGCCCTGTAGGGCCTGATCTGAACATTGAGAAGTCTTTTTGGCGAGTCGCGTGCTGAGCTGACCCCAGATGGAAGCACTGCAAAAAAAAGCCCCGTGAGAGCGAAACTTTCCGCATATCTGACTTTCAGGTCAAGTCTGAGCTTCTTCCGAGGCCCAAGGGTGCGCTGAATGAGCCGCACCTCACTGGCAACCGAGGCTATCCTGTAGGCTATCTCATCCGACATGTCGAGACGATCGTTAACCATGGTACCCAGGGCCTTGACAGTTCGCTTCACTTGAACAGACGCTCCTAGGGAGGGGATGTACACTTCTCGGCCCTGGGGGGCCCAAAACTCCTGCTGAGCCTTTTTGGTGCCTGGTCCCACAGGAATAATAAGCGCCGCGGTCTTGCTTAGGTCGAGCCGCAATCCGCTGTTAAACGTCACTTCTGCCAAAAGTTCGGTGGCCTTCACAAGCGCAGCTCGTGTATCCGCCGCCTGGTCGATGGCACAGAGTACAGTGAGATCATCGACGAAAGAGATGGTATCATGGGCATGGTCTAAATCCGTTTCTTGCGCCAACCTAACGGCCCCTGGTTCCAAATCTGGCTTCCACGTGAGCCCTTCTTCATTAAGCCTGGCCTGGAGGTCCCGAATCACCGGGGAAAACACGCAGTTGAAAGCGTCGGTCGCTAGGACCGTCCCAGGTTTGGTTCCCAGCATGGGTTTCTTAAACCCTTTGGCGTTCTTGCACGCCCAAAATCCCGAGGATAGGGCCGCCGAAAAAAAGTGCATTGAGATGCACACTGGTGGAGTACTGCTCTAAGATAGGCGTCTGGGCAAGATGCTGCACCGCATGCAAGAGGGCAGGATGGACAGGCAAGTTGCTTAGCGCGAGATCAAAATCCTCTCTCTCGGCAGGCACATTGCAAAGGCTTTGCCTGATCACAGTGTAAAAAGCGGCCTTTAAGTCTGCAAAAAGCGCTATGCTGCTCTTGCCTGCTCTCATGTGCATGTGCAGCTTAGCCGTTATGAAGTGAGTAGCAAAATCCGTCCCCATGCCTATTCTGCATCCACACTGGGATGCTTCCAGTGAGATGGCCATGGCCGCCTGGACCTGCGCGCGGATGTGTTTGTGATACACTTTACTGATAGTCGAGGTGAGCAGTATGTTCCTTCTGCTCGAAGCATAAGGCCCGTCTGGGCCCTTGGGGATACCAACGACAACTCCCTGCTTGAACCCCAATGGCTCGGTGCCAATCATGTTGGCTTTCAACAGCACTGGGTGCCAGACCCTCGCCAGAGCTTTTGGCACAACCCGCTGAAGATCCCCCGTGATATTGTCAGGCGTGGCTTTGCCTGCAGGGACCTTGGCCAGGGCCCTTTGCAGAGCACCCTTGGTGATGAGTCTCGTGACCTCTCTGGTGGTGGTAGTCGGCGGAGCTGGCGTAGCCGAGTTGCAGGCTGCAGCAATGTCGCTTGGTTGAGCATCCAAGCCGAACTCAATATCGCCAAAATGGCGTTGGAGATCGCCAGCCTGCGCTTCCAGCGTGGTGAGAATGGTGCCAGCTGGTGCCTTTCTGAGCGGGAAAAAGGCCTGCTTCTTGGATCTTCTGCCTCCTAGCATGAGCAAGCGCTTAACTTTTGTCCACTCAGAGCGTGGGAGTTTGGCATCTATGCTTAGATTGATCCCTTCACTCCGCTGCTCAAGTAGGGCTCAAAAATCATGATCTATGAGCTCTCGCAGTAAAGGCTGCGTGCTGTGCACGAACCCCACAATAGCCAGCGTAAATTCTTCGGGCTGGGCCCGCTTATCCACGAAGGCCTGCGCCCCCGTGAGCACGACATTCCAACATTCTCTCACCGCGGCCATCGTTTGAGACAGCATGGCGCCATCTCCATTGCAAGCTCTGTTGGGGTCGTCCGTGGCACACCAAACTGGGTGGGGGTCGGCGGGGAAAGCGTCAGCCATATCCCCCCTGAGCTCTCCCTCTGCCACTTTAGAGACACGCGCAAAGAGATGACCCACCGCCTCAGAAACTGATGTGTCCCTGACATGCTGTAGTACCTTGCGACACGCCCGTCGAACCCAAACAAGCTGGACCGTTCGAGGTCGAATATACGGTTTACGGACCCTCTTGGCTTCTCTACCGAAGGTGGTCTGTCCTAACGTCCTCACAAAATCCGCAGTTCTGGTGTACTGATCATTGAGATTGACACTCCAATCATCAAGTTGAAATCCATCCAACCCTTGAGCGAACAACGATTGGAGCTTGGGGTCCCTAAGTTGGATGGGGCCAATGGGCCTATCACCTGTGGGGGGGCCTGCCATTTGGGTATCCCACGCAAGTTGGACCATCACGGGAAAATGGTCGTCGTGCTTACGGCACGCCTCCAAATCATAAAGCACCTTACATGACTGAGCCGTGGCCACAAGAGGTTCGGCCAGCAGGATGTAGTCAAGCCTCCCCCATTCTCTTTTCTGGGAGACGTAAGTGTGTCCTCCATCTGTGGGGGGTAAAAGAGTGTTGATGGCCGCGAGCTTGTTGGTCCTGAGGCAGTTACGCATGAAGCTCCCACTCGTGTCCTCTTGCTCTATTGGGCTCGCGTTGCCTACCCATTGTGATTGCACCGAACCTATTGCTGCGTTGCCGTCAACACACACACAATGTCACATGGCCAGATGTCCAACTTCCTGTTAAGCTCATGCCAAAACCCCTTTCGGTCCGCCACACGCGCCCCCCTATGTGGGGCGTGGGCCACACATATCGTTTGCTGGAAGGCTGGCGCATTGACTTTTACGATGAGGATCCTGGGCGTGGCATCCAGAGTTTGAAAATGTTGCGGTTGAAACCTGAGCTCCTTGCCTCCTAGCGTGCCGCAGGGGGTGTCGAGGTCAGCCCAGAGCTCCACTCCTAGGCTGTGGTCCTCGCGCCCAGCTGCAATCCTCACGTGCGAGAAGCTGCGATGGCCTTTGAGTGAATGCTCGTTCCTTCCTTCTTGTATGCCAATGATGTGAAATTTCTCACGGTGGAATTGCTCACGAAGCAGATCGAGCCTGCGCATGCGCTCCTTGCCTTTGGAGCCCTTACGGGCCTCTTCCCTCATGGACTGTGGGTTGTACGAGCAAATGTTTACGACCACTTGTGCTTGCTTGACAGCGACTGGGCCTGGACTCTCGGGCCCTTGACAGATGTGGCCAGCTGTGGCCGTGGTGTCTGGCAACACTCCTTGAAGCTTTCCCCCAGCCTGGTGGAAAAAACAGGGGGGTAAGCATGGCTGTCTTGAGTGCTATACTGCAGCCATTCCCATTCTCTGGACGGAGCATATTTGATGGCCCCTATGAGGCCAATCGGTAGCCCCAGTAAAGGAAGAGGTTTTTTGAGGGCCACGGCTTTAGCAACGTTGTCGGCCAGGGTGTTCCATGGGTGCCCGACGTGAGCCTTTTGGTGTTGAAGGTCCAATTGGACCTGGGACCGAACCGTCTGGAACATCGCGTGAGCAACTGTGCCTAATTCCTTGTCCGATGCTGGCAGCACAGACCCTCCCAAGGTGGAGAGCGCACAGAGGGAGTCGCTGATGAGGCTGACCATGCAGCCTGGGCGGGTGGTGCCTATCCATATCAGGGCCCGTATGCTAGCAAGCAACTCTAAAGTCGTGCTGCTGGCTGCTTCTACTGACAGCTCCATATCATGCGACCCATCAATGTCACCGTACAGCTGCCCCATGTCGACAAACCCCTGTTGATCATGCCCTGTGACCACCACTGCCCATGCTGCTGCCCCCCCCTCCCGATATAGGGAGCCGTCGGTGTAGACATAGATGTGGTCGCAGGACGTGGAGCGGCATGGGCAGTAGGTCATCGCCATTTGGGCAGGTCCCTCCAGGACACCGGTGGCGATCATCGCTTCAACGGTGAGATGCGCCAGTCTCGGGGGGCTCTCCCTTCCCAGTACATCCCTGAGCGTGGGCAAAGCGTGCAACGGACAGTAGAGTTGATCTTGCGCTCGTGATGGGATGGTAGCCAACGGAAGCGTGCCAAAGGGGTTTGGGGAGTCCAACACCTGACTCAGATTTGCTGGCCTCGGGTTTGCCCTGCTGAGGTCCGAGGAGTCCTGAGTGGTCACTTCGCTGCCAGCGCCCCCCACTCGCCCTTCCTTATTATCATGATGGCTGCTTGGCATGCTTGTTGTGCACGCCTTTGCAGCATTGCATTGAGTTGGAAAATCGGTGCGGCTCAGTTCAGACCATGCATCTGCGTCAGTGCTTAGCCTGGCGGGAGAATGAACAGCTTCAGACTGCATAGCACAAGGACTCTTATTTCCTACTAGGCTATGGCTGCAGCTCATAGTTGGCCTGCCAGCGTCCTCATGTGCCTGGTCCTGGTCGAGACGGCGCTTGGGCACCTGCTGCGAGGTTGTTTGGGTCACATCTTCTCCTGGGACGCTGGCTTGCGGCACTTCATCACTGGAACGAGTTTGCCGAAACAACTCCTGGCACGCGTGCTTTTGATCCCGTTTGGCTCGGGCCCTGAGCGGAGTCACCTGAATTTGGATGGCAGGAGGCACATCAGGGCCATACGTTCTGATGGTTATTCCCCCCCATCTGATATTCTTTTTCCCGTTCGATCCCGTCACGCTGCGACCAGCGCATTGCCCATCTCGAAGCTGATGTTCATGAGGCACATCCTGTTGTTGACCAGGTCCTTGAGCAGCATGCCTTGTTGCCTCATCTACCAACTCAATGCAATAACTGGTATCATGGTGGTATTTGTAGTAACCATCTCCATATATCCAACGGTCTGAAGATGCAACCCCCTCCTCCAGTGGTGAGACACCGCGAGCCTCCCCTGTGGGATACTTCGAGCGATGCGTCTCTTCCACCTTCGTTGGAGGGGGAGCCGTGCCATCGATGTAGTCGCATACATTCCGCGTAGAAGAATCCATTTGCATCATGCTGGTGACGTCACTGATGTCGTCGTATAGTTATTCCTCTTCCTCGTGCCCATCCTGTTGTTGCTGCGGGGCCGGTGGCTCCACTGCAATTCCATCGCCTGCTCGGCGAGCACGATGTGCTGCAAGCAGGTGTTGCCAGACCTGTGGAGGATCATGTACATCCTGTGCGAGCATTTGCCATGCCGTCCTGCCAGTTGGTTGTCCTGGCTGCATGCGATCAACTGCCTGACACTCCAAGTCATCTAGTACTTGCCGAAGTTGATCCCGCTCTAGATCCACGTGACCTGGAACTTGTGCACGTAGTGCCAGCTGTGCTCGTGCTCTGCGCAGGCGAAGTAGTCCGTGCAGCGTCTGAGCTCGATACCTTCGTTCGTCTACTTCCGCCTCACGCCGTAGTCGCTGCACAACTTATTTGAGGTGTGGCTGCGCTGCGTGCCATGCTTCATTGCATATCTGCTGAGACATTTCAGCCAGATCCTCCTGAAGGTTGTGGCTGTACTCTGGCCTTTGTAGTAGATCGCTTGCGACAGCAGGGATGCACCAATAGAGCCAGTCGTTGTATGCCACATTCGCGTCCCACATCGCTTGCTCGAAGCTCCATGCCCGTGCCGCGGTGGATAACTTGTAGCGAAGTTCTGCTCGCTTGGCCTCGACTTGTTCGTGCCGTGGCTGTTCTGGCTCAGGTGCAAAAGGGGCTGTCCAGCTGGCCTGGGCCTGGCGCTCCTTCATTTCGCACCCTTGGTTATCAGTTGCGAAGCTAACTTCAATACGTCCCATTCCTTTGTAGACCTCGTCTGTGTAGTACTGCTCCTCGTTGGCGTCCTTGGAGTAACATGTATCGTAGTTTTGGGTGTTCTTCCCCTTGCCAACTTGCCCTTTTTGCCAGGCTTCCCAGCACATCTCCATGGCCATTTTCTTCTTGTCACCATGCGTACTAGCTATCTGGCTGTAAATAAGGAAGACGTACATGTCGGCCATGAGGTGCGGGACGCCCCACTTCATCCAATATTGCTGCAACTTGTACGCGTTGATACATGTTCTTACTTTGAGGCGGAGGTACTTCTTTAGCCTGTTGACGTAGTAGCTCGAGACAGACTGTATATGCTCGTTGCATATGCTTATGGTAGCCTCCGTCTGCATGAGCACCACATTGTCAGCGTCATCCGAGCTTACGACGTCGCCGACTTCGTCCCTGACCTCTTCCCCAAATAGCGGTATCTCCACGTCAGGGTTTGCGCCAATTGCCGTTATTTCTGGTAGTAGTGGATTGCCCACCTCGCTTTCGGGTGGATGGTCCATTTCCAGCATCGGCGCGGGCCTGTCTCCGATTTGCAGCAAGGACGTAGTGAATATTCTGCTGTACGTCAGGACGTCAAGCCTGGTGATGTAAGTATCAACGTTTTGGTCACTGCTGATCTGAATGCTTTGCACCCCCGCTAGGCGCTGCCGTGCTTGTCGTAGCTCTTGTTGTCTCCGATGTACCCCATGTCGCCATTGGATTCGATCGTTGTCGAAGAGCTGGCGATACTGCCGAAGAAACTCTTGCCTGGCTTGGTGCCCTGAGTACCAAACCCTATCGCAGATATCTTTGGTCATAATGCGCCGTTCATGATCTGTGGTCCATAGCCTTTGTAGGCTTGGGTCCTGCCTCAGCATCATATCGACCAGGGGTAAACACCACATGTTCCAGTCAGCATGGGCCTCTGGCGGTGACCAAACTGCATCTTCTGTCGCCCCATGGTCTATTTCTTCCTCAAGCTGATTTGTAAGCATCCATCTGGCCATCATAGCCAGCGCTTCCTCCACTGTACCCCTGCATACTGCGTACCGTACCTCGACGCGCCCATCACGTTGCTGAGGCTCTCGTTGCAGTTGCTGTGAGCTGAGGTATGCCATGATGCAGTAGTCGCTGTTGTTGATGTAGCGCGTGTCCTGCGGGTGGTATCCGTAAACGTCCCCGTAGATGTGGTGCTCTTTGTACATGAGACTGACTTTGCCTGTTGTATCATCATTCGTCTCGTAATCATCCTGAGCGAGCTGCTGCAGGTGAGCGCGCTTGATAGGGCTTATGAAAGCCTTTTGCCATACGATGACCGTCATGCCCTGGCGGTATACCATGCCCTGATCCTTGAGCTCCTGAGATAATTGAGCATCGACTTGATGTGGTAGTAAGTGGATCGGGGGTCTGTCCAGATTGATGTGGTAGCAGCTGCGGAGATGACCCTGCCCTCCTGCAAATAAATCCAGTTGATGTCTCTGCCACCTGAGTGTATCGAAGCCCTGGAGGATGCACTGCTGCCACTGCTGCTGGTCGAATTCTTTCATAGCTTTTAATGCTCGCACTTCGGCTGTCCTTCTGCCGTCGCTTTCATCCCAAGCTGCATCGCAGATGGCCTTCGCCAACAGTAGCGTCCTATGTGTGTCGACGCAGCTTTCGTCATCCAAGACCGAGTCCCTGAGCCCTGGTTGACTGATAATGGCTGTGCACACGTAAGGTGTGCGCCATAGTAGCCAATCTGCCCTCGCAATATCCTTGCTGCTCCAAGCCGCCTCAGCTGTCCATGAAATGGCACTTGCCCTGAGCTCCCCTGCCAACTGCTGGTAGGATGCGTTCTCAACCAAGCCTCTGAGGGTCGAGTTCACGCCTTCTGTGTCGGGGCAATGACTGTCGCCGAGCACGCGTCCTCCATGGCAGCGGCCTGAGGTTCTTCCACTGCCTGTGTTTTGTGTGCAGCTGGGTTTGGGTCGCCCTCTGCCAACCTCTTCTCTGCCGCTGCAGCTGTTGCATCGCCCTTGCTTGCCCCCACTAGCTGAGAAGGCCGCCACTGTAGCTGCTCCGTGCCCCTGGAGGTGTGCTCCTGGTAGCAGGCTGATTGGAGGCCCTGTGCAAGGGAAAGCCTCTTGCCCTGGGGAGCAAGGTTGGGTTGGCATCAGCGCTTGTGCCTGCTGGCTGCTGAGGACTGGCGTCTCTGGCATCGCCCACATCTGCGTGGGTGAGGGGCACCCTTGGGAGAGGCTCTCCCTTCGGCGGCGGCGGTGGCTGCTGAGTCTGTGATGCCGGCAGCGTTGGCGCCTCTGCCGCTTCTCTCGCCACGAGCGCGGCTGCCGATGCTGCCGCCGCTGCCTCCGCCTCTGGTGTAATGAATGGTGGCGCTCCTCTCAATGGCGCACTTGCTGAGGCTTGCACCAGTATTGGGCTGGCTGGCTGTGGCTGAATCGGCGCTGCAGGCTGCACTACTGCATGATGTCCCGCAGCGGGCTGTCCATCCGCCGCAAGATTCACGGCGGCTCTCAAATTGGCGGCGTAGTGCTCCCTTTGCATGCGCTGCTCGTGCTCGTAGGCCATCTGCCTCTGCATGATGAAAGCTTGCTGCGCCTGCTGCTACACATTTGCCTGCTGCGGCATTGTTGCCGCCGCTGCCGCTGCTGCCTGCGCCAAGGCCGCTGCTCCCGTGGCGTCTGTGGGCCACGGGGTTGGGTGCGGTCCCGCTGCGCTGGGCTGAAACTGCGGCCCAAGCGAGATGCCGTTGGCCTGGATGACCCTCTGGAGCTGAAAGATGGTGTCTTGCATCTGCTGCTGCTGCACGTACATCTGCTGAACCTGGCCCGTGTTGTCGACTTGCATTGTGGCACCGTTGTCGCCCGTCTGCACCGCGGGCTGCAGGTCGATCATCTCCTGGTGGATGCGGTCGTCGATCTCCGATAGGGCTTCCTTTAGCTCGTCCAGCTGCTCGATCTGCTCCATCTCCTGGGTCTCCAGGAGTGCCAGTCGATCCCTGGTACCTTTGAGCGCTATCCCCACGTTGCTTATGCGCTGGACTGCCTCGTTCCGCTGCTGGCTGAACGGCTTGAGCAGGTTGGCGCAATGCTTGAGGACCGCCATTTCTTCTTTTGTCTCCTGGTCGCTCTTGCCGGCTTTCTGCGTGGCCAGGCAGATGCTGCCCAGCGCCTCGAGCTTTGTCCTCAGCTTGTCCTTGTAGGCATTGATGCCCGTGTGGTCTGGTGGTGGCTGCCATTCCTGCCAGAGGGGATGCGCCACTGCTTGACTGTGCAATGCTGGCGGTATCCTGCCGATGAGCTGATTGACCTGTCGCTCCTGGCCATAGTGCTCTTTTACAGGCGGTCGTGCCTTTGAGCGCGGCCTTGACTGCGGCCTGCCTTGCACTGTCCTGGGCTGTGATCTGCCACGCTTTCGCTGATCCCATGATTCGCCACATGCCGAGCATGACCAGGACCAGGGTGCACACTTGATGCCACACTTGCAAGTCCAGCCGCCTGCTTCCATCTGGGCGCTGCCTGAGGGGCGCCGTGATGAATGATGTTCTTGCAGCAGCCTTGCGGCTGCTGCCACCCGTAGAAGTGATCTGGCTTCTCCGCGCCGACGGCGCAGGTGCCTGTGCCAGGCTGGCTCCCGCCCGCGGCTCCGCGAGCGGCTCGAACGAGCGCGGGCTCCAGCGGCAGCCGAGCGAGGCGTGGTCTCGCTATGGCGGCCGCGCGGCCACGCTGGGGTCCCTGGCCGATGGGCTGCCCTATGTCCCGCGGGCTGCCCGAAGCCAAGACGCCTCTCCTCCTCCTCCTCCTCCTCCTCCTCC
>CAUYUJ010017500.1:203274-209805 GCA_963575745.1 Prorocentrum cordatum | reverse complement strand
TCCCCGCGGGGGAGCGCATCCTCCTCAGCGCTACGCGCTTCGTCGGTGCGGCGTGCGCGCATGGGCGGACTCGCTGATCGCTCGGCCAGGCGCCACGGGCTTCTGACGATGCACCGCCCGTGGCTTAGGGTTTAGGGTTTAGGGTTTAGGGTTTAGGACCCCCCCTCCCTGGCGCGCGGGGCGCGCGCGCCGGCAGGGGGCCCCAGCGCAGATCCAAGACATCCACGCGGAGCTCCGAAAGTGTATGTTTATTCCGTTTGTTTCACTCGGGCCATGCGGCCGCCGCTGCCTGGAGCGTGCCCAGCGCTCCCATCCGCAGCCCCTGCTCAGGCGGGTGCGCCGTTCTGAAGCACGCCCGCCCACCCCCTGGCGGACCTGGGCCAGAGCCAGTTCCCTTTCCTTCACAGGCCCCTACAAGGATTCATTTGCAATGAAGGATGTGCCCCGTGGGAAGACAACCGTTTGAAAGTCTTGCACTGTGCCAAAACACCGTTCCTGGAGACTCAGCGCCGCGAATCACTGCGCCTTGACGATCCCGAATCGCGCCAGAACGCCATTCCTGGGACTTCAACACCGCGAATCAACGCAACTGTTGCGCCCCGACAGTCGGACATCGTGCCAAAAAACCAATTCTGGGACGTCAACCATGAGAATATTTAAACTGCTGTAAACCTTGAAACGAATGTGCGCGGCGCTACGGCATGATTTACATTTCGGAAAGGAGCCGCCCTCAATCCGTGAATCTCGGGTCCATGTTTAGGACGAGTGTGCGCGGCGCTAGGGCGAGATCCATATTTTGGAAAGGAGCCGCTCTCCATCTGTGAAGCTCTTGCATTTTTGTCGGACGAGTGTGCGCGGCGCGAAAGTGAGATCCCCATTTTGGAAACAGCTCGCCCTCCATGCATGAAGCTCTTGCGAGTGTTCAGGTCAAGGGTTACAACAGGTGAGGAAGTCTCAGGCGAAACGCCTGGCCCGCCCAACCGACGCGCCGAGCAATAGAGAGGCGCGTCCGAGGTGCCCGGACACGCTCTTCGAAGGAAATAGCCCTTCCCAGTCGGGCGCCGGCCCTTCTCAAACCGAGCGAGTTTCGATCGCTGGTTCAGTCGGGCCGAGGAGGAAGAGGAGGGAGGAGGGGGAGGACGAGGAGGAGGTCAAGGAGGATGGGGTGAGGAGACGAGGAGAGCGACGGGTGAGGGTGGGGGAACGGAGGGGAGCACAGCACCTCATCCTGCCCGCGCCTTTCTCTCCTGGATGCTCCCGCTCCCGCTCCTGCCGCGTGCTCCGGCTCCTACTCCATCTCCTCCTCCTCCGTCCTGCTGCTCCCTCTTCGTACCTTTCCTCTCCCCCCCTCTCTCGTCATGCTAGGACTACCCTGCTGCCCATCGTGGTCTTGCCGATGCTGCCTCTCCTTCTTGTCCCATGTATGTTTGATTGTCCTCCTTCTGATTATCCTTCGCTACCTCATCTCCCTCTTCCCCCTCCTACTCCCCATCCCTTTGCCCCTTCTTCCCCGACCCACTCCCGCTGCTCCCCCTACCACCTGTCGTCGTCGTCGTCGTCGTCGCCCATCGTCGGTGTCCTCGTCCGTCGTGTCGTCCTCGTCCTGGAGATCCGAACGGTCGAGTGGGGCGCTCCCTCTGGCCCACGGGAGGACGACGACATAGGTGTCGACGACGCCGACGCCCACGATGACCACGTGAGCCTGCGACGACGACGACGGCGACGTCGACGACGTTGGTAACCTGCGCCGACGCCGAGGACGCTGACGCTGACGCCGACGACGACAACGACGAAGACGGCGACGACGACCTTCATCTGCGACGAAACCGACGACCACACGACGACGCCGCAGACGTCGACGCCGACGCCGACGCCGGCGCCGCTGACGACGACGGCAATGCCGACGCCGACGCCGACGCTGCTGCCGAGGGCCGCCGGAGTGCTGCGCGAGGGCCGCCCGAGGGCCGCTCGAGGGCCGCGGCGTCGACGGATGTCGACGGCCGCGGCGTCGTCGACGACGGCGGCGGCGGCGGCGGCGGCGTCGTCGTCGGCGTCGGCGTCGTCGTCGCGGTCGTCGTGGCCGCCGCCGCCGCCGCCGCCGCCGCCGTCGTCCAGGTCGGCCGTCGTCGCCCCGCTCAGGCGGGCGGCGGCCAGAGCAAAGGGCTCTTTGGCTGCTGCGCGGCCCCGCCTGCGAGCAGCGCCGAGGAGCTGCATGTCGACTAGCGCCGCGCCGCGCGGCGCGCCAGGCGCCGCCGCCGGCCACGTCGCCGACGACGACGATACCGCCGACGACGACGACCCAGACATCGTCGGTTCCCTTGAGGCTTTCGCCGTCGGTTCACACCAGTTTTCCGACATTTTCGTAGTTTCTCGGCGGCTTTCCAGCCTCGGGATGCGTTCCAGCAGCTGCGCCTCGCCGAAGGCGTTCTGCGGTTGCCCGGATCGCCCCGAACGGCCGCCGGAGACGCGCTGAGGCAGGAGCCCAGACACTCTCGGTTGGAGGGCAGGTGAGCCCGTTTCTGGCCTCGCCGGGCCCTGGGACCGTCAACAAGTCGTTCGGCCCCAGGGAAAGGGCGGGGACATCGGATGTCTGGAACGACGACCCTCACGCCGGCGACGACGCCAGCGGCCACCGCCTGCGATGACGACGCCGTCAGCCACGCCGCCGACGGCGACGGCGCCGACGACTCCGATGCCGGCGCCGGCGCCGACAACGCCGCCCATGCCGAAGACGCTGGCGCCCGATAGCCGCGTAAGGGCCGCGCGAGGCCCGAGGGGCGGACACGGCTTCGACGGCCGCTGCCGTCGACGGCGACGGCGGCCGGGGCTCCCGCAGGCGTCCGTCGTCGTCCGCCATGTGCGTCGCCCGTCGTCCGTCGTCAGTCGTCAGTCGTCCGTCGTCGTCGTTCCGTCGTCGTCGTCGTCGTCTTCGTCGTCGTCGTCGTCGCCGTCGTCGTCGTCACTGTGTTTCTTGTCGTCGTCGCCCGTCGTCGTCGCCCGTCGTCGTCTCCCGTCGTCGTCGTCGTCTTCGTCGTCGCCCGTCGTCGCCCGTCGTCGTCGCCGTCGTCGTCGTCGCCCGCCGTCGTTGTCGTCGTCGTCGCCCGTCGTCGTCGCCCGTCATCGTAGCCCGTCGTCATCGCTCGCCTTCGTCGTCGCATGTCGTCGCCGTCGTCCTTCGTCGTCGTCGTCGTCGTCGTCGCCCGTCGTCGTCGCCCGTCGTCGTCGCCCGTCGTTCTTTGCCCGTCGTTCTTTGCCCGTCGCCGTTGTCCGTCGTTCTCGCCGTCGCGTTTCGTCGTCGTATGTCGTCGTCGTCGTCGTCGGCCGTCGTCGCAGTCGTCGTCGGCGTCTTTGTCGTCGTCGTCGCCCATCGTCGTCACCCGTCGTCGTCGCCCATCGTCGTCGCATGTCGTCGTCGCCCGTCGTCGTCGCACGTCGTCATTGTCGTCGTTGTCGTCGTTGTCGTCGTCGCCCGTCGTCGTCGTCGTCGTCGTCGAACTCCTCTACGCGTCCTATTTGAGGTCCGCTGGTAGCACCAGGCGCCCTCGTTGCACCCGGCCCCACTCTTCGCCAGGGCAGGAGGAGGAAGATCACGTTCAGGCAAGCGCCAAGAGGTCAGGGGGAGCGACGCCACGACGGACGACGGAGGGACTGCTACATAAGGTGGAGGTCCACGGGGGAGCAGAGGTCCTCCCTCCATCCTCCCTCCCTCCCTCCCTCTCTGCCTCTTTCCGTTCTCATTCCTCCCTCCTCCTCCTCCTCCTCCTCCTCCTCCTCCTCCCTTCTCCTCCTCCTCCTCCTCCTCCTCCTCATCCTTCTCTTCCTTCCTCCTCCTCCTCTTCCTTCCTCCTCTTCCACCTCCCTCCTTCTCTCCCTCCCTCCCTCCTCCTTCCTCCCTCCTCCCGCCCTCCTCCCTTTTCCCTCCCTCCCCCCTCCCCCTCCCCTCCCTCCCTGCTCCCTCCCTTCCCCACGCCGCCCCTGGCGGCGGCAGGCGCTGCCAGCGCAGCGCCTGGCCGCCAGCCGCGGGCGCCGGCCGCTGGCGCGCCGCGTGCCGGCCGCAGCCGCAGCCCGCCGCTCGGCGGCGGCGGCTGCCGCCGCGGAGGGGCCGCTCGGCGAGGGGCCGTGCGGCCTCTCGGCGGCGGCGCCGCCGCGGCCGGCCGCGAGGGCCGCCGTGGGTGGATGGGCGCCGAGGGCGGCCGTGCCCTGTGAGCGGGCCGTGCGGGGCGCAGCCGCGCTGCCTGCGCCTCGCCCCTGCCTCGTGCTCCTCGCCTCCCCGCGCTCCTGCTCGCGCCTCGCGTGGCCTCCCCTGTTGTGCTGCCCCCCTCGTGTGGCGGCGGCAGGAAGAGCTGCGCAGAGGCTGATGCTCGAATGCCGAGGCCTGGTGAGCAGCAGCGAACACTGACGGGCGGAGGGGAGCACTCCTCCTCCTCCTCCTCCTCCTCCTCCCTCCTCCTCCTCCTTCCTCCTCCTCATTCGTCCATGGTGCCTTCCTTCCTTCCCCTTCCTTCGGTTCCTTCCTTCCTTCCTTCGTTCCCTTGTCTTCCTCAGCCTCATCCTTCCTCCTCCTTCGTGCTCCTCGCTCTGTCCTCCTTGGCCCCTCGTTCACCCGTCCTCCCTTCTGTCGAAGCGCAAACAGCTGCAGTTCTCTTTCGCATGTCCGCGCGGGCTTGTGGATTCGGCATTGGGCCCCTCTGGCGCGCCAGGGGGGGGTCCAGCGCCGATCCAAGAAATCTGGGCAAACCTACGACAGTTCGTGCTTATGTGATGCTTTGCCATTTGAACCCTCTCCCTTCATTTCATGTCCTTCCTTCGTTTCCTTCCTCCTCCTTCCTCCTCATTCCTGCTTGTGGCCTCGTCCCCCTCGGCCTCCTCGTCCCCCCCGTCCTTGTCGTCGCTCTCCTGGCAGGATGGGGAGCATGACGAGAGGGGGATGATGATGATGATGAGGATGATGATGATGATGATGATGATGATGATGATGATGATGATGATGATGATGATGATGATGATGATGATGATGATGATGATGATGATGATGATGATGATGATGATTGTGGTGGTGATGATGATGATGATGAGGAAGAGGAGTGCAGTGCATCAACGATGGTCCATTAAATCCGCCTGCCAAGTTCCCTCTTCATCAGGTCCTACAATAATTCATTTTCAGTGCGAGAAGTGCTCCATTGGACGACAGCTGTCTGATAATCATCAGTCGCGCCAAAGCGCAATTCTGGGACTTCAGCGTCGCGAATGAACGTGACTGCAACGTCCTGACAATCTGAAATCGTGCCAGAACAGTAGTTACAACTGAGATTTCAACACTGCAAATATACGTGACTGTTGCGTCCTGGCGATCCTAATTCTTGCCAGAACACCATCCCTGGGCCGTCGACCATGCGAGCCTTTTTGAAGCTCGTGCACATGTTCAAAACGACTGCCGCGGTGCTGAGACGAGAACTACATTTTGAAAAATAAGTTCTTTTCATCCTTGAAACATGTATATCGTTTTTTAGCACGGGTGTGCCTTGTGCTGAATCTCGAGCCACATTTTGAAAACGACGTGCCCCAGTCAACCCTACTGCCAAGATCCCTCTTCACAGGTCCCTACATGAAATTGTCTTCATTGTGGGAAGTACCCGACTGAAAAACAACTGTCTTATAATCCTCAGCCGTGTCAAATTATTACTTCTGTGATTTCAATGCAGCCGATCCGCGTGACTGTTGTATCCTGACAATCCTGCACCGTGCCAGAACACCATTCCTGCGACGTCAACGCCGCAGGTCATCGTGACTGTTGCGTCCTAAGAATCCTGCGAAGCACAATTCCTGCTATAAGTTTTAAGGACGAGTGTGCGTGGCGCTGAGGTGATGACCACTTGCCGAAAAAGAATTGCCCTTCACCTTCGAAACTGCTGCAGGGTTTTAAGACGAATGCGCGCGACGCTCAGGCGAGAGCCACAAGGCGAGAGCCACACTTTGCAAGCCGTCCGCTTTTTATCCTTGAAGCTTTTGCAAAGTTTAAGACGAATGTGCGCGTCTCTGAGGCGAGAACCGTCTCTTGAAAACTGACCACCTTCCATCCTTCAAAGCGCCGCGAACATTGAAGACGGATGTGCGCGGCGCATAAGGGGGAAAAACACATTTACAAAACCACCCGCCGTCCGTCATGGGAAATGTTGTGAATGCCAAGCCGCAGGATCAATCTTGGAAATGAGGTCTCAGGCGAAGCGCCCAGCCCGCTTCACCAACACGTCTGGGAGCGCGACAGGGATGATATTTGTATATGCAAAGAGGATGGAGGAGGAGGAGGAGGAGGAAGAGGAGGAGGAGGAGGAGGGGAAGGGAGAAGGACAGAGAGGGGA
Source organism: Prorocentrum cordatum (assembly GCA_963575745.1). NCBI lineage: Eukaryota > Dinophyceae > Prorocentrales > Prorocentraceae > Prorocentrum > Prorocentrum cordatum. Next base: position 203,446 of record CAUYUJ010017500.1, on the reverse strand, counting down.
AACGGGGGCAGAAGGAGGAGGGGCCATTCCCTTTTTACACACCCATGGACCTCTCTCCCCCCTTTTCCGTTCTCCATCCTTCTCCCTCGTTTTTCTTCTTGCCCTTTTTTTCGACCTTCTCCCACACTTTCCCTGCTAACCCTTTCTTTATCACACCTCTTTCCTGCACACT
>CAUYUJ010017500.1:175774-193274 GCA_963575745.1 Prorocentrum cordatum | reverse complement strand
GTTTTTCTGTGCACTTCAGCTTTGGCCTCGGCTTCAGCTGTCGGTGCACCGTGAAGCGCCTTCGGGCCAGCTCACCCGAGTCGGTTTTCCGCTCGCATGGGTGCTCCCTTCCCCTTGGTGCTCCTCCCCCTTTTCTGCAGCAGCTCTTGCTCCAGGGGCGACACTCGCGGGGACGACGCTCCTCAGGAGCGGCCGACGCCGCTGCCGATTACTCTCGGCCAGCGCCTCCTCCTCCTCCTCCTCCTCCTCCTCCTCCTCCTCCTCCTCCTCCTCCTCCCCCTCCCCCTCCTCCTCCTCCTCCTCCTCCCCCTCCTCTGCAGCAGCTCGTGCTCCAGGGGCCACCCTCGCGGGGCTCGGCCGGCCGCCCGCCCACCATGACGACGCTCCTCCGGAGCGGCCGCCGCCGGCGCCTCCTCTCGGCCAGCGCCGTGGGCATGGCGCTCGGGTGCGCGGGGGCCCGCGGCCTGGCCCTCCTGTGGGGCGCCGCCGCGGGCGCCCCGCGCGCGCCCGCGCTGCAGCAGCGCCGCCCGCTGGGCGCCCGCGGCTCGCCGCGCGCGCGGGGCGCCGCCGTGGGGGCCGCGGCCTCGCCGGTGGAGGTGAGCTCGAAGGAGGCAGGTCGGCGTGAGCGTCCCAAGTTTCGGCGGCGGGCCCAGGGGGGAAGCGAGGGGGAGCATGCCTTCTCGGAAGGCGGCGGGGCTGCTCCGAAGCCCGCCCGCCCTCGGAGAAGCCGTCTCCTGCCGTCCTAGCCGCCTTTCAGAAGGCCTGCCCCCTTTCATTTCTCCCCGAAAGCGCCGCTGCACTTTCGGACTGAGGTTGCACAGCACTGGCTCCGACCAGCAAGCAGGGAGGGGGAGGGAGGAGGCTCGAGGTTCTGGGCTCGAGAATTTGTCTTTTGCCCTCGTTCGGTCTCAGGGGGTCGTTGTCGGGCCGCAGGACCGTCACAAACGGACAGGTTTTGAGCGGATTTGCCCTTACCCTTCCGTATGGATTGATTTTCTCGGAGCTTATCCAGGCCGCCGCCAACTCTCGGAGGTGCGCGCGGCCTCCTCGGATCGGCGTTCGGTCCAGATCGGAGTCGAGATGCGCATTTTGCCTCTCCCGGGCGCTCTGGCTCCAGGGCCCTGAGCGGCAGCGGAAGCAATGTCACACCAACTTGGTGTGATATTGCTTCCGAAGGATGGCGATATCACACCAACTTGGTGTCACCAAGGACAGGAAAAGAGTGTCAGACAAGCTGGGGCCACCGAGTGGGCTGGAAGGCTGAGCCCCTCAAGGGCGGGGCGCACACGGTTGATGCCCGGGCCCGCTCGGGCGGTGCGACCGCCGCCGCCCCTGGCGCTCCGGACGCGCTCAAAGGGAGTGGGGTCAAGCGCCGATGCGAGCAGTCCGCGCGGACCTCCCCTGAAATCCGACGTCGCGGGAGGACTGCCGCATCGCGGGAATTCCGCGACCGGAGCCCCAGACCCAGTCCTTCTCGGGCCGGACGAAAGGGGGGGATTGGGAAAGGGGGGGTTACGAAGTGTGCTGCGTGCAGCTGGTTTCGGCCTCGCCGAGGGGCCCATTCCTCGATACATAGCCGCCTCCGGCGCCGGGAGGCGCCGGGAAAATCAGCCACGTGAGCTGATTCTCCCCCCCCCCCCCTTTGCTATCCCCCCCTTTCGCCCGACCCGTCCCTCTGCGGGAGTTTCCGGGCCAGGTCGGCCTCTGTTGGCTCCAGGACCGAGGCAGGGCGACAGCGCACAGAGCGACAGAATGCAGCGCCAAGATCGCCGGGGACGACGGCTTCTTCGGTGCAGAACTCGGGCTTCCAGCCGCCGATTGGGACCCTCCAGGCCCCCCCGGAAGCTGGAACGCTCTCGGCCAGGCGCAGCGGCCGGAAAAGCACCCCGAGGCCGGGAAATCTCCCTGGGGATCGGCGAAAACATAGGAAACCGTGAGGAAACCTAGGATCTTCGAAACGTAGGATCTTCGGGCATCTTCGGGCGCGGCTAGGACGAGGAAAGATCCGTCCCAGTGCGTTCTGGAACGCTCTGAGAGCGTTCCGGAACGCTCCGAGAAGGCCGCGGCGCGCAAAAACATCCTCCAGAGTCGCCACATCTGAGAGATTCTCGCTGCATCCGCACCCGATGTATCCTCGTCCTGGCTTCGTCTTTGACCTCAGGGTCCGAGAGTGTATGCTCGTGCCGACGTTTTTTCCTTCCGTGAGCGTGCCGCCGGACTTCGAGGCGCTGGCCGCGCGGCTGAGAGATGCCTCCGCCCTCGAGGGCGTCGGCGGGCTGCTCGGGTGGGAGCCTCGTGTTCGGCCATGCGCAGAGGGGGTTAAAGGGGGAGGGGGGGAAGGCTTCTTGGAGGGAGGCTGCTTCCTAGAAGCGCGGGCCTTGTCTGTAGATGTAGGGCCGGCGCCTTCCAAGAAGCAGCCTCCTCCCAAGAAGAGAAGCCTTCTCCCCTCCCCCATTCACCCCCCTCTGCGTCCTGCCGACTTGTATGTCCTCGTAGCTCCGTCTTTGGAGTGCCTTAGCGTGCGCTAGGGTCTGGCAACCGATGGGCAGGCGCCGATTTCGCGCCGGTTAGCCACGATCCAGCGTCGATTCGCGTCGACTGACGTCGACTGGCGTCGACTAGCGTCGACTCGCAAGAGCCAGCGAGGTGATACAGTCGGGGCCCTGAAGAAGGAACCCTTTTCGTTGGGGAGGGGCTCGATGTTCCTTAGTTGTTCCACACCTTGCCTAAGGTTTCCCTTCTGTTTTCGATGGGAAGCCGAAGTTTAACTTACGAGAAAAGGCGCCTCGTTCCTTATTTAGGGTTCCTTAGGTCAACGCCCCCACTGTATGGGAGGCTCCCCATTGAGTTGCCGCCGAAGGTGGGACGAGATGACGATGATGCCGCCGGGGGCGGCGGCCTCGAGGGCGGCGCAGAAGTCCGCGCTGTCCAGCGTGATCCACGCGAAGCAGACCGACCCCGAGATCGCGAGGGAGGAACGGCGGCACGAGCACAGAAGCTCTCGGAGCCCCGCGCCTTGGCATCGCTCGGACGTGTGCCTTTTGCCTTCGGCGAGGACCATCGAGGAGCATCCTTGATGATTTGGCGAGAAAGCCACGCACGAGACCGAACAAAAACACAGGGAATGGACGTCCGAGCGATGGCCAGCGCGCGGGTTCTTCTTGGATCGGCGGTGGCCCCCCCCGGCGGCGCCTCCGACGCCGCCCCCGGCGCGCCCTGCGCGCCAGGGAGGGGGGTGCAGGTCAGATCTAAGAATCTCAGGAGGAAAAGAAACACACAGACACAATTAATCCTCGATCCCCCAGAAAATATAGGAAAATATGGGAAGTGGGGGGGAAGGCAGAAACCCAGAAAATATGGGGAAATATGGGGAATCCTTTTATTTGTGTGTATTTATTCGTGTGTGTCCTGGGGCCCCTTCAGAATCCGCGCGAGCCTCCAGAAGTTTGTGTGTTGTGCCGTCTTTTCCTGCTTCTACGATCGGAGTGCTGCTGGAGCGCCTCCAGGGCTGCGCGCCAGCGCTGGACGAGTACCGGCAGGCCACGGTGCGCGAGGCGGCGCGCGCGTACAGGAAGGCCACGTGCATCCCGGACGACCTGGTGCGCAGGGAGGCCGACCTGTCGAGCCGCGCCTACCAGGGCTGGGTGCAGGCCCGGCAGGAGTCGGGGAAAAGTAAGTAGGACTCGAGCTCGCCAGAACTCGGGTCAGCCGACGCTCTCTGGCGGGCCCGTCATGGACTTGGCGGTCTTGGGGTGTCGGCAGCGGAAGCTGCCCCTGGCACATCCCGAAGAATTCTGCAGGTTCTGAGGGTGCTGTGGCCGTCCCGCGACCCCTCTTCTCCTCCTCCTCCTCCTCCTCCTCCTCCTCCTCCTCCTTCCTCCTCCTCCTCCTCCTCCTCCTCCTCCTCCTCCTCCTCCTCCCCTCCTTTTTCCCCCTGCCTCTGTGCCCGCTCCGCTTCGGGCGCGCCCCGCCCCAGCGCGACCTCTTGCCGGGACCCAGCTCGCCGCGGATCACACCACACGTGTGCGGCGGGAGCTGGCGTCGGATTTCCGACGGGGCCTCGTCGTTGTTCTCGCGGCCCCGTGAGTCAGGGGAGGCAAAAACACACAGACGCAATTCATCGTCGATTCCCCAGAAAATGCGGGAAAATGTGGGAAGTGGGGGGGGAAGACAAAACCCAGAAAACATATGGGAAAATCTGGGGGATCTTTTGATGTGTGTGTACTTCTTTGTGTGTCCCAGGGCCCCTTTAGTGAGGCCAGCTCGAGGCCTCCAGACTCGAGTCTTGCGTCTCCCCGCAGGAGAAGAGGTGGGAGCTCTTCTCCCCGCTCCTGCGGGAGTGGGTCGAGCTCCGCCGCCAGCGCGCCGCGCTGATCGACCCCTCGAGGCCGGCTTACGACGTGCTCGCGGACGACTACGACCCGGGGCTCACCGGCCAGAGGGTGAGCGAGGTTTTCGGCCGCGTCAGGGACGTCGAAAAAGAGAAAGCGGCACAAACGTAAATTTTCGAAGTTCCGCGTGGATTTCTGGGATCGGCGCTGGGCCCCCCCTGCGGCTCCTCCCGCGAAGCCATTGCCGCGCTCCACGCGCTAGGGATCCAGGCAGACATGCGATGTCTTGATTTTGTTCGGTACGGGGCCCCCGGAAGGTTCGACCCTTTCCCCGGAACCGTTTTTTTTCATCCTGAGCCTGTTTTTTGATGGTCCCAGGGCCCCCCACAGGTGCCGAAATCGACGAAAAATCTCCGTCCTGTTTTTCAAGGCGTTGCATGTATGGTGGGGGGTGTCCCGCGCCGACCCAAGAAATCCGAGCGGAGCTCCGACGGTTTATTTGTATGCACTTCTCTCTTCCTCTAGGACGGGCTGGTGCCCCTGCTGAAGAGCATCCGGGAGCGGGGGGAGAAGCCCGACACCGCCTGGCTCCAGGGCGACTTCGACACCTCCAAGCAGGCCAGGGCCCATTTCGATATCGGCTCCGTTCTATCCGAGGTCGACGGCGCCTGGCCCGAGCTGGCTCGAATCCGACGCCCCGGCGATCCGATGCGGCCCGATGGCGGCGCAGCGCTGTTGTGCAGCCGCCTTGCACCCGATCCGATGCGATGCCGCCTCCGTGCCGCCACGGCCCGATGCGACCCGCCTCCCCCGATGCGACGCAGACCCGCCCCGTGGCAGGCCGACCTGTGCAAGGACGTGGCGGTGGCGCTCGGCTTCGACCTCCAGAACGGCCGGCTGGACGTGAGCGTGCACCCGTTCACGGGCGGCGCCCACCCGACCGACGTGCGGATGACCACGCGGTTCCCGGAGCTCCGGCGTTGCGAACACCTTATGCAGCATTCGGCGGCGAGCCCGGCAGGGGGGGGGGGAGAGGGGGCCGGCCTGCTCCGAAGGCTCGGGAGGACTCGGGCCTCCTGCGAGGTCTTCTGACTACGCCTCCCCCCGAAGGCACAGAGCGCTTCCCCGAAGGCGCGAAGGCTTCTGAGAAGCCCCGCCGCCTTCCGAGAAGGCCTGCCCCCTCCCCCGTCACCCCTGGGCGCGCCGCCGAAGTCTCGCGAAACCTCGCGACCGGAGCCCTACGGCCGAAGCCGATCGCAAGGCTGGGTAACCTCCCCAAGGGTACCCTTGCGTCCGTGCCTGCTTGGTCCATCCCTTGGCTACCTTCGAGGGCCCGCTGCGCTCGAAGAAGCTTCGACCTGGGCGTCCAAGGGGCTTGCATCTTTCTCGCTCACCACCTTGCTACCAATTCTGACTGTACAGTGCCGTCTTTTTTATACATGCTCAGGGATTTAGTATCAAAAACAACGAGGAGTTCATGCATCAATTCATCCATACATTAATCATGTATCAAAAATTCGATATTTGAAAATCCTATGTGTTAGGGGGTTAGGGGGATGGGGTTAAGGAGAGGGGGTCAGGGGGAGGGTTTAGGGGGAGGGGGTCCAGGTCCAGGGGAGGGGGTTAGGGGGACGGGTAAACCCCCCCTCCGAAGGGGAAGAAGGAGGGGTGGAAGAGGAAATTCCCTAAACCATCTACGCCCAGAGGGCTGGTGGGATTCTACGCCCAGGGGCTTGCATCTTTCTCGCGCATCACTGCTACCAATTCTGACAGTACAGTGCCGTTTCTAATGCATGCTCCGCGTGCGGATCACGTCGTAAAAATGCAGGGATTTGGTATCAAAAACAACGAGGAGTTAATCATGTATCAATGATAGCCGAAGTGCAGTATCCCCAAACAGGTTTTTTAGACCCACTGCGGTTTCCAAGGCAGATTGCGTGCCCGTCCAGTGCGGGCTGGCATGGCATGTTAAAACATGCCTCCTCCTCCTCCTCCTCCTCCTCCTCCTTCTCCTGCTCCTCCTCCTCCTCCTCCTCCTTCTCCTGCTCCTCCTCCTCCTCCTATATATTTTGAAAATCCTACGTGTTCAAAGCTGCCCTGTGGGCCCCATCGCTCTGCGGCACTCTGCGAGGCAGGTCCCTCCGGGAGCTCCCCCCCCGGGGGCCCGAGGCGCGAGCGCCCGGCGCGCGAAGAGCTGCGTCGCCCAGATCTCTGTCGGGAGGAACCCAAAACACAGACACAATGAATCGTCGATTCTCCAGAAAGTATGGAAACATATGGGAAGTGGGGGGGGAGACAAAAACCAAGAAAAAATATACGAAAATATGGGGAATCTGGCTATTTGTGTCTGTTTATTCGTGTGTCCCAGGGCCCTTTCACTCTGGGTCTTCTCTTGGGGGAACCAGGAGTCGGCCACGCGCAGAGGGGGGTCTTCCCAGGAGGGGGCTTCCCCCCTCCACCTGCCCGCGCGCCTCCAAGAAAGGCACAGCAGGTTCGCGTCGTACCGACACGCCGCGACCCCGCCGCGGGCGTTCAAGGTTGAGCGCGGCCAGTGGCCAAGAATCGGCCAGTATGGAAGGATCTGGCGATCGGGAAAGCCGCTGATCGTGCAAGGTTGGAAGATCCATGTGGTGTCAGAATCCAACGTGCAGGTCGTCACGAGACGAACCCGCCGTACCGATACCGCTGCTCCCTGGACCTCTCCCAGGGTGCGTTCTGACCAGGTTTCTGCGGCGAGTCCAGCCGTGGCGACGAGGGCCTCCCAGGAGGCCCAGAAAGGCGAAACACGGCAACGTCCGGGCCTTAAGGTTCAAGCCGGACGACATCACGGAGGGGCTCACTGGAGCCATACACGAGACCGGCCACGCGCTGTACGAGCAGGGCCGGAACCTCGAGCACGACGGGCTCCCCGTGAGCGCGGCGGCCGGCATGGCCATCCACGAGAGCCAGTCCCTGCTGTGGGAGCGCATGGTGGGGCTCAGCCGGCCCTTCGCGGCGTACCTGCTGCCGAAGCTGCAGGCCCAGTTCCCCGACGCCTTCGCGGGCCGCGCGCCAGAGGAGCTGTACCCAGAGGGGGATGAGTCGGCGGCGAAATCCGAACCCTGCCCTCGCCGATCCACGATCCAGGCCACTCGATGGGCGGCGGGGGCAGGGTTGGGAGTCTGTCGCACGCGTGGCGAAGTCCTAGCCCTGCTCCGCCTCCCATCGGTGCAGGAGAGCCGCTGCTCGGTGGGGGCAGGGCTCGGACGTCGCCGCCTGGGCAAGGTGCCGATCCGGCTGCCCCCTGCGTCGTTGTCGCCATTTGGGGCCTCCTTGGAGGCCCTCGTCGCCACGGCTTGCTGCGCCTCGAAAGTCTGGTCGGAACGCGCCGCCCCAGGAGAGGTCCAGGGAGCAGCGGCATGGGTATCTTTTGGTTCCCCCAGGTACGTGGCCATGAACGCGGTGAAGGAGGTATCCATGATCCGCGTGGAAGCGGACGAGGTGACCTACCCGATGCACGTGATCCTGAGGTTTGAGATCGAGAAGGGCCTCGTCGAGGGCAGCGTGGACCCCGACGACGTCCCGGCGCTATGGAACGAGAAGATGAGGGAGTACCTCGGGGTCGAGCCGGAGGACGACGCCCAGGGATGCCTCCAGGACCTGCACTGGTCCATGGGCGCCATCGGCTATCTAGTGTCCTTCGGCACATCCCTCTATCGCTCCTAGGTTGTAGGTCAGAGGGCTCCTGGATGCCTGTTTGGGTCTCTTGGAAGGCCTCTCGGAAGCCTGCTGGAATACCCAATCCTTAGGACCAAGGACGGCCTAACAGGCATTAACGGGCAATCGCGCTTCATGCCTCCGGAAAGAAAGAAAGACGGAGGGCTCAAGCGACCTGAGGACACTCCAGCTCGTGCCTCAGGGAACGGTGGCGGACTTTCCCACCTACACCCTGGGGGCGATGTCGGCAGTGCAGATCTTCGACGCCGCCAAGGCGGACCTCCCCGGTCTGGACGAGGCCGTGGCCGCCGGGGACTTTGCGCCGCTGAGGGGCTGGCTGAAGGACAAGGTTCACCGCCTCGGCAGCCTCTACCCCAAGGCGGACGACCTCCTCGAGGCGGTCACCGGCAGGGCCCTGGACCCCGACGTCTTCCTGAGGTACCTGGAGGACAAGTACAGGGACATCTACCGGCTCTCCTGACGGATGAGGGGGGGAGCGGAGTCGCCATGCACGAAGCGGGTCCCGAAGGGGGAACCGCAGTGGACCCGATCGGCGGATCTTGCCGCATCGCCATGGCATCGGCGATGCGGCGCGATCTGGGGCGCGATGTTTCGGCACTCCGCCGTCGCCGATGCGTCGCCGATGCGTCGCGGTCCTCCGACCCTATTTGGGAGGCCTCTCCTGAATTTTGACGTCGCGACTTTTTTCGCAACGTGGGCCCCTGGAGGTAATAATCAGTGTCCCCTGATCCGGGACCGGCTTTTCATCCCGAGTCATCTGTCGACTGTCCAGGGGGCCAGTGAGGGCCCCCAGAGGTCGAGAATTGCCAAGAACCGTCCGTCATACCATTTTTCCACCACGAAGAAAGGGCGGAGGCAGAGGCGGAGTAGGTCCAGAGACTGCCCGCCTGCCTCTCGGGAGCCCGACTGCACTCCAGGAGGAGGAGGAGGAGGAGGAGGAGGAGGAGGAGGAGGCGGAGGAGAAGGATGGGGGAGGAGGATGAGGAGGAGGAGAGGAGGAGAGGAGGGAGGAGGAGGGAGGAGGGAGGGAGGGAGGGAGGGAGGGAGGGAGGGAGGGGGAGGGAGGGAGGGAGGGAGGGAGGGAGAGAGGGAGGGAGGAGGGAGGAGGAGGAGGAGGAGGAGGAGGAGGAGGAGGAGGAGGAGGGGAAGAACCTCCGACGCTGCCGAGGAGGGTGCCAGCCCCCTCCGAGAAGGCCACCCCGCCCTCCCAGAGGGCCGCTCGGCTCGGCCTGGTCGATCCGCTCCGATGTCGATGCCAGCCTGCTCCATGCGACTCGACTCCGGTGCTCCGACGATCCGATGCGGCCCGATGCAGGGGAGCAAAGAGTGACACAAACATAAAAACTCGGAGGTCCGCGCAGATTTCTCGGATCGGCGCTGGACCCCCCCCCTTGGCGCGCGGAGCGCGCCAGGGGCGGCGCTGCAGGCGCCGCCGAGGGGCCCCAGCGCCGATCCGAGAAATCCGCGCGGACCTTCGAGTCTTTAGGTTTATGCCACTTTTTGTTCCCCTACATAGCTTGCCTGGCGCCGTTGCGCAGCGTTGCACAGCCGATCCGATCCGACTCCAGATCGGCCCCCCCCCCCCCCCTGGGGTGCATCCAGTCCATCTTCGAGTCGGGACTGCTCGGGGGACCTGCTGAGGCCAGCTGGGACTGCAGTCAACCCGCAGAGTAAGGAGGGGCAGCCTTCCCAGGGGTACCCTCGCATCCTTGCCTCTTCGGTCTGTCCTTGACCACTTCCGTTGGCTGCGCCCCGCTCGGGAAGCTTCGACATGGACGTCCAGGACGTCCGAGGCCCCTGCACCCTTACCCCGCAGCCTTACTCTACGGGTTGCCTGCACCTGGGGGGCGGTGTGTGCGCAACCCGGAGCCTTGCGCACCACCCCCATCTTGCCTTTTTCTCGGGATGCGATGCCCGGCGCGCGCCTCTGGCCTCGCTGGTCCTCGAGCGCCTGCAGGCGCGCCGCGCCCGGCTCTCCCCTGGAGGCCTCTGCGCCGTGCAGCGAGGAGTTTTCTTGGCGCGCCCGACAATCCGGCGATGCAGGCAGATTGCCGTGCCAGTCGCGAACCCTCCTACTCCTGCTCCTCCTCCTGCTCCTCCTCCTCCTCCTCCTCCTGCTCCTCCTCTTCCTCCTCCTCCCTTTCCTCCTCCGCCTCCTCCTCCTCCTCCTCCTCCTGAGATCCGGGCGTTGCAATTTTCGCCCCGAGTCGGTCCAGGGACAAACCACAGATCGATCGGGCCCGAAAGATCGCGTCTACGGCTCCGGAGAGAGGGGGTCCAGGGCTCCCGTCGTGATGTCTCGCGATGTTGCAACTGTTTCGCAGCGTCAGATATCAGGACCTTCATCCTCCGCGGATGGCTGTGGGGGGGGTGATGGCCGGCAGTTGCTCGAGTGAACTCGGGCGCTGCGCTGGCCCCGTCCCAGCGTCTGCCACGACCGCTGCGGCAGGCTGGTGTCGTGCCGATGCGGCTGTGACGCAGGCGCGGGCGCTGAAGGTTGAACGCCGGCGGCGGCGCGGAGCCAGCCGACATTGAACGATCTGCGCACCGGAACGCCCTGGTCGCTCAGCGTTGAACGCTCCACGCGGCTTCGGAAGCCAACCCACAAGTCGTCACGACACGGACCTGCCGTACCACTCTCGACCACTGTCTCCACGGCCGCGACCGCTCCCTCGGTCCCCGGTCGTCTCCACGCCTCCCCAGATGGCCTACATACGAACGCATATCGAGGTTAAGATGGGACGTGGCGACGCGAGTATCACATCGATCCTCAATGTTGCATCAACGATACTGGATCAAAGTTTACGTTGCACCACACGTGAGCGCGCTGCGCGAACTGATCATCTTTTCCGGCACCCGAGCGCCGCACCCGCAGCACCCTAGATGGTGCCCATGCGCGGGAGTGTGCGAGTCTTGTGTCCTGTGCCCAGGAAAGAGAAGCACACGGCATCGCCCAGGACGCGGGAAAGCCACCTCTATGATGGAGGTCTAGTCGACGCCTCCATCCTGTACGTTTCGGGCCCCCACCACAACGACGATCACCTCGACGACCACGACCACGACGAAGATAGCGACCGCGACCGCGACGACGACGACGATGGCGACGGCGCCGGCGGCGGCGGCGGCGACGGAGGCGGCGGCGGGAGAAATCACGCCTGGAGCCCTGGACCCCATCTTTCTGCGGCATTTCTCGAGCCATGATCGATCTGCGATGGCCCCAGGGCCTGACGCCAGGCGAGAGAACGCCTGGTCCGGGCACCCCCCGAAGCGCTCTCGGCAAGGCGCAGCTGCTGGGAGGCATCCCCGGGCTGGGAGTTCCGCCGAGAGCCAGCGGAAAACCTGCGTCTCAGAGTCTCGGGGGCCCACCCGCTGGGAGCCATTTCGACTCTGTCGTGTTGAATGGACTCTATGCCGAGGATTTTCATTTCGAGTCGGCTCGACTCCGGCTTCGATTTGGGTTTCTTTGTGCAGGCCTCGCAGGGGCCGCTGGGCGTCGATTTCGATGCCTCCGATTCCACGCTTTCCGATTGACGATTCGATTTTTCGATTCGATCTTGGGAGGACGAGGTGCAAAGAGGAAGACGATACTGGAAATGAAGTAGGCAGGGAGGGTAGGCAGGGAGGGTTGGCAGGAAGAGAAGAGCGAGGAGGGAACGCAGTAAGAGGGGCTGGTTCTCCTCCAGAGGGAGATGGTATCCCACGCGCCCGACGCCGACGCCGACGGCGACGCTCACGGCGACGCCGACGCCGACGCCGACGCCGCCGCCGACGCAGCCGACGACGCCGGCGACGCCGCCGACGCCGACGGCGACGGCGACGACGACGCGGACGACGGCGACGCCGACGACGCCGACGACGACGACGACGACGGCGACGGCGACGACGACGGCGACGCGGACGACGGCGACGCCGACGACGCCGGCGACGCCGCCGGCGACGCGCGGCAGGTGCAGGGCCAGCTCTCGGGCCAGGGCGCGCCCGTGCCGCCCCTGGCGCTCTCCGCGCAGGGCCCCGCGGCCCCGAGGCTCGCTGGGCCGCTGCTGGAGGCGGGCCCCGCCGCCGCCAGCTCTCGGCGGGCCCTCGTCGTCGTCGTCGTCGTCGTCGTCGTCGTCGTCGTCGTCGTCGTCGTCGTCGTCGTCGTCGTGGTCGTGGTCGTCGTCGTCGCCGCCGTCGCCGTCGTCGTCGCCGTCGTCGTCGTCGTCGTCGTGGTCGTCGCCGCCGTCGTCGCCGTCGTCGTCGCCGTCGTCGTTTGTGGCAGTGGTGGTCGTGGTCGTGGTCGTGGTGGCGGTCGTGGTCGTGGTGTGGCGGTCTTCGTTGTCGTGGTCGCCTTTCTCGAGATCTCCTGGGGCTTGGCCCGCCTTTTGGGACCCGCGTGGGGGCGCTTTGGAGGCCCGTGCGCGGTGTCCGCCAGTCGGCGGCGGCCTTGCTCGGAGGAGCGGCGGAGGCCCTGCCCTCCAGAGGCAGCGGGCGTCCTCCTCGAGTGTGGGTTCTGCCGCCGACATTTGTTTCTCCCCGAGGTTTGGATCCTCTGGGGGAGTGAGGAGTGATGATGCTGATGCTGATGCTGATGATGCTGATGATGATGATGATGTTGATGATGATGATGATGATGATGATGATGCTGATGCTGATGCTGATGCTGATGCTGATGCTGATGCTAATGCTGCTGATGATGATGCGAAGAAGGGATGTAATGATGAGGATGATGGTGGTGGTGGTAATGATGGTGGTGATCGTGTCGACGACGATTAGGATCATGATGATGACGATGATGATGATGATGATGGTGGTGGTGATGATGCTGATGATGATGCTGATGATGATGATGATGATGCTGCTGACGCTGATGCTGATGTTGCTGACGTTGCTGATGCTGATGCTGATGATGGCGCTGCTGTTGATGATGATGAGATGATGATTATGATGATGATGATGATTCTGTTGCTGATGATGATGACGATGCTGAGGCTGGTGATGATGCTTCTGCTGGTAATGATAATGATGATGATAATGATGATGATGATGATGATGATGATGATGATGATGATGATGATGATGATGGTGATGGTCATGGTGATGATGATGATGATGATGATGATGATGATGATGATGATGATGATGATGATGATGATGATGAAGCTTCTGATGATGATGATGATGATGATGATGATGATGGTGATGGCGGTGACGGTGATGATGATGGTGGTGATCATGATGATGACGGCGACGATTGTGGTGATGACGACGCCCACGCCGACGCCGACGCCGACGCCGACGATGATGATGATGATGATGAGGAGGAGGAGGAGGAGGAGGAGGAGGAGGAGGAGGAGCATGAGGACGAGGACGAGGATGAGGATGAGGACGAGGATGAGGATGAGGACGAGGATGATGATGATGATGATGATGATGATGATGATGATGATGATGATGATGATGATGATGATGATGATGATGATGATGAGGAGGATGAGAGGAGGAGGAGGAGGAGGAGGAGGGAGGAGCAGGAGCAGGAGCAGGAGGAGGAGGAGGAGGAGCAGGAGCAGGAGCAGGAGCAGGAGCAGGAGCAGGAGCAGGACCAGGAGGGGGAGGAGAGGAGGAGGAGGAGGAGGAGGACGAGGAGGAGGAGGAGGAGGAGGAGGAGGAGGAGGAGGTTCCGTAGCCATTTTGGCTCAAGTCCGGAGGCATTGCTCGAGGATTTGCGCGTGTCGCGGGGGATTTGCGGCCCCCACAGTTTCTTGGTGTTCGCCCACCAGTCCAGTTTCCCTGGCGTTCGCCCGCCAGGCACAGTATACAACACGTTCCGTGTACGGTACCTTATCTGCCAAGTTCGATGGTGCCATCTTCTTTTTTCTCTTGCCAGCCTTGGGCTCAGTTCGAGGATCGCGGTCAGGACGGAGGGGAGTGGTCTACCAAAGGCCGGCCGAGGTCATAAAAGAAAGTTCTCGCCTATTCCATGCGCGCGCTGCGGATGTCGGAAGAGCCTCGTTCACTTCACATGGTGTAGGCATTGCAGGTCGCCTCTCGTGGACGTTCCGCCAGCTGTCCCTCGGGGGGGGCCTCATGGGGGACTCTTGGGGACCTCTTGGGAGCCTCTCGGGCCCGAGGGCTCGAAATGTCCGTTTGCTTCCCCTGTCTGGGTACCCTCTTGCAGCCCTTTTGGGAGCCTCTTGGGCCGTCTGCAGGCGTCTTGGGCCGTATTCGGGCCCTCTTTGGCCCGATTCGGGGCTCTCTTGGAGGCCTCTTGGGGCGATCGTTAGAGTTTCTTCGGCTGTTTTGGAGCGTCGGGAAGCTGAAAAGGCGAGAACGCCCAAATCCTTGAAACATTTGAGGAACATCGATAAATTGTACCTTTTGGGGCTCTCTTGGGAGTCCTCTTCGAGGCCTCTTGGGGCGTCTGAGGCCGTGAAGGCGTCTTGGACCGATCATTCGGCGATTTGGGGTCCTCTTCGGCCGTTTTGGGGGCCTCTTGGGGCACTCTTGCACCCCCCCCGCCCCGGGACCCCCTCCGGACACCCCCCCGGGACCACCTCCCAGGACCCCCCCCCCCTGGCGGGGAAGGGATCAAAGGGAAATGGCTTCCCTTTCGACTCAATTACGACGTTGCTCAATTTCGTTTTGGCTAGCGCGCTGGAGGAGGAGGGCCCAGGAAAGGAGAGGGCGGCGACGGGCCCAGGGAAAAACAGGGAGCGGCGACGGCGACGACGACGACGACGACGACGTCGACGAAGACGAGTCAAACGGAACAGCCTCCTCCACACGCCGACCGGGTCGGCGGATTTCAACGCTGTGGGTGTTTGCTCTTGGATTGGCGCCATCTTGAACTAGCCATTTGCTCTTGGAGCGGCGCCATCTTGAGATAACCATTTTGCTCTTGGGGTGCGATTCAAGGCGCCAGGGCATCCGACGACGAACCAGAGGACACATCTTTCTACTTTGCGGGCAATCAGGACAGATATGAAGATAATGGCAGAGCGTGCTAATGAGAGGTTTGTTGCTCCCGCTAAGTTAGACTAGTTTAGCGGAGTTGCTGACGTGGCGACAGTTGCATGCCAAGTGGGTGCTGCTTCCGCCCGCTATGTGGATGGAGCGACAGTGCCCATTGAGGGTTGTGTTCCGTCTAGTTGTCAGCTGCCCACGACTTTACCTTTGTCTTTGTCCGCTACAGAACTGCTTAGTGTTTTAAGAAACAGTCCAGTCCGTTGTGTTTCGGAGTTTTCTTTGTAAAGCTGGGGACGCCACCGAAACGCGACGGACCCGCCTGAGCACCAGACTCGAACGGTATGTCTTCATGGTACGCAGGATACGGTAAGTCTTCTTTCCTGTATGGCTGTTTGGCTCAACGTGGAAACCTGCCGCGCCCGCTTCAAGAGTTGCTCCAACACGCGATTGGCCCGCTTTACAGTTCATCCGGGAACAAAGAAATGTTTCCCTTACCGCTTTACATGATTAGTCTCTTCCCCCCTGCCGCCCCTCCCTCCTGCCGCCCCTCCCCTTCCTCCGCGGCCGCCCCTCTCCCCTCTTCTGCCCCCCCCCGGACCACCCCTGAGGCGCCGCTGCAGTTCCTGGTCTGCGAGCTGGGGGAAGAGCCGCAGCAGGCCTCGACCGGGCGTCGTCGTCGTGGCCGTCGCCGCCGCCTCCGCTGCCGCCGTCGTCGTCGTCGTCATCGTCGTCGTCGTCGCCGGCGTCGCCAGCGTCGGCGTCGTCGCTGGCGCCGCCGCCGGCGCCGTCGCGGTCGCCGTCGCCGTCGCCGTCGCCGTGCCCGACGCCGACTCTGTCACCGTCGCCGCCGCCGCCGTCAACGTCGTCGTCGTCGTCGTCGTCGTCGTCGTCGTCGTCGTCGTCGTGGGTCTCGGTGCTCTGCGAGGTGGGGTGTGGGTTCCGGGGAGCAGAGACTGGGGGCCTCGCAGCGGGTCCCGTGGGCCCCACGAGGCTTATTCCCTCCCCGCCCTCCTTGTTCCCTCCTCCATGTTCCCTGCTTTTTCCCCCTGTTCTGTCGACCTCTTCCTCAACTGCACGAGGAATGCTGCTCTCCTTTCTCCTCCGAAGACGCCGACTGGGCAGAATGGCCCCCTCCGCGTTTTTTTTGCTGTTGATTTTTTCATCGGATCCCAATCAGTTGGTCTATCACATCTGTATATATATATATATATATATGGCCGTATACACGCATGTGTATGTTCATACGAGGGGGTGGGTGCGCCCATTGCCGTCCTGCTACACGTAGCCTCTTGAGGCTCAGTGTTTGGTTGGGATTCGGGCGGCCCCCGTGCCGTCAGCAGAGCCCCGCCAGCCCCCGCGCACAGGGCGCATTCGGGCGCCCTGCGAGGGCAGCGCGCGAGAGGTCGGGGGTACCAGACGGTGCACCGACCTGGATCGCGCCGCGGGAGGGGAGGCCGCCGAGGGCGCCTCCCCTCCCCGCGGCGGCGGCGCGCGCGGCTGGGGGGCAACTGCGGTGACGCTGGCGGCGGGCCGCTGGGTCCCACGCTGGCGGGCTCGCCGCGACGGCGTGCGGGGCCCATGGCCGAGGCGGTGGACGACAGTGAGTGAGGACGACGAGGAGCTGGCCGACGGCCCCGCCCCGGGCCCGCGGGCCCGCCCCGCGGCGGCTGCAGGCGCCAGCGGGCTCCCAGTGGAGGACGCGGAGCTGGTCGCGCTGGTGGACGGCGAGATGTACGCGTCCGTCGGCTACAGCGGCGCGCTGGAGGTGCAGTGCCAGTTCGTGTGGCTGTGCCAGCGCCACTCGCGCTGCGGCAGGTTTGCCCGCGTCAGGCTGCTCTGGAGCGACGACAGCTACTGGGACAGGTGGTCGCAGTGTGCGGGCGACCGCGGGGCGATCTCGTTCAGGCCTCTCTTGCACATCTGCGAGGGCCCCGTGCCCTTGTGCGGGGCCGAGCTGCCGCCGAACTGCACAGAGCTGGTTCACACCTCGGACGTGGTGAGGCTGGCGGCCGAGACGGCGGCGGAACTCTGGCTGCAGCATCGGGGCACCAACCCAGGAGCGGTGTGGCCGCGGGACTTGCTGGGGCCGCCGCCTGGGGCCACCCGTTCGAGGACCTCTTCGGCGAGCTGCCCGGCGCGCCCAGTGGGGTGGCCACCCTGCGTTCGCGGCTGATGGAGTCGAAGGACCGCTTCGCGGCGCTGCGGGACCGCGACAAGGGCGCCGCCCCCCCGCCGAGGGCGCGGCGCGGGCTGCGTCTAAGGTCGAGGCTGGGACCAATGTCAAGCGGCCGCTGGCAGAGGTGCTCTCGGAGCGCGCCGCGAAGGTTGCTCGCGGGGGACCGAGGCTGCTGGCAGCGCCACCCCTGCGGCAGTGAGCCCGCCTGGACCGCCTGGACATCAACCCGCGCGGGATAAGAGATCCGCCCGCGCCCGCGACGCCCTCCAGGCCCAGCTCCTCGCCGCCGACCTGGCGCCCGTCCAGAAGTGGCTGGAGCTCACCCCGCCGCGCG
>CAUYUJ010017500.1:151401-170674 GCA_963575745.1 Prorocentrum cordatum | reverse complement strand
TAGCAGTAGTAGCCGTAGTAGTAGTAGTAGTAGTAGTACTATGTAGTAGTATGTAGTAGTATGTAGTAGTATGTAGTAGTATGTAGTAGTATGTAGTAGTATGTAGTAGTAGTAGTAGTAGTAGTAGTAGTAGTAGTAGTAGTAGTAGTAGTAGTAGTAGTAGCAGTAGTAGTAGTATTAGTAGTAGTAGTAGTAGGAGTAGTAATAGTAGTAGTCGTCGTAGTAGTAGTAGTAGTAGTAGTAGTAGTAGTAGCAGTAGTAGTAGTAGTAGTAGTAGTAGTAGTAGTAGTAGTAGTAGTCGTAGTAGTCGTAGTAGTCGTAGTAGTCGTAGTAGTCGTACTAGTAGTAGTAGTAGTAGTAGTAGTAGTAGTAGTAGTAGTAGTAGTAGCAGTAGTGGTGGTGGTAGTAGTAGTAGTAGTAGTAGTAGTAGTAGTAGTAGTGGTAGTGGTAGTAGCAGTAATCGTAGTCATAGTCATACCACGCACTCAGCATCTAGTACGTAATGCGCAGTGCGTAGTACGTAGTACGCAGTACCTGGGAAGAGGAGTAGGAGCGGCGAGGGCGGAATAGAGGGAAGACAGGGATAAGGAACTGGAGAGGAAGAGGGGAGGAGGTACGCGTCCCACTTCAGCGCACCCGCCGCAGGACGACGACCCCGGCGCCGAGGAGGACGAGGACACGAACGACGAGGACGAACCCCTCGACGAGGGTGACGAGGACGACGACGCCAAGTCCGGCGACGAGGCGCTCGCGAGCGCACGGTCCCAGACGGAGGTCGCCCAGGACCGGCATGCGCGCGCGCGGTGCAGCGGAGGAGGAGGAGGAAGAGGAGGATAATCAGCATTGAGAGAAGTGCATCCCGAGATAGAGGCGTCCTTGGCCCCGCGGGCGGCTGGCGCGGAGAAGGCGCGCGGCCAGACACGGAAGAAGGACACACCCACGAGCCCCATGACGGGCGGCGCAGCGCCCGCAACACCGGGTGGAGGAGGAGGAGGAGGAGGAGGAGGGGCAAGGAGCAAGGAGGAGCAAGGAGGTGAAGGAGGAGGAGCAGGAAAGGGAGGAGGAGGAGGAGGAGGAGGAGGAGAAGGAAAAGGAGGCTTCCTTAGTTTCCGCAGGATGCCCCCCGCATGGGCGCTTGAGTCCCCTCGAGGCCTCCTGCGCTCATACGGGCAGGACGGGTAGGAGTGAAGGGAAGGGTGCCCTGGGCAGAGAGGAGGAACCATAATGAGGGACAGGGAACGGGGGGGGTGGTCGAGGGGGTGGTCCTCCCCCTTTCTCCTCCTCATTCTCACTCACTCTTCCTTTCAAATAACTCCGCTTCGTCGCATCATCAGACGTATCGGTCGTGCCAGCTGGGCGTTTCGTTTTGTGGCGCTGGCGCAATGTATGAGGTTAAGCATGAAATGTCCATCAGTTGCACGGGTAGAGGAAGAGGCATTTTCAACATGTGGCCCTCGATGTTGCGCCGTGCCCGCTTGTCCTAAGCGCTTCGACCAGTTACACGGATGGAGGGCGAACCCTTTGAATTGTGGCTCTCACTTGTAGCACCACGTATTCGTTTCTGTCTTAGCCTCGAGCAGTTGCACGGGCGGGGGGCAAATCGTTGTCAAATTGTTGCTCTCGCCCCAACTCCGTGCACATTCGCTGAACACTGATCCAGTTCGATTACAGGAATGCGAATCTGTTTCAGCATGTGGCTTTGCTCTCAGCGCGCGCACGCTCGTCCTAAACGTTCCCAATCGATGGAGTGCGAGTCCCTCCTCAAGCTGGGCTCTCGCTTCGGATGTCTTTATATTTTATGGTTTGAAGTTGGACGCCGTGCAACACTTAAACGGATGGAGGGCTCCCGTTGTATATTGCTTAATAAGGAAGATGTGATGGCCATGGGTTGAGGAATGTGCAGCAGTTGCATGGAGGGCGAACCATTTTTCAAAACGGTTCTCACGCTCGAATGGCAGTCTCATGGGGCGCTCGTCTTTCAAGGCTCAATTCCGTAGCAGAAGTGTTCTCTTGCATTGGTTTTCGAAGAGGGCTTGTGGGACGGGAGGGTGTTCTGCAGAATCTTTGATGCATTCCGGGTTTCGCTTGGTCCTCCTCCTCCCCGGCCTCGTCCTCCTCTTCTCCCGCTTCTCCTCCTCCCTGCCTCCTCTTCCTACGCCCACTCCTTCTCCTCCCGTCCTCCTCCTCCTCCTCCTCCTTCTCCTTTTCATTCTCGTCCTCCTCATCCCCTCGTCCTCCTCCTCGTTCTTCTGCTTTTCCTTTTTGTTCCGCAGTTTTCCTCCTGGTCCTCCTCCACCTCGTCCTCCCCGCACCATCCTTCTCCTCCTCCTCCTCCTCTTCCTTCCTTGCGCCTCGCACCCTCGCCACTTCCTCAATCACTCTCTTCCTCTCTCTCTCTCTCACCTTCTCTCTCCCTCCCTCTCTCTCTCTCTCCCTCTCTCCCTCTCTCACTCTCCCTCTCTCTCTCTCTCGCTCTCTCTCTTTCTCTCCATCCCACCCTGATGCATGCATTTCTGTGTCCCGGCGCGCCCGCCGTCGAGCTAACAGGTGACATGCGGCTTTGGCGAACGACCGAGCTAACATGTGACAGGCTGTCCCAGGGAACCGCCGAGCTAACAGGTGACAGGCCGTCCGGCGAACAGCCGAGCTAACAGGTGACATGGTCCCCTTCTTCCTCCTTCTGCTGCTGTTGCCCATTGCCTTTTGGGCACAAGGAGCGCGCTCGCGTCCCCAGGCCGTGCTCATAGGACGGGTGCGTGACGGCTCGTCGCCCGTCACGCCCGTCGCGACGGCTCCGGGAGACAAGTGCACTAATGTGTGGCTTCTTTCATCTTAGCTTCAGCCTCTCTTCGAGCACTGCTGTACCGGCTGCCTTTGCACGCGACGGGAATTAGTGGTCTACCTTGCCGTGTACCAGTTGTGCCCCCTCGATTTCGTCAGTTGGATTTCATTTTCTCAGGATCCATAGTCGACAGGCTTTTTTCTGGGAGCGGCTTTCGATCTTCACGAAACTTGCGTGCCACTGCCAACAGGTCCTGAAATTTAGCATCGCTTCCGCTGGCCTTATCCAGATGTCTCTGCTGACGGACGATGTAATTTGGATATGTTTTGTCCCGGCTTCTTCCATGCCGATGCTACTGGAACACACGAAGAACGGGCTCGCGCTATCGTCGATTGGTGCTGGTTTGTGTCACCATCAGAGTCGTTGTATTTGCTCTCAGTGTCCGTCATTACCTACCACACTGTGCAAGGTGTGGCTGGTTCCTTTCGGTCTTCAAAGTCGCTACGTGGGTCTTGGCTTTAACTATGCGCTGGCCAACTTCTTCATCGAGTGTTGTGTTCTTTGCACCCAGCGGGCACATCAATGTTGCCCACCTCTCAAGTGGCTTCAGCGTGTCATACCCTTACTCGAGAATGGAAGGCAGCAGTCCGTGGTGATTCAGAGGATGTGTTCGCCATGGCACGTCGTGCGAGCATTGGCGCAGTGACAGGTTTCTCATTCGTTGTCTATGTTCTCGGTTCATACGCTGGCGTATAGCTTGGAAAGGCTGACCGACGACGTGATTCGCGCGCTGGTCTCGGTCCTCGTCTTTCTGATCGTTGTCGCTACCTTTTGCAGGCAGGGAAGCATGATCGACCATGACTTAGACAATTGCGTCCCAGTCTGGGTTCGCTGTTCTTTTTATTGGTGTTCCTCTTGGGAACCAGTTCGAGTGCGTTGCACTTCGATAGTTTCGGTATGCGCACAGGCGCCCCGTCGGCTAACCAAGTTCATCGATGCGCAAGGGCGTCGTCTGATGACCGACGTGGAAATTCAAAGGTCTTAACTGGCAGACGCCAGCGCCCACGCCGGCACCAAGGCCTGCGCCCGCGCGGGCACCAACGCCAGCGCCTACGCCAGAGACGACGTCAGCCCTGGCAACAACACCAACGCCGGCACCTACGGCAGCACCAACGCCGAGCAGCGCCGCGCACCGAGTCCGTGACATCAACGTCTGTGCCGACGCTGGCACCAACGCCAGCGCCTACACCAGCACCGACGCCCACGACTACACAGGACCAACGCCAGCACCTACACGAGCGCCGACGTCAGTACGCTCTAGCACCAGCTGCGCCCACGTCGGCACCAAGGCCAGCGCACCGGTGAGCTGACCAGCTAACCGGTGCGCACCGGCGTTGGCACCAACGCTGGCGCCTCCGTCAGCGCCGACGCCATCACAGACGTCAGCATCAATGCCAGCATCAACGTTTGCGCCTACGCTGGCGCCAACGCCAGCGCCTAAACCAGCGGCGACATCAGCCCTGGCAGCGGCACCAGCGCCAGCGCCTACGACAGCACCACCGCCGAGCAGCGCCGCGCACCAAGTCCGTGACGTCAACTTGACGACGTCAACGTTTACGCCTACGCCTGCATCAACGCCAGCGCCTACAACAGCACCGACGCCTACGACTACACTGCGACCAACGCCAGCGCCTACACCAACGCCGACGTCTGTATTACGCCAGCACCAACGCTTCCGCCCGCATCGGGACCAACACCGGCGCACCGGTGAGCTGACCATCTAACCGGTGCGCGCTGGCGCAAGCCTCAACGCTTGCGCTTTCGCCAGCGCCGATGCCATCACAGACGTCAGCATCAATGCCAGCATCAACGCCTGCGCCGACGCCGGCACCAACGCCAGCGCTTCACCAGCGGCGACGTCAGCCCTTGCAACAGCACCAACACCGGTGCCTATGACAGGACCAACGCCGAGCAGCGCCGCGCACCGAGCCCGTGACATCTACGTTTGCGCCTACGCCTGCACCAACGCCAGCGCCTACAACAGCACCGACGCCTACGACTACACTGCGACCAACGCCAGCACACCAGCGCCGACGTCAGTATACGCCAGCACCGACGCTTGCGTCCACGTCGGCACCAAGGCCAGCGCGCCCGTGAGCTTACCAGCTAACCGGTGCGCACTGGCGCCAGCCTCGACGCTTGCGCTTTCACCAGCGCCGACGCCATCACAGAAAGCAGCGCCAATGCCAGCATCCACGTTTGAGGCTACGCCAGCACCGACGCCAGCGCCTGCACCAGCGGCGACGTCATCCACGGCGCCAGCACCAACGCCGGCGCCTACGACAGCACCAACGCCGAGCAGCGCCGCGCACCGAGTCCGTGATATCAGCGAGGCTGAGGGGCACGAACACGACGACAACCAGTTCCAGGTTTATGACGGCCACCGCGTGTACGAAAAGCGGCTCGGTTACCAGACCACGCCACAACGTGTTCTGAGCGCGTCTGAGTGTATGCTCTGCCCCCTCTCTCCCTCTTCCTCTTTTCTCTATCGCCCCTCGTGCACGTGCTCTGGGGCCGGGCGCGTAGCTCTCGGGGTGGCCGGCGCTCTTCGCCCCCCCCCCCCCCCGACGTTCTTTCTTTTTCGTTTCCAGTGTATTTTTTTCAAGGCCACCTGCGCCGCAGGTGTGCGCGCCCAGCCGTGCCCGACCCTACTTGGTAGGACCCGGGCTGGTTTTGTTGTGCACACCCTAACGATGTCTATTCGTGTTTCTTTCCCTGTCTTCCTCGGCCCCCACCCTCGCTGCCTGGGCTCGCGGGCTCACTTGCAGTGGATCTGGCTTGGTTCTCCTACGGGGCAGGGTATCCGCGCTTCCTAATGCCCCTTGGGTTTCACCTGGCCTTCAGTTCCTTGGCCCCCCGCCCTCCCTGCTGCTGCGCTCTGCTTGCTGTTTGCGATGGTCTCCGCCCTTCTGCCTTGCTGCCTCCTCTCTCGCTCGCTCTCCTGCCTCTCTCTGGGTTGCTCTCTGCTCTTCCTCGTTCCCCCTCTGCTGCCTGCTTCCCGCTCCCTGCCTTTGCTGCTGCTTTCCACGCGCGGCGCTGCGCGTAGCGCGTCTCGGTTTCAATGCGAGCTGTTCTGGGCAAGGGGCCCCAGCTTTTTTCCATTAGCAGAATTGCAGGGTCGAGAGCAGGAGGGCGTTTGAGCAGCTGCGCCGACTGCGGGCATTAAACAAATTTTGACTGGCAGACGAGGTCAAGTCCTTCATGGCGGCGTCGCCTTCGGCATGGCGTGCGCTTCGGGACTGCGTATCCAGCGGGCGTGCCGTCGTCAATTACGTGACATGTTTCTTGGCGACTGGTTAATGCGGCCCCTGCACGTCTTTACTCCTGAACGTGTCGTGCTCCTGTTGTCGTGGGCCGCAATGCGTCGCGTTCCAGGTCATGTAATTTCGTGGCCCAAACAGGTGTTGACATGCTCCATTGCGCAGCAATGCTAGCTCTGGTGCTGATTGCTTCATATCCTGTGATGTACGCGGTGCAGCTTAAGTTTGGTCGGTTTCTCCGGAGGGCTGGTTAACCGTTTTTGCGGGCCCCTGCATCCCGCGTGCCTCCCAGTTTTCGCCGTGGCGAGCACCGCGTCATACAGCGCCGCGTTCTTGATCGAGTGGTCTATGCTCCCAAGCTGGGTTGCGTTCAAAGGTGGCGTCGTCCTCGTCATCGGGCGGTGTTTGACCGCGTGCCGGCTTGGAATGCCTTTGCCACCGTTCTGCCATCGTTTCGTGAAGCTCACTCCTTCCCCACGCGCTCTTTGTCTTCAGAATGGGTTTCGCTCGATCTCCGCTGTGCCCCAGGTGTTGCGTCTTCCACAATGATCAACTTCAATGCGTCTGCATGACCGCGTTTAACATTGCGTTCGTTCTTGGGCTGGCAAATCTCGAGTTCAAGAACACGTCTGGCAAATAATTATCCGACGGGTTTCTCGGCGAGAAGTCTGTCCTGGTCGCGAGGCGCAGCCGGCGGAATGGCGCGACGCGGAATGGCGCCCCCGATGTCTGATATACCCGTCGTGGGAAACTTTACATTGCATGCGATAGTGATGAATGCCAAGATTTGCTGGCCCATTCCAACGATTTGATGTGATGCACCGCGCAATTCAACGTGGCGGCGGCTGGCTACTTTGCACTGGCATTTCAGTGTCTGACGCGGGGGCTCGGTCATGGTCGCGCGCGTTCTTGGCATTGTCGCCGCGGCTGCGTTCGCGGAGAGCGATGTCTTCGACTTCCGTGGCGACGCGAACTCCACCAGTATTCCCCGCGGCAAAGGGGAAATGCCGCCTGCCCACTGGCGCTCGCACGCGCGGCATGCGAGGGCGTTCGCGACGCAGGGGGGTCGCTGATACTAGCCGCTCGCCGGGCGCCTGGGGCCTTCAAAAAATTTTCCGCGCTGCCCGCGGCGTCTTTCACGTCGGCGAGGTGGGCTGCGAGGTGTTCGCGGCGGGCGAGGCCGCGGCGTCTCTCGGATCTGCTCGTCGCGGGCGGCTGGCAGATCAGTCGCCCAGTCAATCGATCCTTGGGCGCCGTAGGCGCGATGTTCAGGTCAGGCCCCGACGCGGCTGGCCCCGTGTCCCCCGCGCCCATGTGCTACGCGCGCTGGTTTCCTACCGTTGGCTCAGCGTTGCAGCGGCTGCTGCATGTGTCTTTGAGTCGACGGGCCTCATCATGGGACTGGCGCTGAGCGGCGTTGCATTCAGCGCGCTGCTCGCCACTCAGAAGGAACGTGGAGTTCGAGTCCTCGTCCTGTTCTTTTCAACGGTCGTCGCGCACATCGTCTCCGCCGTCTTCTGCATCATCGCAATTTGTTATTATTAAGTCTCGCCGTCTGTCGACGACGTCGTCAGCATTAGCTTTGGGCATTGCAAACGCTGCGGGTCGGCGCGTCAACCTGCTGCTCGCAATGTTTCGATTTCTCCGACATGCAAATTTGACAATGTACTATCCAGTGATGCATGGCTGGAATTGCATGCAGTGGCGCTGCGCGCCGAAACCTTGACATCCACGAAATATCCGAATCGCAGTCGGATTTTTGGCGCGACTGCCGATCGCGGCTTGTCGGCGGTTGCTCCCTGGGCTGGTGCGTTGCGTAGATCGTTCGGAGCGTTGTTTGGAATGTTTGCTGGTCGCTTGGCTCGGTCTCGTGCGATGCGGCTGCCGATGGGTGCGTCGGCGGTCTGGCTTCTCGAGCTCGCATGTGGGGCGCGCGCTGAGCCCCCCCCTCGCCTCTCAATCGAGCCTTCGCCCGTGCCTTTTCCGCCGTGGCGGGCGGCTCGAAGTGCGGGGTCCCATTTTCGACGGCGGCGGAAACTTCTCCTTCTAGAGCAGATGGCCGTCGCGGCCGGCAAGTCGACCCGTCGCGGCCGCGGGCGGGGCGACTCTCAGCGGCGTGGTCGCGGACGCAACCGGTGGATCGAGTGGGCAAATCATTGCCGCGACCGCTCTCGCCGTTCACGCCGGCGCCGCGACAGCTCGTCTCCTTCCCCCGACGAGTTGCGCGATCAGCAGGTCGAACGCGCGCGCGAGAGGCCGGGCAAGTTCGACAGCGAGCATTCCAACTTCCCGCGCGAGGAGACAGCCAAGGAGACCGAGGCCGCGCATCGCCAGCAAGCCCGCGCCCCGGCCGAGGCCATGACGAGCGCGGCGGAGGCGCGCGCGCGCAGAAAGTTGCCAGCAATCGCCGTGGCCCGCCAGGCCCCTTCCCTTTTACCCCGGCCCCCCCGCGCGGCAGGGGGGGCGGCGACGGCCGGGGGCAGGGCGAGATCCTCTCGCGCGCTGAGTTCGGCTGTCTTCAGTCGCTGTTTTGCCCGAAAGTGCAGCTGGGCTGTCCCCCCTCGCATTGCGACCTCGCGAGGCAAGTGTCCACGGCCATGGGCGACAACAAGACGGTTGGCAATTTCAAGGCGATTCTTCGCGCCGCCCCGGACTTCGACGGCTCGCCCCCGAAGATCAGCAAGGAGGAGGCGAAGCAGGCCATCGTTACTGGGAAAGCTATCTGGTCATCGTCAGTGAGCATATCCCTCGCCTGATACTCCCGCGACCATTGCTTCTTGGTTATCATGCTGCTTTCGTTTCCTCCCGCCCTTGAATTGTTGCTCCGCTGTTGTTGTGTTGGGCGCTATATCTCGTGGGTGATCGCGGTGTCCGAGGGGGCGCATGCAGCGCCTGATTGGGTTGACGAGTGGCCAGAGTCTCACGAATCTTTCGGTCGCGATCAAGGGCGACATCTTCGCGATAGGGCGACGTTCTCCATGATGGGTGGGTATCTAAATTCATTCATATCCAAGAAGTGGTTCTCCATCAATGTGCTGTAGACCCCTTCGGCCTTCCATTCTCTTTCTATCATCCTTCAGACTGGCTGGGAAGTCTAGCGTAGATCGTCGGATACAATATCATGAGTTATGTCGTGGCTCATGCAAGGAGTTGGGCTGCTGACGTCGTGGTCACCGATGGCATGGACGCGGTCGCGGCCGCAGTGGGCTCCAACCGAAACGTGTGCATCCAATGTATTACCCGTGCGCAGAGTTGGACGGCGCCCACCTGACGGCGAGGCCATGCGTAGCGCCGCAACGGAGGCTCGCGCGTTGTGAAATTGAGATGGGTTCTCTCTCTGTCTCTCTCTGTCTCTCTCTCTCTCTCTCTCTCCCTCTCTCTATATATATGTGTGTATATATATCCCTTTCTCTCCATCCCGCCCTGATGCGTGCATTTCTGTGTCCAGGCGCGCCGCCGAGCTAATGGGTGACATGCGGTTGTGGCGAAAGACCGAGCTAACATGTGACAGGCTGTCTCGGCGAGCCGCCGAGCGAACAGGTGACAGGCCGTCCAGCGAACGGCCGAGCTAACAGGTGGCATGGTTTCCCCTTCTTCCTCCTTCCGCTGCTGTTGCCCGTTGCTTTCAGGCATAAGGAGCGCGCTCGCGTCCACGGGCCGTGCTCATAGGACGCGCGCGTGACGGCCCGTCGCCCGTCGCGACGGCTCCGGGAGAAAGGTGCGCTCACTTTTGCTTCGTTCATCTTAGCTTCAGACTCTCTTTCTTTCTTTCCTTCCCCCCCAACCACACTTGAACAATGTGGGTACTATTATCCTCTCTCCCCAGCACCCGTCCAGGATATACTCGGCCCTCGCCGCGTCCCGTTCTGCTCACGCGCAGGATTTCATTCGGTGCTTTCTTGTTCCTCTGATGCTGTTGTCTCAGAATCCGATTGTTTTCGGTGTTTCAAAAGGGTACTCCCGGTGCAACGCGGGCCTCATTCTGGGATCGGCGCTTTGCTCCCGTCGTTCCGAAAGGCGATTTCGCCCAAGCGCGGGCCACTTCTGAATCTGCGTCTTTCTTTATTGTTGTCGCCCCCTCATTTGCCCTCCTCCGCCTTCCCCAGGTCCTCCTGTTCCTCCCGCTCCTTCCACTCCATTCCAGTTTCTTCTGCTGGTGCTGTTCGTCCTCGTCCCTTTTCTCCCGCTCATCCTCCTGCTCACCCGCCACTGCTTTTTCCTGTGCACGCAGCTCCTCTTCTCCGACCGTAAAACGATGTGTGTGTGTGTGTGTGTTTGCGTTGGAGTTGCAGGCAGGAGCGACACGCGTCCGAGCATAGAGAACAAAACACCGCAATGGGGAAACGTGGCAGGGAGCCCTTCTCCACGCGATGCCTTGCGCGGCCACCGCGCTGGGCCAGGCGAGCCCGCGTGCGCGCGCGGAGCGCCTGTGAGCGGGGCCCGGCTGCGTGGCGCGCGGCGGAGGCCCTCGAGCCTCGAGCCTCTTGCCTGGACCTTCGAGCCTCGAGCCTTCGAGCTTCGAGGCTCGAGCAGTCGGGGGTCGGGCGTCGAGGCTCGAGCAGTCGGGGATCGAGCCTCGAGCCTCTTGCCTGGACCTTCGAGCCTCGAGCCTTCGAGCTCGAGGCTCGAGCCTCGAGCCTCCGCCCCCCTGGCCGCCCGCGGTTGGCGGAGGGGGGGGGGAGCCGTGGGGGCGGCCGTGGGCCGGCCCCGCATGGCGGAGGCCGCCTGGCGCTACGCCCTCGTGGCGTGCTGGGTGGGGGCCATCCTGGTCTGCCTGGTGGCCGGCGAGGCAGGGCCCAGTTCGATCCGACGACGGCGACGGCGACGACGGCGGCGACGACGACGACGACGGCGGCGACGACGACGACGACGACGGCGACGACGAGCCCCCAGATCACAGAGGATATGAGCTTTTCAATCCCCGCGTTTTTCCTCGATTCT
Source organism: Prorocentrum cordatum (assembly GCA_963575745.1). Classification (NCBI taxonomy): domain Eukaryota; class Dinophyceae; order Prorocentrales; family Prorocentraceae; genus Prorocentrum; species Prorocentrum cordatum. The sequence goes on along the minus strand of CAUYUJ010017500.1, from coordinate 159,631 downwards.
GCCCTCCGTGGCCAGTCCTCGGCGACCCCGGGTCCAGCATCAATGGATCCATGACGAAAAACTGCTCCCCGGGAAAACCTCTGAGGCCTGCGAGGCAGGGCCTGCTACGGTCCGATCGATCCGACTCCAGACATGGCCGCGTCGTGAGCCACACCACGACGGGTGGCATTTGGCCGTTTTCGGCCTCTGGGTCGGGACTTCCGCGGACCCGTGCCGAAAAAATCAGGATACAGTCGGGGCGCTGAAGAAGGAACCCTGTTCGTTAGGGAGGGGCTCCTCGTTCCTTAAGTGTTTTACAGCTTGCCTCAGGCTTTCCTTATGTTTTCGACAGGAAACTTATGGAAAAAAGGGGCCTCGTTCCCTATTTAGGGTTCCTTAGGTCGACGCCCCGACTGTAGCTCATGACTGGGATTCGATGTCGATCCTCCCGGCGGGCCCGCTCCGATTCGATCGCGATATGCTCCGACGATCCGGTGCGGCCCGATGCTGGCACGGCCCCGCGGTGCATCCCGGCGTGGCCGGTCCGACTCCACTCCAGCCCCGTGCCGCCGCGGCCCGACCCGATGCACGTGTCGATTCCATCCGATTTGCCGACCCGGTGTTGGCCCCAGACGTCCAGCGTCCCGATTTCTTCGAGATCTAGGCCACCGACTTCCCGACCACCGCCCGGGGGCCGGTCTTTCCTCCCGAGTTGTTTTTTGAGTGTCCCGAGGCCTGGTATGAGGGCCCCGTGCCTGCTATATCATGGGGGCTAGCCTTTTTGTGTGTCTTGGGTTGTCCTCGTCTGGGAATGCTTCGCCAGGGCAGTTGCTCCTCGGAACCGATTTTTCCTTGGCTTACCCTCTGCTGCAGCAGGACCCCCCGAGCGTGTGGCCCCCCTTGGGCAGGCGAGCGAGAGGGCTCTCCGAGAGGCCGGACGCCCTGCGGCGCCCTGCGAGGGCGTGCGCGGAGCTCGACCTCCTCGGAGGGGCCGCCCCCGCTCTCCCCGCGACCCCCCTCCCTCACAGGGGGGGGGCGGGGAGGGGAGGCAAGGCTACAGGCCCAGACCCCCGCGCGTCGTGAAGAAAACACGACCGGGGGGTTTTCGCCATTCTCGGCCCCGGGGGGCGCTTCCCAGGCCTCGGGAGCGTCAAACAACGACTCAGGATGCGAAACCGGTCCCGGGGAAGGGGTCCAATCCTCTGGGGGTCGACGTTGTGAAAAAAACACGACGTCGGGGTCTGGGGGGGGGGGGGACACAGGTTCCGGGGGGGCAAGAAACCTCGAGCCGGAATTCCGGCGAGCGGAGGCGCGTGAGTGCCACGCCCGTCTCGATGTGTTGTCGAGACGCCGGGACGTCCGGGACGGATCTCCCTGACTCCAGATCCGCCCTACTTTGGCTTTTCTTCCAACTTAAATCTGCGTCGGAAATCGACCTATAAGAGGCCGAAAAAGTAGGGCGGAAATTCCTGCACCCAGCATCAAGTAGGGTGGAAATCCACAGAAGCAGGGCGGAAACAGCGGCAGAAAAGTGGGGCGGAGATGGGCAGCAGCGGGGCTTGAAAAGCAAGGCGGAGATTCCAAGCCCTACCTACGAATTTCCCCGAAGTAGGGCGGATCCGGAGTCAGGGGGGGCTCGCTGCGCCTTGGGACCTTCCGTGGCTGTTCCCCTGTATATACCCCTCCTCGTGCACCCCCGGCGCTTCTGGTGCCGAGAAAAAGGGCCGCGTTCCCCATCCAGCGTTCCCCGCTGCAGCAGCCCGATGTGTTGTCGAGACGCCGGGACGTCTGGGACGGATCTCCCGGCGAGGGCGCCCGGGGCGGGCTGCAGCTGGCCGCGCGCCGCGTCTCCGCCGCGGCCAAGGCCTCGCCCGCCGGCCACGGGGGCGCGCTCGCGGCCTGCCTGGGGCTGCTGGCGGCGTGCCTGCTGCCCTTCGGGCTGGCCTCGGGCTTCCTGCGGCCGGGGTGGCCGGCCTCGGCGCGGCAGGCGCCCAGGGGCCCCCAGACTGACACAAATAAATACACACACAAAAAACAGGATTCCCCCTATTTTGTCATGTTTTCTGGGTGTTTGTCTTCCCCCCCACTTCCCATATGCTCCCATATTTTCGGGGGAATCGACGATTCATTGTGTCTGTGTGTTTCTTTTCCTCCTGACAGACGCTCGGCGCCTCGGGAAGCTCGGGGCACGGAGGTGCTTCCGAAGCGAGGAACGAGGCGGCGAGCGAACGAAGCGACGCACGAGGCGACGCACGAGGCGACGAACGAGGCGACGAACGAAGCGACGAACGAGGCGGCGAACGAACGAAGCGACGCACGAAGCGACGAACGAGGCGACGCACGAAGCGACCGTCGGAGCCCTCGCCGGGCCTCACGGCCGTCCACGCAGATGGCTCGGGGTGGGAAGCCGGCCCCCGCGGGGCAGTGGTCGGGAGGTCGGGGGGGGGCCGGGGCCTCGAGAAAATCGGGGCGCTGGACGTCTGGGGCTGGGCAGCTCTGAGGCTTCGGCGGTAGGTCCTGCTCTGCTCTGTGCTGGTAATTGGGCCCTCGCGCGGCCCGCTCGGACCCTGCTCGCCGTCGGCGCGCTCGCCTTCGGCTGCTGACGGAAAGAGTCTGGGGCTGGGCCTCCCGAGGGAGTCCGAGCAGAGGGGGTCGGCTCGCGCCGCGCCGTTAGTGCAACGGCGATGCGGCTCGAGGTGGAGCGCGATTCTCTCCACGCCGTCGGCGCCGATGCATCGTCGACATCACCGTGGCTTCGCCGATGCATCGGCGATGCGGCGCGATCCCCCGACCCCAGTGATTCGGGCCCCATCCAGGAGGCCTCTACGGAGGAGGAGGATCCACCGACACCGCTATCCTCTCGAGGTGGCAAAATCACGATGTGCGGTTTCTGGCTGTTTTCGGATGTTTTCGGCCTCTGGGGGCCCCTGGCCGGGCCCCCGGACCTTCAAGACTTCTCAGGATGAAAAGCCGCCGGTCCCGGGGCAGGGGTCCACACCTTTGGAGGAGAATCCGCGGAGGAAAGCGTGGCAGTGCCGCTATACCCTTTTCGTCTTCTTGGGCGAGATCGTCGCCACGGCTGGAGTCGCTTCGAATTCTGGTCAGAGCGCACCCCGGGAGAGGTCCAGGGAGCACCGATAGTGGTGCCTGCTTTTGTCCCCCCCGAGGCGCTCGCCCTCGGTGCCACGACCTTCGTGCTGCCTGGCGTGGTGGAGGAGCTGCTCTTCAGGGTCCTCCCGCTGCCGGGGCCGACCGAGGCCTTCGACTGGGTCAAGGTGTCGGTCATCCTCTTCGTCTTCACCTTCGCGTACCACATGGACGCGGGCCACGCGCGGCAGAAGGCGGTGTTCGACGACTGGCGCTTCCTCAGCATGGCCCTCATGGTCGGCGCGGCGTGCACCTTTGTCTACGTCCGGAGCGGCTCCCTGTGGCTCGCCGCCGCGGTCCACTGGCTCCCGGTCTGGCTGTGGCTCGCCTTCTTCGGGGGCGCCTCCCTGCTTGCGGAGGCGGAGGCGGGCGAGGGCGGGCCCCAGCCGCGCTGGGAGCAGATGTGAGGCCGCGCGGGCCTCGTGAGCCGCGCGCGGGGCGCGGAGCGCGCAGCGCGGCGCGCGGCCGCAAGGGCTGGCTGCCGCCCGCGGGCCGGCGGCGGACGACTCGAAGCACCCGGCGTGCGCCGCAGGCGCCGGCCGGCGCGAGGAGCTCGGCGGAGGACTCGACGGATCGTGTGGAGGTCGTTCCGAGTTCGGCTTCCGGCAGCTGCTGGCTGCGTGCACAGCTCAGCGCGGGCGGGAGGGGCGGGCGTGCAGCGGCGCCTTCCCGCCGCGGCCGTCTGCCCCAGGGGCCCCACAGAGGACCGCCCCAGACATGCGACGTCCTGATTTTTTCAGGACGGCGCCCTTGGAGGTCCAGACCCTTTCCCCGGGGCCGGTTGTTCGTCCTGATTCGTTTTTTGACGGCCCCGAGGCCCGGCGAGGGCCCCCAGGGGCCGAAAATAGCGAAAAACTTCCCGTCCTGATTTTTTATGACGCCATCATGTCTGGAGCGTCTGCAGGACACTGCGAGCTGCACACCGGCGCCGAGCCCAGGGCAAAATATACAACACTGTGCGAGGAGCTTCGGGCGGCCTCACGCAGAGCGCGCGCGCGCGCGCTGGCGCCTGCCCCATCCTGCGGCCCGCGGGCCTCCGTGCGGCAGGCCTTCGCGCTGTGCCGCTGTGCCGCAGAGGTTTCCCTACTCGTCCTCGTCCTCGTCCTCGTCCTCGTCCTCCTCCTCCTCCTCCTCCTCCTCCTCCTCCTCCTTTTCCTCCTCCTCCTCCTCCTCCTCCTCCTCCTCCTCCTCCTCCATGGTAGTGGTGACGTCTACCCGGCCGGTCGCTTTAAGTCACAGCCGCTATCGCATTTTAGCCTGTATCCAATGGGTGCGTTTATAGCCCCCACGAGGGTAAGAGGATCTGTCTGATGCTGGACGAGCATCGTTTCATTTCAGAACGTGCTGTAAGTCACCCTAATGCCTTTCAGGGGGGAAACAAAAAAGAGGTCCTGGGCGGGAGGTGCCCGTGCTCTGCAGCCCGTGCCGTGGTGCGCGCGGGGAGGAACTCGGCGTCGGTGGTGCTCGCAGAGTCGAGCAGCGGTGAAGCGTCCTGACCTGCCTACAGGCCCACTGGAGAATGTTATAAGGCCGGGCTGTGGCTTGCACGCGATGTTATGAAGACAGGTCTGGCCGAGGCAGTCCTGTTGTAATGCGCCTGCGTCGTGCTCTAAGGGCACTGGTCTTGTGCTATAGGAACACGCTGTGGTTCAAGGAGAATTCCGTGGTAGGCCCGCAGGAAAACCGGGACGGCTGTTCCCTGCTCAGCAGAGGCGAGGGCGGGGAGCACGAGGCCTTCGCGCCCCCGGGGGCCCCAGGTTTGGCCTAGGCCAGGGCGTTCCCCTGTGGCGCCGACCACGGCACCTCCCGTCCGGCTCCAGTCGACCGAGAGTTTGGCCCACGCCGTGGGCAAACAATCTTGCCACCCCGAACCCTCCCCCTGGCCTCACTCGTGCCAGCTCGAGGCGCTGCGCGCCGAAGACGAGGAGTAACAATATACGGCATAAGCATACGCTTTCGGAGGTCCGCGCGGATTTCTTTGGTCGGCGCTGGGCCCACCTGGCGGCGCTCCGCGCGCCGGGGAGGGGTGTGCAGCGCCAGGCGAATAAATCCGCGCGGACCTCCGAAAGTTTGTGTTTGTGCAGTTTGGTCTTCTTCCACTGTGGAAGGTGACCGGTCGGCAGGCGTGATCTCATATGCCACTTCGCACCCTCACAGAGTCAAGAAGCCGCGCAGATGCTCCGTCCTGCCCAGCTACTCGGGTACAGCTCTGGCCAAGGGTCGCTGGGCGCACAGGTTGTGCCGCGAAGGTGGCGGCCTTTGATAAGGCGGGGCGGCTCTTGGAAGGCCAGCGACCTTTGTCGAAGGGCCCCGAGGCTAAAGGAACAAAAACTGGGATGTTTCTCAGAATGACCGAGCCTTCTCAGAAGTTCCCCTAACCGCTACCCCCTCTGTTTAGTTCTGTTTTGTTTTGGTCTAAAACATCTGACGCGTAAGGGTCGTTACCAGGGCCACCCCCCTCTGGGTAATGGTAACGACCTGGACCCCCCCACACATGCTGGTGCTCGCCCTCATACCATGGCGATCGGAGCGCACCCCCGCCCCGACATGCCCCACCCCGCCCAAGCGTTACTGTTACCTGTGGCCCCCTTCCCCCCTCCCCCCCAGGGTAACGACCGTCCCCTGAAGTTACCTCCCTATTCCCCCCCCCCCCCACACACACCTAACCCCTACCGCCTTCAACCTTCTTCCTCCCTTGCCCTCCTTACCTTCCTCCCTCCTCTCCTACCCCCCTCCTCCAACTCTCCCTCCCTCCCTCTTCTTCGCCCTTCTCCTCCTCCTCCTCCTCCTCCTCCTCCTCCTCCTCCTCCTCCTCCTCTTGGGCACGCATCTCCTCCTGCTAAAATGAAGGAGTATGTTGAGAGACCGACCGGTCTCACTCTGAGTGGTCATAGTGGGCTTCTAGTGCGTAGGTTCAAACGTAGATGGGCTTGCGCGAGGTGCGGAGATAGTCGTGCTCGCAGGTGTGATCTTGTGAACTTGAGCTGTGGAGGACCCCCTAAGGGGGTCCAAGCGGCTCATGAGACGCACCGCCTCTGGAAAACGGGCCCGATGGTTTGGTGTGTAGATTGTACTGCTCGTTGCGTCAGTAGAGCATATATGATAGCCAGACCGTGTAAGGGTAGACCACCCCTGGGTTCTCCGAGGCACTTTAAGAGGAAGTACATTATCCAGGGGAAGGGCCCGTCAGGCGAAAAGATAGGAAATGGGTTTCTCAAGCCTGTGCCGATCACCTCGCGTAGCTGATTTTCGGAATTAGCGCTTATGATTCTCGCGTTTCTGGCTTGGTGCCTCGTTCTCGGAACCCCTCGTCGTCATCGGAACCATCGGAACCCTCCTCCTCCTCCTCCTCCTCCTCCTCCTCCTCCTCCTCCTCCTCCTCCCCCTCGTCCGCCTTGTCCTGCCCCTCCTCCTTCCCCCACCTCCTCCTCGCCCTCCCCCCTCTCCTCCTCCTTCTTCCTCCTCGTCCTCCTCCTCCCCCTTTCTCCCTTGGGGTGGCCCCTTACCCTCAGGGGGCATCCACACGGCCCTGGCCGTGCACTGGCCGCGTCTTCGCCGCCGTGAGTTGTTATTGTTAAGCTCCCGTTTCGCTCCTGGAGACCAGTCACGAGCTCTCGCTTCGCTTCGCTGTTATTGTTGAGCATTGCTCTCTCTCTCTCTCTCTTACAGTGGGGGCGTTCGTTCAGGAATGTGCCCAGGTGGTTTCAGGCCCTGGAGGCTTCCTTGTCCGATCAGGGCGGCGGTTATATCCATGGCCAAGCCTCAATCGGTGCTCCACCAGCTTCCAGACCCTGGATTCCGTATCCAATCGTTCCTTATCAAGCGCCCTCGTCGCCTTGTTGAGCTCTCACGGTTGACCCCCCACGCGCTGGTGCCCGTCGTGTTCTTTCAGCTGAAGGGTGTGCCCTTCGGCCCTCGCGGCTCTGTTTGCTGCGGAGCGTCTTCTTGGGGCTCAGGCTGCCAGTGCGACCCACGAGCGGTCCAAGAGAGCTCCCAAGAGGCTTCAGAGAAGAACAGCTCATGGGCTTCTTGGGCGTCCGCAGACTTTCAGCATCCGGTTCTCCCCAAGACTGCCCGAAAGGGCCCCGCGAGGGCCCACAGCTGGCCCCCAGACGGCCCAAGAGGGGCCCAACACAGTCCAAGAGGGCCCTACAGGCTGTAGGACAGCCCAGAAGGGCTCCAAGAGGTTTCCAAAACGGCCCCATGAGACTCCCATCATGGCCTTGAGGGCCCCAGTCGGCCCAAGAGGCCTCCAAGATAGTTCAAAAGGGACCCAAGACAGCCTAGGACAGCCCCAGGATGTTCCGCCGCTTCCCTTCAAGAGGTCGCATTCGTGCGACAATAGGACCTCCATTATGTGATCAAATGTGGTCGCCACCCTTAGGCATCAATGTCCTGTCATATGAGTAGTTGGATATCGTTGGATCTTCAGCTCTTCGGCTGAAGTTGCAACACGGCGTCTCTAGGTGAGGCCACCGATCGTCTACGAATGCTCCAAGAAGACCCTGTGACGCCATCGAGACCTTGCGGCTCTGGCTTATCATGACACGGCCCATTTTGGCGCTATGTCTTTCGACGTGCTTGTTGCCCACGCGCGGCAGAACAGGGATGTCTGGGATATTCAGGGGTTGTGTTGCACCCATTGGCAGTTGGAGCTGGCGACGGCCATTGTCGATTCTAGACGCTTCGCATAATCCCACCAGCCCGCAGCCAGTGGCATAGCCTGCCCCTGCTAGCCCGGCGTTCGACCCGTCTCGCGCGCCCACGTACCAAAAAGTATCCCCACCAGCCCATGATCAGGCATGTGGGAGGGGGCAGCACGAGGGGTAAACGCCTCCCCGAAGGGGAAGAATGGGGGGTGGAACAGGAAACGCTCTTAACCACTCACGCCCTAGAGGGCCGGTGGGATTCAGCACAGGCCAGGTGGGTCAGGCTGCTCAGTGCGGTCCGCGCTCCCTTGCCGCTGCTTCAACGTGGCCGCCATCTCTCGATTTGTCCGGCCACGCGCGGTAGTAGCTGGGCGGCCCCCGACACTCCGATGGGATCCAGAGATGGGGTGATCATGTTGGAGGCAGTCTTGCGTCATCTTGCAGACCAGCACATG
>CAUYUJ010017500.1:136401-146401 GCA_963575745.1 Prorocentrum cordatum | reverse complement strand
TTTTCGTCAGGGTATCCTGGGTTTCTTCGCTCCTCGCGCTGCGCGGTGGCTTCCCGCAGCCGTTGAAGGAGCTGCTGCGTGCAGGGGGCTCCAGGCTTCCCCTCAGGTGCACCTCGCGCACGGGTTCTCAGAGATTGGGCTTCCTGCGAGGGTCTCTTGCGGCCGCGCCCGCACTGTATCGACTCCCGCTCGCCCATGCATCGCCGACGGGGGCCGACGTGTCCGCCGCGCTGGCGACGCACACCAAATTGCCCCCTTGCGAGGGCGACGTGCACGTTCGAGAGGACGGCTGGCCTTTTCGGTGGCCGACGCACGGGCGGCGCACGGGCGACGAATGCGCGATGCACCTCCTGTCGCGAAGGGTGGGGGTCAGCACGCCGGTCGCTTCACTGGGCCTTAACACCCGAGAGCCCCCCCCCTGCCCAGGAGCGCGCGGCTTCGCCGTCGGGGGGCCCGTCGCCCACTCCTCGGCGAGGCGCCGCCGATCCCAGCTCGACGTCTCCCCCCCCCCCCACTTTGGTCCAGTCTCCCCCGGCTGCTCCCCGTCAGAGAGGGGGTGGGCGTCCAGAGTCAGTCTCCCCCTGATGCCCCCCTGGGTCCAGTCTCCCCCGGATGCTCCCCCCTCAGAGAGGGGGTGGGCGTCCAGAGGCAGTCTCCCCCGGACGCCCCCCCCTGGGTCCAGTCTCCCCCTGCTGCTCCCCCTGGGCTCGACGTCTCCCCCCCCTGGGCACAGTCTCCCCCGGATGCTCCCCCTCAGAAGGGGGGTTGGGCGTCCAGAGTCGGCATCGTCCGGTTTGTGGCCCTCTCCACCGGGGCCATGGCATCTCGGCCCCACCGCGCCCACCCGCCCGAAGGAAACACCACACATCTCCGCCTAAGGGGATATGTCGGCCAGCGGGGCCAATGCCATGCCGGTGGGGATTGGGATCGGGTAGGACAGGGTAGGCGGTGCTCACGCATACATATATATACACATATACATATATACACATTTATATACATATATATATATACATATATATATGAGAGGGAGAGAGAGAGAGAGAGATGGAGAGGGAGAGAGAGACAGAGAGAGAGAGTGAGAGAAAGAGAGAGCACAGAACAGAATATTAGAGAGGGGGGGAAGGGCGATCTCCTGCCGGGGCCCGCCCATGCCAGAATCCCCCCCCCCCCGCGAACGCCAACGCCGTGACTGCTCTCACGACGTGGGCCTCCGGAGGGCTGTACCCCTCCCCTGGGACCCACTTTTCGTCCTGAGTCGTCCTTTTGACATGCCAGACTCTTCCCGTCGTCACGGTCTGGACCTCTCCCCAGGGATTTGGCTTATCGTCCTGAGTCGTCGTCCTCCTCCTCCTCCTCCTCCTCCTCCTCCTCCTCCTCCTCCTCCTCCCCCTCCTCCTCCTCCTCCAGGGTCTGGAGTCGTCCTTTGACGGCCCAGGGCCCCTGTGAGGGCTTCCAGGGGCGGAGCACGGCAGACGAGGCGAGGAGGTCGACTCGCTTGACGCCAGGGTGACCCTTCGCCAGAGTGACCTGTGGCGCGTGCCCCCGGGCCCCCCCCCCGACGTCGGCCTGCGCGCTTCGTTGTCGCCCCCTCCGTGGCCCCCGAAAGCCGCGCACCACAGGTCGCTCCTGCCTCGGGTGACTCGTTGCGTGGTGTAGCTGAGGGGGTTTGGCCACCCTCTGCCGACCCAGAGACCGTCCGTCCTCACGACGCGCCCGGTCAGGATTTTTCCGTAACCTTGACCCGGAGGTCTCGACCCGTTCCCCTGGGCTTGGCTTCCCATCCCGAGCCGTCTTCCGACGGCCCCGAGGCCAGGCGAGGGCCTCCGGAAATCGAAGACCGCGGAACGCCTCCCGCCGCAACCCTCCCACGACTCGGGGGGTGGGGTCTGCCCTCGACCTGCACCAGCCGCACCGCCCGCGCGGAGTGTGCCGCCGCCATGCGGCCGCGCGGAGGGCGCGGAGGGTGCAGGCCGAGGGTGGGCGAGGAGGCCGCGCGGCTGAGCGGGCGCGTGGTCGCCCCCGCGCAGTGCGGCCCGCGGGGGCGCCGACGGGGGGCCTCAGCTGGGGCCTGCTCTGTCGAGGCTGCGGCGGCCAGTTTCCACCTCGTCGGCGAAGGAGGGGCGGAGGTGCGAAGGAGAAGGCCCTCTCAGAAGGCGGTGTCTTCGGGCCTCTTCAGAAGGCCCGAGGCCTTCCGGGCCCTCTGAGGAGGCCCGCTCCGAATCGCTTCCCCTCGGGCTCGCCGCCGATGCACGGGACATGGAGTCGGTGGGGGGTCTGCGGTGGCCCAGCACCGGTTGCGACGAGCAGGAATGGGGGGGCATGTTCGAGGCTCTGGGGATCTCTGGGGCCCCAACGAGTTCAGACCCCCCAGCCGCCTCCAACATGGGACGACGACGACGACGACGTTGACGACGACGACGACGACGACGACGACGACGACGACGACGACGACGACGACGAGGACGACGACGGCCACGGCGACGAAGACGACGACGACGTTGACGACGACGTTGACGACGACGCTGACGACGACGACGACGACGACGACGACGACGACGACGACGACGACGACGACGACGACGGCGGCGGCGGCGGCGGCGACGACGACGACGACGACGACGTTGACAACGGACCGCGAACGACCTCCCGACTTCCAGGATGGGGGGAGGGGAGGAACGAGGGGAGCGACGACGAGGACGAGGACCGCGACCGACCGACCGAGGGTAACGGCAACGGCGGCGACCCACGACGACGGCGACGGCGACGGCGGTGGCGATGGCGACGGCTGGCCCCTGGCGAGGGGAAGCGACAGCCCCCTGGCTCGCCTTTAGCGCGAAGCCTCCTTGAGCCTTTAGAGTTTGGGAGTTCGTTCTACGCCCTTGTACCCCGTAGAGACACCTAGAACGCCCTACCCCCCAAACCTTATCTTCCTCCGCCTCCTCCTGCTCCTCCTCCTCCTCCTCCTCCTCCTCCTCCTCCCCCTCCTCCTACCCCTCCTCCTCCTCCTCCTCCTTCTCCTCCTCCTCCTCCTCCTCCTTTTCCTCCTCGCCTCGACCTGCAGGCACTGGGTCACCTTCGACCAGCTCAAGCAATCCTGCGACTCGCTGGTGATGTACATACCGCCCGGGGAGCGCATGCTGAAGTCCTGCCTCGACAGCAGGCGTGCCACACCGGGAGGAGGAGGCGAGGAACGGGGAGGAGGAGGAGGAGGAGGAGGAGGGGCGTTGACGAGGTGGAGGAGGAGCGGAAGGGCAAGCAGCGGGAAGGGGTGTGGGCAGGGCTAGGATGATGATGTTGATGATGATGACGATGATGATGCTGTTGTTGATGCTGATGATGCTGCTGATGATGATGATGCTGTTGTTGATGATGCTGATGATGTTGATGCTGATGATGCTGGTGATGCTGATGATTATGACGATGCTGATGCTGCTGATGATGCTGATGACGATGCAGATGATGTAGATGATGATGGTGATTATGGTGGTTATGATGATTATGGTGATGATGCTACTGATGTGCATGATGCTGATTATGACTATGATGATGACGATGTTGATGACGATGACGATGATGATGATGATGATGATGATGATGATGATGATGATGATGATGATGATGATGATGATGATGATGATGATGATGATGATGATGCTGCTCCTGCTGCTGCTGCTGCTGCTGATGATGATGATGATGATGATGATGATGATGATGATGATGATGATGATGATGATGATGGGGTGCGTGCACAATAATGACTAACAGGGTATGGGTTGTCGGTCCCATCGGTCCACATTGTTGTTGCTCCGCAGTCATCCAGGCTCTAGAGTTTCTGGCACCGAATGCAGTCGGTGATCGGAGCTCTCTTGGCCACTTTGACCATCATCCTTCGCGACGCGGCCGAACGGCAGTGGACCGCGGGCCCCGCGATACCCCCTTCGGATTGCGGCCCCTGGGGGGCGCCGCCAGCGCCGTCGCGGGTGGAGGTGGCCTGCGCCGAGGCAGTCGTCCAACCCGACGTGTTCGAGGAGGTGGCTCGACGCCTCAAGGCGGAGGCGTGCGTGTGCAGGACTGTCGGGCACGACACGGAATTGATCGCAGCCACCGCGCTGGCGCTGTGTGCGGGCCATGGCTTCATCTTCGTGTTGTTCCCCTTCGGTCGTTGGACTTGCCCCCGTCGCGATGGCGCTCGTTGCGGTTTGCCGTCCGCGCCGCCTCGCGGACACAGGAAGGCCTCCTTCGGTGCAGGAGTTGTCGAATAGTCTTCGGCCAGGTCTGTTGATGGATATCAAGTACGCCGCAGAGGACTTGTTGCACGATGGGGGTCGCGATGGGCTCTGGGCTTCGCAACGCGGAGGGCCTCGTCACTAGCTGGTGGGTCCTCATTCCCGACGGGGACTTCTACAAGGAGGATCTATCGATGGAGGCGGGCGAGGGCGAGCGGTTGATGCTACTCGATATGGCGGGAACTTGCCCTCGCGCCCTGCGGGGAAAGTTCTACAGGTTCGCGGATGGGGCCTATCCCGCCGACGACCGTTTCCGACACGAGGCCCAGCAGGCCGTGGCTCGGATGCGGTCAGCGGGACAGGAGCCGCCCGCCCGCTCTCGCGCACTGCGTGACCGTGCAGGGCGAGCTTGCTCCGCTGCCTGGCGTGGGGCGACGGCTTCGACGGGGAGGCGCTGGATCTGCTGCCGCGGTCGACGGTACCGCCACGCCTCCGCTGCCGCCCCCTTCGGAGGCTCCCGCGGTGGAGGGCGATGGGCCCCCAGAGGCCCGCGACGTGGTGGCGCCCTTTTCGGGCTGCGCTGCCCGAGCGCCCCGCCCGTCGCGACGGCCTGGCGTGGCTCATCACTGAGAATGCCGACGGCCACGAGACCATGGGCATGGGGGTGGCGCCGCGCGCTGGGGGCGTCATCGTGGCGACGACGGACGGGCTCGCTCACAGGCACGGCGCGCTCCTGCGCGCCCAGGCGGTGGCCAGCAGCGGGTGCGCGGAGTTCGTGACAGGGCTCCGCGCACGGTGCGGTGGCGCGGCTTCGGCGGCAGGCCCTTCGGCGCTTCGTGCTCGGGCCGCTGACGAGATGCCCGCCCAGGACGACGATGTGCGCACCCTCTGGGTCGACCGCGATGAGGCGGGTGAGAGGTTCAAGAGCTGGAAGCAGGCCGCCCAGGAAAGCAGGGAGGAGCCCATCGCAGCGGTGGAGGTCCAGGGGCCTCCTGGAGCCCTCCACCTCGCTCGGCGCACGGAGCGCTACGGAGGCGATCCGCGACGATGGTGGCAGGAGTTCGCCCGCGGCAACGGCATCTCGAAGACGGATCGGGTCTACCACGAGATGGCCATTTTGACCAGGAGATTCAAGCTGTTCGGCGAGTGCGACCAGCTCAACCTGGGCGCGTCGGCGGGCATCGGGAAGATGGTTCGGCGGGTGCCGGGCGTGATCGACGCTTATTCCGCGGGCAGCGGGGTTCCGTCGCGGCGCATGGTTGCCGCGTATGAGGGCGAGGCCAATTGCGGGGGCGCCATCGCGCCAACTCCGCGCAAGTGGGGCATCAACAAGTTGAAGGATCAGAACGAGATCGAGAGTACTCGGACGCGCCAGCTGCGGCCTGCGGCGGAGGGCACCAACGCTGGAGGCGGTCGCAGCGCCGCCGACGGGCGCCGAGGCCGTGGGCGCGGCGACGCAGGACGGGGCAGGCGGGGCGGCCAGGGCTCCGCTGCCCCGAAGGATGGTTGACTCGGATGATGGGTCGTGGACAGGCCCCCCACGCCACGGCCCGCTGAAGGTGGGCAATTTTCGGTCGCCGATGCGCCCTCGCCTCTTCGAGCAGTCCCCGCTGGCTCTTCCTCGGCGAGAACCTGTTCCTGTTGCTGGCGGTAGTCGTCTCGGGCGCTATCGTGCTCATGACCATGTTCGACAGTTAGTAGGGGCTGGTTGTAATACACTTACTTGGCTTCCGAGGACCGACGCCCGCCAACCGTCTGACGTCCGAGGGCGGCCTGGCCCCGCCAGCTACAACGGCGACGCGCCCGCTCGGGAGGCGGCGCCCAAGCTGGACGATAACCTGGTTTACTTGGAGGCGTTGGCGGAGCTCCAGGTGCTGGAGGGCGCTCGGAATTCTACAAGCCGCCAGAAGCGGCCCCATCGGGAGTTGCTCTGTGACAAGGCGTCTGCCAGCAGGATGGGCGCTTGTTCGACTACGCTCGCGCCGTTCCAGCGCGGTCGGGCCTCCTTGCCTGAGGGGGGGACCAGCGCCCCCAACGTCTCGGAGCTCGTCGGGGGCCGTGGCCGACGATGCCTGGATGGCGCAGGAGAGCGCATGCTGGATCCCGCTGCCAGCAGCAGCTTTGATGATGGTGCTGAGCGATGCTACGTCGACCCCCAGCTCGCCAGCAGCCCAACGATCTACGCCCGTTTTATTTGCGACCGGAAGGCTAGGGACATGTTGGTTTTCGGCGTTTGGCTCACGAGCGAACTTGTCTTTTTCGTTCGCAAGACGAACGGGAAGCTCCGCCTCATTCTCGACGCGAGGCGCGCCAGAAGGCGGTTCGCGCTTCCGCCTCGGGTCGACCACATGACGGCCGAGTGCCTCGGCCGCGTCGAGGTGGAGCTGCCCGGCGGCCAGGGCTACTCCCCCCTCTACTGTGGCACGGCGGATGTGCAGGACGCCTTCCACGGGGGCCCGTCCCGACCTGGCTCTCCCGCTGGTTCGGGCTGCCGCCCGCCCACGCCGCTGGCGTCGGGCTCCAGGATCCCGATGCCTCGGTGCATGCCCATGGGTTTCTCGTGGGGTCTATTCTTGGCGCAGGACATCGACGAGGAGGTCGCCGGCCAGATCCTGGAGCGCGGCGAGCTGCTCCGTGGCGGGGGGGCAGCCACTGGGCCCCACTCTGCGCGGTGATGGCGCCTCGAAGACCAGGCGCTACATCTACGTGGGCAACGCCGCGGTCTTTGGGTCGGACGGCAACGCCGTGGCAGCCAAGCTGGTTGACGTCTGCGCTGCCTTCGAGGTGAGGGGCCTCGCCGCGCATGAGGTCGCCACCTCCGACTCAGGCGTCGAGGCGCTCGGCGCGCTCCTGGGCGGTCGCCGTAGGCGCGCGAGGCTGACGGCGAAGCGCGTCTGGCGCGCGCGAGGCGCTCTGCTGGCCCTTGCAGGGCGGCGCCGCGCGTGTGAACGGCAGGTGGAGGTCATCCTGGTCCACGCCGCCTTCTGCGGGTCTGTGAGACGCGAGACGCTGTTTGCGACGGTTTACCCGTTCATCAGGAAGCACTGCGACCAGCCTGTCGCCCTCTGGCCGTCGGTGGCCGCCGAGCTGAAAGCCTTTGCTCGGCTCACGGTGCTGCTGGTCTCTAGTTGGGGGTCCGACTGGAACCCGCTGGTTGTGGCCGTGGACTCTTCGGAGACGGGCCACGGCATCTGCTCCCGTTGGTTCGACGCCCGCGACGTCGCAGCGGTCGGGCGCTGCCGCGAGCGCAACCGCTACGTCGCCGGCGACCGCGCGGGGGCCCGCGCGGCACCTCGTGGGGGCGGCTCGCCTCCTTCGGAGCCGCTGGGCGTCGAGGGGCGCCTGGACCGCGAAGGGCTACTCGCTGACCCTAGCTTCGCCGAGGCGCCCAACTTCATGACGGGGCCCCTCCAGGGGTCTGGTCTACGTCGCGGGGGGCGCGAGTTTGAGCCGAGTCGGGTCAGGTGTTAGCCTCGTCTCAGCCCCGAGCGGCGCAGGCTGGTGGTCCCAGTCGGTAGCGGCGCCTTCGCAGCTCGCAGGGCCAGCCCGCGCTTCGGTCGCGCACTTCCCGAGTGCTGGAGGGCAGCGGCAGCGATGCGCTCGGCGTCAAAGCCTTGGCTCGCAGCGCCAACCAGCCAGACCTCTCGGAGGTCGAGGTGCGACACCTGCTGGAGCAGCTGCGGGCCCCCCTTAGCTCCGATCCGCGTTTCGCGGAAGCCTCGAGCTCCGAGAGCGAGGAGGACAAGCCGCTGGACCACCTCGCGGCCCCTGCTCAGAGTCGCGTGCCCCGCCGGGCCAAGAAGGGCCCCCTCGCGAAGCTGCTGGGGCCACCCGTGGCCCCCGAGCTAGTCCGTTTGCCTTTGGGAGAGCACGCCGCGGCGAGGCCGCGAACCGAAGCCCAGCACGCCCGAGAAGTACACCAGCTCAGCGTCTTCGCCAACGTGAGTCGAGTGACCGGCATCCCACTGGAAGCCCTGGGCGACCTCCTGGTGCAGTTCATCGACCGACAGATCAGGCAAGGGGTCACGGCTGCGCGAGGCATGAAGTTGCTGGCAGGCGTGGTGCACGCACAACCGAAGGCATGGAAGCTGGGCCCCCACTCGCTACAGCGCAGCTGGAGAGCGCTAAAAGGGTGGCAGAACTTGAGCCCGTCAACCTCGCGGCCGCCAGAGGCGTGGCCCATGTGGTGCGCAGTGGTGAGCGGGCTGTGCAGCCTGCAACGTTTCGACGCGGCCTTGTTTATCTGGCTGGTGTGGAGCACTTACGCGAGGCCGATCCAGTTAATGGACCTCGAGCCCGAGTATATGCACGCCCCCAGTCGGTCTGCGACCTACTGGACCGTCCAGCTCAATCCCGAGATCGAGGGCGCCCCCTCGAAGGCCAAGGAGTTCGAGGTGACGATCGAGCTGGACCACGACTGGTGGGGCGACCTTGCCCCGATGCGGGAGGCCCTCAAGTCGAGGCCCCTTTGGGCAAAGGGTCTGGGCTTTCAGCTATCCTCAGCTCGCGGCCACAGTGCAGAAGGTCTCGCGGAGCTTGGGTTTCAACCTGGTGATGTGCCAGGCCAGACGCAGCGGCGCCAGCTCGGACATGGCCTCCCGCAGGCGAACGCTTGCGGAGGTCGAACAGCGAAGGGGCTGGAAGTCCGACCGCTGCGTCGTTCGGCACGAGAAGGGAGCTCTTCTCAGCGCAACATGGATGGCGCGACCGCCGTGGCTCCGTTCGCTGAGATCTTGGTGAACGGCCGTGTGCTGCCAAGGCCCGCATTGCACTGGCAGTGAATGAGCGACGGCTGTGTGTGCTTGCGATATGATGCCGCTTTGCGTGCCATCTCAAATTGTCAAGTGCAGTTTCTTTGTCATGTTCATCGAAGATGAACATGTCTCGGGTATGCTTTCTTTCAGGCTTCGTTTGTACATGAGGTTCAGACAGATAGGCTGTCGCGATTTCAGTCTGCAGCGACACTCTGTTCACAGGCCTCGTGCGCGTGATGTCGGAGGCGGCCAGATAGGTGTTGCCGTCAGTGAGCACCTCCTTTAGTTCTGACAGTGCACGTGTGACAGCACGATTTCCTACTATGCAGTGTACGCAGTAGGTTTCGCTTATGTGTAAATACCGTGGCGCACCTAGACTCAGCGCCAGTTCTCTGGTCTGTAATGCATTATCTGCCGACACCAACCGCCTCGGGCTTCGGTGCCGTGGCGTTAGATCTAGAGACGTCTCTTTTTCGCCTGGGTGTGGTTTTCAGCGAGAGGCGGTCAGGACGTCCGCCTCTCGGCCTCGGATCCGAGTCGCTTTGACCAGCGAGCTTAGTAGAGAGAACCGTTCCCCGCTAAAAACCAAGAGCATGTCATGATTATGATGATGATCATCATCATGAGGATGCTGATGAGGACGATGCTGATGAGGATTATGATGACCATGCTGGCGATGCTTATGATTAGTATGATGGTGGTGGTGATGCTGAGTATGATGATGACGATGTCGATGATGATGATGATGCTGATGATGATGACGATGTTGATGCAGGTGCCGATTCGGATGATGACGATGGTGATGCTGATTCTGGTGGTGCTGATGATGCTGCTGATGATGGTGACGATGGTGATGACGACGATGATGATGATGATGATGATGATGATGATGATGATGATGATGATGATGATGATGATGATGATGATGATGATGATGATGATGATGATGATGATGATGATGATGATGATGATGATGATGATGATGATGATGATGATGATGATGATGATGATGATGAT
>CAUYUJ010017500.1:56401-131401 GCA_963575745.1 Prorocentrum cordatum | reverse complement strand
TTGAGTGCGTGTGTGTGTGTGTGTGTGTGTGTGTGTGTGTGTGTGTGTGTGTGTGTTTGAGTGTGTGTGTGTGCGTGTGTGTGTGCGTGTGTGTGTGTGTGTGTGCGCATGTGCGCTGCAGCTGAGGGCAGCCCTCTCGCTTCGAAGTCTCGCTCCGCGCGAGCTCCATGCCAGCGGCCTGCGTCTCGCGGCTTTCCGCGGCCGGTGGGAGCTCCGCGCCCCCACTTCGGGAGCCTTGAGACGGGGGTCAATGCAAACGGGGGTCAGCCAGGGCACCCGATCCTGCAGGATCCTGCGAAGACCCCCTCTGGCTGACCCGGGTTAGCGAGCCGCTCGTGGCCGCGAGGCGGCCGCGCATATTGGTTGACCCGGGTTTGCGAAGACCTGCGTTGCCGTTTTTTTCCTGCATTGCAGTTTTTGGTGTCCTGCTGACCCGGGTCTGGATTGACCCGGGTCAGAAGATCCCCGACCACTCTGCTGGCACGTCCCTGGGCGAGACCATCGCCTTTCTGGGGGCTCCACGCCGACAAGCCTGCCGCCCTCGGGGGGGCGCCACCGTGCCCCAGAGTGCCGAGTCCGTGGGTGCTGCCAGCTTCCGCGAGCCTGCCAAGGCTCTTGGGAACCTCCTAGGGCCTCCTGGGAGCTTCTCGGGGCCGAGGGTTCGAAGTGTCCGTTCGGGTTCCCCGTCAAGGCACTCTCTTGGAGCCGTCTCGGAGGCCTTTTGGGCCGTCTTGGAGGCGTTTTGGGCTGTCTTGGGGTTCTCCTGGGATGCTTTGAAGCGCTCTTGGAAGCCTCTTGGGCCGTCTTGGGGCGAGCTTGACAGCCTCTTCGGAAGCGGAAAAAGCGAGAACGCCCAAATTCGCCAAAAAGGAATATCAGTGATTTGTGTTTTTTTCTCTCTCGCTGACAGGCTTGAGGAGAGTACAGGGAAGGGGGACCGACGACGCAGACGACGACTGACGGAGACGACGATTCGAAGAAACAAACCCCTCGCACACGCCGACAGGGTCGGCAGATTTTGTCCGATCTTTCAACCTGTCCGCCTTTTCCAACATGTTCAAACCGAGCAGGTCCCTTCCAGAAATGAGTAACCCTCCTCCTTCTCCTCTTCCTCTCCCTCGTGCTCATTACCGTTGTCGTCTCCTCGTTCTCCCGAAGGGCCTCGTGTTCTTCCTCGCTCTTCTCTCCTCCTCCTACTCGTCGTCCTCGTCCTCCTCCTCCTCCTCATCCTCTTCGCTTGTTCGCTCCTCCTTGCTTCTCTTCTCTTCGCTCCTTCTCTCGCCCATCCTGGTTGTCATCCCCCCACCGCCGCTCTGGCTCAAAGCGAGCGGGGGGCATCTTGTCGAGCCTCGACTGTAGATAATTCGCCAGTGCTGGCTCAAGATGTTTCGAGAGGGGCACATCCTCCTCTCCTCCTCTGTTCCTCCCTCTCCTGTGCCTCCCCTCTCTCTCTCTCTCGCCCTCCTCTGTGATCGCGACGACAATGACGCTCACGACGAAGACTGCTACGACGACGACGAGCACGGCGACGGCGACGGCGGCGACGGCGACGGCGACGACGACGGCGACGGCGACGGCGACAGCGACGGCGACGGCGACGACCACAGCCACGACCACGGCGACGGCGACGACGACGACGACGTCGGCGACGGCGGTGGCGGCGACGACGTTGTGGCGACCACGGCGGCGACGGCGGCCGGCGGCCGCGACGGCGACGGCCCCGAGGAGCCCGCCGAGGGCGCGGGGGCAGAGCCGGCCAGCGACCCAGCGCCGAGGTGCAGGCCGCCACACGGCTGGCGTGCCGCCGCTGCGCGCCGCCGCTGCGTGCCGCCGCTGCGCGCCGCCGCCGCCGTTGGCGTCGCCGCCGTTGTCATCGTCGTCGGCGTCGTCGTCTGCGTCATCGTCTCCTCCTCGTCCTCGTCCTTGTCCTTGCCCTCGTCTCCTCGTCATCGTCCTCGTCCCCTTCGTTGTCGTCGTCGTCGTCTTCGTCGTCATCGTCTCCCTGCCCCCACCATCAGAATGGGGATAAGGATGATGATGATGATGATGATGATGATGATGATGATGATGATGATGATGATGATGATGATGATGATGATGATGATGATGATGATGATGATGATGATGATGCTGACGATGACGATGATGACGATGATGAGGAGGAGGAACACCAGTGTAAGTAAACCCAATACTCATCCACGATGTTGGAATAAGCCCTCCGTTCAAGCTCAATCTTCAGAGGCCCCTAGAAGGGTTCATTGAGGGAGGTGCCCCATTGGGAGACAACCGTTGAAAGATCCTGAAGCGTGCCAAAACACCATTCTCGGGACCCCAACGCCGCGAATCAGCTTGACTGCTGCGTCTTGATGTTCCCGAATCCTGCCAGAACATCATTCCTGGAATTTCAACGCAGCGAATCAACGTAACTGCTGCGCCTGGACAGTCCTGAATCGGTTCAAAGCGCCACTCTTGCTACGCTAACCATGGGAGTCCGCAAAACTTTTGCCAATGTTTCAGACGCGTGTGCGCGGCGCTAAGGCGAGAGCCACATCTTGAAAAGGAGCCGCCCTCAACCCGTGAACCTCCTGCACAGTTTTAAGACGAATGTGCTCGGTGCTAAGGCGAGAGCCACATTTTGGAAGCGGGCCGCCCTCCATCTGTGAAGCTGCTGCAGATGTCTGAGCTTCAGGATCAGAAAGGTAAGAAGGTCTCAGGTGGAACGCCTGGACCGCCGTTCCGACTGGCCTCGGGGTGCGACAGGGATGAGTTGTTCATAAGGATCTTGAATTGATGGTGCTGATGATGGTTATGATGGTGATGCTGATGTTGATGGTGATGATGATGTTCGGATAATGATGGTGATGGTGATGATGACGCTGGTGGTGATGATGATCAGTATTATTATGACGACCACGGCGACGATACTGATGATGATGGTGGTCAGGTTGAGTGTTCAGTTGTTGTTGATGATAACCATGACGACAGTGACAATGATAATGGCAATGGTGATGTTGACGATGATGATTACGATGATGATGGTGGTGGCGGTGATGATGATGAGGAGATTGATGAAGATGATGATGATGCTGATTATGATGATGCTGATGCTGATGATGATGAGGCTGATGCGGATGATGATGATGCTGATGCTGATGATGCTGATGATGCTGATCATGAAGAGGATGCTGATGATGTTGATGATGATGATGTTGATGATGATGCTGATGATGGTGCTTATGATGATGCTGATAGGATGGTGATGGTGATGGTGATGGTGACGGTGATGGTGATGGTGATGATGACGATGATGATGATGATGATGCTGATGATGATGATGATGATGATGATGATGATGATGATGATGATGCTGTTGCTGCTGCTGATGATGGTACATGGTGATGGTGATGATGAGGAGGAGGAGGAGAAGGAGGAGAACATTGGGAATCTCTAGGAGGAAGGCGAACAGGATTTCAAGGCGGAGGACGAGGGGGGGAGGAGGAGGAGGAGGAGGAGGAAGAGGAGGAGAAGGAGGAGCAGGAGAAGGAGGAGGAGGGGGAGGAGGAGGATGAGGACCAGTGGAAACCCAAGAGTCATCAACGATTTTGGAATTAACCCCCCCTCCACCCTCCTCTTCATAGGCCCCTACACCTGTTCATTTCCATTGAGGGAATTGCCTCGTTGGAAGACAACAGTTTGAAGACCCTGAAGCGTGCCAAAACATTGCTCTCGGGATTTCAACGCCACGTATCCACCTGGCTGCTGCGTCTTGACGATCCAGAATCGTGCCAGGACGCCATTTTCTGGATTTCAAAACAGCGAATCAACATAACTGTTGTGCCCGCATGCTCATGAGTCTTTCCAGAACATGTTTTGGGTACGCTACTCATGGGAATCCGTGAAATCTTGCAAATGTTTAAAGCGAATGTGCGCGGCGCTAAGGCGAGAGCCACATTTTGAAAACGACCCGCCCTCAATCCGTGAAGCTCCTGCAACTTGTTAAAAGGAATGTGCGCGGCGCTAGAGCGAGAGCCACATTTTGAAAAGCCACCCGCCCTCAATCCGTGAAACTCTTGCAAGCGTGTAAAGCTAATGTGCGCGGCGCTGAAGCGAGAGCCACAATTTAAAAACGACTCGCCCTCGATCCGTGAAGCTCTTGCCTTAAAAAAACGACTGCGCGCGGCGCTGAGGCGAGAGCCACATGTTGAAAACGACCCGCCCTCAATCCGTGAAGTTCTTGTAAGTTTTAAAACGAATGTGCGCGGCGCTAAGGCGAGAGCCACATTTTGAAAACCAGCCGCCCTCAATCCGTGAAGCTCTTGCAAATGTTCAAAACGAATGTGCGCGGCGCTAAGGCGAGAGCCACATTTTGAAAACCAGCCGCCCTCAATCCGTGAAGCTCTTGCAAATGTTCAAAACGAATGTGCGCGGCGCTAAGGCGTGAGCCACATTTTGAAAACGACCCGCCCTCCATCTGTGAAGCTGCTGTCACTTTTTATGCTTCAGGGTCATGAGTGGAGGAAGTCTCAGGCGAAACGCCCGGCCCGCACTACAAACTGGCCTCGGGGTGCGACAGGGAGGAGTTTTCTATGAGGAGGAGGAGAAGGAGGAGGAGGAGGAGGAGGAGGAGGAAGTGGAGGACGAGGGGGGAAAGGAGGAGGAGGAGGAGGAGACCAAGACCAAGACCAGCTCGTGGAGTCCTGAAGCAGAGCACAAGTACGCGTTGCCAAGGACTCTGAGGGGGGGGGCAACTCCGCTGACTTGTGCACCGCACTGGCATCTGCCGAGGACTCCCCTGTCGGGGCACGGGCCCAAGCAGCACCCCCAGTGGCACAATATCCCCATACTGCGCCGCTCGCAGGGCGTGAGGCCTGAGCACCACCTTTCCGAGAATGTGGTGGACGGGATCTGGGACGCGCAGGGCGAGCAGGAGCGAGAGTGACAGCAGGAATGGGTGGAAGAGTAGCACGAGAAGACGTAAATATGGAAACCTGCGCGGCGCGCTGGACGAGGAGGAGGAGGAGGAGGAGGAGGAACGGGAGGAGCCAGAGGAGGATTTGGGATAACTCGGGATAGCGCTGCCCGAGGGGGGCGGTGTCGTGCCCCGCCCCTTCGCCCACTTAGCTGGTCTGTAGCTCTGGCTTCTCCGCACGTCTCTGACCGCGCGGCTGACACTGAACTATACATGCGCGCCCCCTGTTTACGGACGGTTGGTAGCGAGCCATCCTCTATCCTTGGAGCTGTTGCGCGCTTTTGAGACGAACTTGCGCGGCGCTGCGGCGAGAGCCACATGTTGAAAACGAACCGCCCTCCATCCTTGAACCTGCCGCCAACTTATTAAATCGCCATGCCGCCGCCCCCCCAGAAGCAGCGAATGCTTGCGACATTCTTGGAAGTTATCTAGTGGGTCAGGAGCTTCTTGGATGCATGTGATGCTTTGGGGGGTATCTGGAAGGCCTTTTGGGCCTTCTTGGCGGCCTTCTGGAAGCTTCTTGGGGGCCCCTTGGGAGCCTCTCTTGGGGCGCCTCGGGGCCGCAGGGGGGGCTCCAACGGGCATCTTGGGGAGAACGGGTCGAAATGTCAGTTCGTATCCCCCTTCTCTGGCCCCTCTTAGGACCCTCTTGGGGCTCTCTTGGGCCGTCTGGGGGCCCCTGCGGCCATCTTGGAGCACTCTTGGACTGCCTTGGGGCTCCTTTGGAGGCCTCATGGGCCCTCTTGGAACGACCTTGCGGGCCCCTTGGGCCATCTTGGACGCTGACGGGCAAAAAAGTGTTAGTATGCTACATAGGTGAGTGGAACGGCTTTTGCCTCTTGGGGCCCTCTCGGCGGTCCTCTGGGAGCAGTCTTGGGCCGTCTTGGAGGCGCGTGGGCCGTCTCCAAGCCATCTCTGACCGTCTTGGGGCAAACCTGCGCCGTTTCGCGCTCTCTTGGGCTGTATTAGCATTCTGTTTAGGCTCTCTTGGGCCAACTTGGGGCTCCTTGGACGCTCCAGAAGCCTGGAGGGTGCGTTGAGGAGCTCGTCTAACTCCCCCCCCCCGGGGTGGTGCACACAGATGATGCTGAAGCAGCAGCTTTTGTGCACAGAGGCAATGTGGTGTACACGCGAAGTTCAGTGTACACAGGCGTTGCGGTGCAGACGATGCTTTGGTGTACAGAGGCGTTGTGGTGCATACAGGCGCTGCACGCAGATGCTGCTCTGCATCATCAGTTGCGGCAGGCACAGGCATACGTGTGTAAACACGCACTGCGGTGCACACAGGCGCTCCGGCGGCGTCGTATCCGCACAGGGTCGGATAAACCAACCCCAGTGCGACCGTGGGGGCAACGCAGCGGGGGGATAACGCACCCCCGGCGCGCCGTGGGTGAGTCGCGTTATCCCCCCCCGCCCCCCGCCCTCCCTCCCCATAGCGCGCATTGTCCCCAGGATTAACAATACGCTCTCCCCCTCCTCCTCCTCGGTCGGTCGGTCGGTCGGATACTCTTCCCCTCCTCCCCCTACTCCTGACCCTCCTTCTTATCTCCCTGTCTCCTCTTTCCCCTCCTCCTTCTGTCTCTTTCTCGTCT
This sequence comes from Prorocentrum cordatum, assembly GCA_963575745.1. Classification (NCBI taxonomy): domain Eukaryota; class Dinophyceae; order Prorocentrales; family Prorocentraceae; genus Prorocentrum; species Prorocentrum cordatum. The sequence goes on along the minus strand of CAUYUJ010017500.1, from coordinate 124,840 downwards.
TCGTCCTCCTCATTATTCTTTTCTTCCTCGTCCTCTTCCCTCTTCCTTTTCTTCTTCCTCCTCTTCCTCCTCCTCCTCCTCCTCCTTTCCTCCCCCGTGTCTTTTTCCTCCTCCTCCTTCTGACCTATTGCTCCCTCCTCCCCTCCCTCCTCCCACCTCCAGGGTCATTCTCTGCTACGAGCCGCTGCGGCTGAACCCCCTCGCGCTGGCCGCGGCGGGCGGCAAACACCTGGCCGCCGGCCCTGGCGGCGGTGCGCCTTGTCGTCGTCGTCGTCGTCGTCGTCGTCGTCGTCGTCGTCGTCGTCGTCGTCTCGTCGTCGTCGTCGTCGTCGGCGCCAGCACGGGGCGTCGGCGTCGGCGTCGTCGTCGTCGTTGTCGTCGTCGTCGTTGTTGTCGTCGTCGTCGTCGTCGTCGTCGTGAAATATTCTTCTCCCAAATATCAGTCCAGCTGCCTCCAGCAATTTCGCCACCGTGCTAGCGCAGCATTTGGGGTGGCAACTGAGGCAAGGGGGGCTACTGGGGGCCTCCTGGGGCAGAAGGCTCGAATGCTTGGTTCGTGTTCCCACTCTTAAGCCCTTCTTGGGGCCGTCTTGGGGCCCTCTTGAGCAGTCTTGGGCGCTTCTTTGCCCGTCTTGGAGCCCTCTTGGGGGCTCTTTTGGCCTCTTTGAGGCCTGAGCCCTCTTGGGGTGGAAGGCCCGCATTGTCGCTTCGTGTTCACTCTCTTGGGCCCCTCTTGGGGGCGTCTTGGGGCTTTCTCGGGCATTCTTGGGCGTCTCGAAGTCCGTCTTGGAGCCCTCTTGGGCCGTCTTGGGCCGTTTTGGAGCGTGGGAAGCTCGAAAAGGCGAGAATCCCAAACGCACTACACAAATATGGGAAACCAATTGTTTGTACTTTTCAGTTCACAGCGAAGTCTTCGTACGTGGGCCAGCTCACACGCAAATCCCATATCCGCTTGCTCACAGAGGCGCGCGGCTCGGAGGCAGGCAGCAGCACGTGGAGGCCTCCTGATGGTGCAACCTGCTGGTGGTCTACGGGAACCCCTCCTGGGACGGCCGGCGTTGGCGTGGTAGTCCAGGACGCTTTTCGTCGCCAGTTCCCCGCGCGCCCCACGTGGGTGCGTACTTGGCGCGGTCGGGCGGCCAAGCTGTGCCTCCGTGGCCCTCTCGGCTCGTCTCGACGTCGTTGTCGCCCACGGCCACGCGGGTAGCCACCCGGTTCCCGAGGGGCGGTGCCCTGGACGGCGCCCCCCGGGCTCGGCGGCACACCGTTCCTTCCTGCTCCGGTCTGCGGGGCCGTCTCCGCGAGAGGAGCGGCGCGAGCCTGGCTCCGCCCGACGACTCTGCCTCGCGGTCCCGGGCGGGGACTTCTCAAGTACGTCGTGGACTCGAGGGGCAGAGCTGCTATCTCGGCCCGGCGGAGTATGCAGGCCGCCGGGACCGGCGAGACGAAAGCCCTTCCCGCGCAATCATCGGCAGCAGATCCGGCAGGGCGGACATGTACCAGGGCGAGCCTGCGCACGCCTCGGCGGCCTCCATCCGCGCCCGCCTCGGCCGCATCTACGCCAGCCACCACCTGGCTGAGCAGCTGGATCGACGTGTCCGCTGCACGGCACTGGCGTGGCGCGACGATCTCTCGCAGCACCGGGCCGTCTACTTCGCCCGGCGGTGCCATCAGCTCGCCGATGACTCGGTCGGGCCTCTGTCTTCCGGAGCTCGTTGGAAGCCTTCGTTTCCGCGCCGGGTTGGCGCTCGCTTGCCGGGAGGCCCGCCAGGAGCACCCCGAAGCCACCGCTCTGGAACGCCTGTACAGTGCCGTGTTTGATACATGCTCCGCGTGCGGATCATGCATTGAACATGCAGGGGTTTGGTACTAAAAACAAGGATGAGTTCATGCATAAACTCATTCACAAAATTAATCATGTATTAAGACACCTACATCTTTAAAATCCAATGTCTTAAACACTGCCCTACAATTATTCAAGACGGTCTTGAGACTGGTCGCGACCCGCCTGGACAGGGAGCGGGGTGCAGCGCCTCCTGCGGCCAGCATGACGAGGCATATCTGGGGAGAGCGACTCCACGCTGTGCAACTTGCCCGTGAGCACGCCATCGACGAGCTGGGTCGCTCGCGCCCGGACCTCGTGAGCCAGGACGCATTCCGTGCAGCGCAGGCGCGCCAGCGGAACACCAGGCTCCTGTACCGCCTCGCCCCTGGTCGCGCGGGCGGTGTCTCTGCGATTCAGATGCCCAGCGGGGAAGTTGTCACCCAGCCCGATGCGAAGGCCGCCGCCTTGCGATCCCACTGGGTCGAGGTCTTCCGGGCAAGAGGCACTCACAGTTCCAAGCTCGACCAGTGGACCGCCGAGGACACCGACGCCCGCCCCTTCTCCGACATCGTGCCGCTGCGCCCGTCGACCTTCCGAGTCGCCCGTCGGCATATAAGACGTGCCATGTTGACATCAAAAAGCTCCTCCCCAGGGCCGGGCGGCATACCGTTCGAAGCGTGGAGGTGCGTTGTGGGGCTCCCGGTCGAGGTCCTCCACGACGCTTTCCAGACGCTCACGCATGAGGACGGCCAAAGCCTCATGAGCGAGTTCTTGGGCGACTTCAACGCTAGCCTGCTCTTCTTCCCCCCGAAGAAAGCCTCGGGGATCGCACCCGCGGGGGAAAGGACACTACGAACCAGCCAACGTCAGGCCCCTCAACGTCACCAACACAGATCATAGGTTGCTGGCCAGCGCGGTCAGAGCCCTGATTGAATCCAAAGTGGGTACCAGAGTCTCCAGCATTCAACGCGGGTTCATCGGCGGCCGCTCCATGCTGTCGAACCTCCTTGCCATTGAGGAGGCTTCGGTCCACGCTGCGTGTGCCTCAGGCTCGGGCGGCGCAGTTTTCTTCGACTCCGCGGCCGCATTCCCTCCTGTGGAAAGGCCGTTCCGCATGGTGGTTTTCCTGTCTCTAGGTTGGCCGCCTTGGCTGTCGAACTTCATCGAGGTGCTGTGCAAGGACAACTCTTGCGACATGGTTCTCGATGGAGCCACCATCGCAGTTTCGACATCGGCCAGGGCATCCGCCAAGGGCGTCCCCTCTTTCCACTTCCGTTTGCCGTGGCGTCCGACCTCCTGCTGCGCGAGTTGATGCGCGACCTCCCCTTTCCGGCACCACCCGCGCCTACGCCGTCGACGCCGCTTACGTGGACCCCCAGCTTCTCGACCACCTCGGCGTCCTCGAGGCGATCTTCAGCGATTGCGCGGAGATCTCCGGCTTGGAGCTGAGTGTGAGAAGGACGGTGTCCCGCTCGGAGGGTTCTCACGCCAGCATATGCGAGAGCAGCTGCGGGAGAAGGTGCCGCTGTGGGGTGCCATGGAGATCGTGGACGCCGCCAAGTACCTCGGCTTCTGCGTGGGCCCTGGGCGGGGATGGAAGTCTTGGGAGGGAGCCTTGGAGGAAGATGGAGGAGTGGATGGCGGCAGGCTTTCCCATGCATGCAGATGATTCCGGTGGCCGTCTCGTTATCGCCCCGAAGGGCACGCAGGACGGAAATGAGGTTCAGGTCGCGAGGTTGGCCAGACATGCGCGACCACTCACGCTGAAGAATTCTTTACGCTTCGCGTATCCCCACCAGCCCATCTCACAACAGCAACTCACGCGAAGCATGCCGACAGTCGTGTTTTTCAGGCGTGTGTCCGTTGGGCCCCGCATATCTCCCCTGTTCCTCCTTCCTCCCGCCTCCTTGTACATCCTCCTTGTGGGGGGAGCGGGAGAAGGACGAGGCGGAGGAGGAGGGAGAGAAAGCGCTCCTCGTGATTTGAGTCGTTTGGGGTTTCTCGTCCTGGTGTGAGTCGTTCGGGCCCTTCTTCCTGGTGTGAGTCGTTCGGGCTCTTCGTGGTGTGAGTCGTTCGGGCTCTTCGTCCTGGTGTGAGTCGTTCGGGCTTCTCGTGGTGTGAGTTGTTCGGGCCCCTCATCCTGGTGTGAGTCGTTCGGGCCCCTCCTCCTGGTGTGACTCGTTCGGGCTCCTCGTGGTGTGAGTCGTTCGGGGCCCGCGTCGTGGTGTGAGTCGTTCGGGCTCCTCGTGGTGTGAGTCGTTCGGGCGCCTCGTCCTGGTGTGAGTCGTTCGGGCCCCTCCTTGTGGTGTGAGTCGTTCGGGCTCTTCGTGGTGTGAGTCGTTCGGGCCCCTCGTCCTGGTGTGAGTCGTTCGGGCTCCTCGTGGGGCCTCTTGGGGGCCTCTTGGAGCCTCTTGGGGCCTCTTGGGGGCCTCTTGGGGGCCTCTTGGGGGCCTCCTGGGGCCTCTGAAAGGTGTGCCGAGGCGAAGAGTGCCGAAGCCGATGCTGACCCTGACCGAGCACGACGTTGTGGAGAAGGGAGGCTGGCAGGTGTGCATGAGGTGTGGCTTTCGTGCGGCGTCCAAGCGGATGCGCCTGAAGATGTGGCAAGCGGAATGCGTACGGCCACTCTGGCAGGCAACAGGCACGCGCAGTGCGGGGACTGGCAGCTCGCTGGAGGCAAGCGTAGCCATCGCAGCGGAGGCCGCAGCGGCAGCAGTACCAGCAGCAGCACGGCCTGGAGAACAACACGAAGTACATGCTGTGCCTGAGGTGCAGGGCAGGCCGCATCGTGTGGAAGTCCATGGCCCGTACGTGGTTTGCGTGGTGTGCGGGGCTCACTCGGCAAGGCGTCGGGCGGGTCTCGGGGCTGCCTGCCCAGGCCCGCTGGCCCCCCGTGGGCGGTCCACCAAGGATGACGCGAAGAGGAAGAAGCGGGACAGGATTCTGGCGGGTAAGAACCCGCAGAATGGCAAGCCGATGGAGCAGGGCGCCGTCCTGCCAGCTCGGCGAGGGGCTTGAGGAGCAGCTCTTGAAGCTGCAGGGGGGACGTTCAACTATGTGAGCATGGTGAACGTGAGGTCCGAGCTGGAGGGCAACCAGCTGGACCAGGCCAATCAGGCCTGAGGCTGGCCGCAGTCTGCGGCGGACGAGCCCTGTGGCGGGATCCGCTGGGGGCTTGGGGGAGAAAAAAAAAGGCCTCCTGGGGCCTCTGGGGGCATCTTGGGGGCCTCTTGGGGGCCTCTCGGGGGCCTCTTGGGGCCTCTTGGGGGCCTCTTGGGGGCCTCTTGGAGGCCTCTTGGGAGGCTCCTGGGGGCCTCTTGGGGCCATCTTGGGGCCTCTTGCGACCTCCTCAGAAGCGCAAAGAAGCGCTGCCCCCTGAGAAGGACAAAATGAGCCCAAAACCTTCGTACAATCAATGTTTTTGCGATGAAGGAAGATGAGCGCGGCCCCCTCGGGAGGCCAGAATGGGGCCAAAACCTTCGTAAAAACAATGATTTTGGCTTCACAGAAGAGGGGGGGGACTTAAGTGCGCCCCCCCGTCGGGGGCAGAATCCTCGTGAGGGTCGTCGTTTTTTGGCCCTCCCAGGAGTCGAAAAAGACCCCTCTGACCACCCGCCGGAGTCCCTCTCCAGGCCCAGGGGGAGGGGGTAGGGGGAGGGGTAAACCCCTCCCCGAAGGGGGAGAAGGGGGTTGGGGGGTTGAGGACAGAGGGGGCTCGCTAAACCACTCACGCCCTAAAGGGCTGGTGGGATTCGTCCAACAAGCTCGTCGCTGCTGCTGCCGCCGCCTCTGTGCCCCCACTCGGCGCAGTTTCGCCCCTGGCCGTCAGCTCGGGCTGAACATCCTGGACGTAGACACGAAGGCGCGGATCACAGGCAGCCGCGGCAGAGCTGAAGCCCGCATGCCGCTCATGCTCCTGCTCGATAGCGCACAGGCTTTCCCTGGCATGTGCCACGATGGGTTACACCATGCGTTGCTGTGCGGGGCCCTGCCTCGACGCTTCCGCAATCGAGTCAAAAACATGTACCTCAGTGTGCGCTCGCTCACTGACTACCTACCAGACCACCCCAACCCAACCCGAAGACCCGAAGTTCGGGTTGGGGGGGGTAAGGGTTCCACATTTTTTTTTTTTTTTTTTTTTTTTTTTTTTTTTTTTTTTTTTTTTTTTTTTTTTTTTTTTTTTTTTTTTTTTTTTTTTTTTTTTTTTTTTTTTTTTTTTTTTTTTTTTTTTTTTTTTTTTTTTTTTTTTTTTCCGATGTTTCCCGACCCCCCCCCACTGGAAATCGAGGGTAAATCTGAGCCTTCGGGTTGGGTTGGGGTCGTTTGGTGGGTGGTCACTCACAGCGACTGGAGGTGCTTTTCTGTCTTTCGTTTGGTCGCTCGCTGGGGTCCTGCAGGGAGGCCCGCTCTCCGGGGCTTTGCTCACTCTCGGGGGCGACCTGCTCCTCCGAGCACTCATTCATCGGAGCGGACCGGCCTGGCAGGGGAATCGCGCGCAGCTGCATGTCCTTCCTCACCTCCCTTACCTCCGTCTTCAGATGCGCTGGCGAATACGCATGTCTCCATGTAAAGCCCAAGAAGTGCCTCGCCATGCCCCTCTGGTACACTTGCAATGCCGAAATCGTTTCGAGAGTGCGTGAGGGTTTGCGCAGTGCGGCGCAAGACTGGGGGGAACTTCGGAGTGCGAGGCTCGGGGACCTATCTTGGCGCTGAGGTGGGGCCAGAGGCAGCGATAACTAGCACTATCCGTGCGCCCCTTGCCAAGTGGCGGGCTCGAGCAGCAGAGTACGCGGCGATAGGGGGCGGCGCTATTTTCTCGGCTCTCTTGTGTTGCACTCGTGCCCTCCCCTCCCTCTCTTACTTGTCGTTGTTCTTCCCCCCATTCGTGGGGCGGGGCCCGCACCGAGCTCAATGTCCTCACCCGGCTTCTTCGCCTCCCCGGGTCACCATGGCGGCGGCAGGATTGGACTGCCCTCCAGCTCTGGGGCAGGCCCCGCATTCGAAGCCTCTTTGCCCTCTCCCTCGCCACCCTCCTTCGCTCCGCTCTGAAAGCCTTCCCTGGGTGTAGCCCGGCTTGTCTTTTACGCCGAACGTGAGCTCCAGTGACGCGCGTGGTCCGGGAGGGCGGATGGATCTCCCCAGAGTTCTGTCGCTCGCCCCCCCATGGTGCGTACGTACGGGACCGCTCTCGCGGGACTCCCTGCAAAGAGGCGCAATAGCCACCAGCGTTGCCCTGGCCGTGCAGAGCGCGCGGCAGGCGATGAAGGACACCCCCAGGGTCCGTCTTCAATCCCACCTCTGCCGCTCCCTCGCCTCCTCGCTCTTCCCCGACGACTTCGCCTCGCTCCTCTCCACCCGCTCCCGAAAGTGGTGCGCCTCGCCTGGAGAGCTGCCGCCCGATGTTGCCTTCCCCAGGGAGACCCTCAGAGCTCAGCTCCTCAAGGTCCCTGTCGCTTGGACTTTCGCATGTCTCCGCGCGTGGTGCGGAAACTGGACCACCGAACCCCAGCTCCAGAAAGACTCGCACACGGGCGTCTTCGGGTGCAGCGCATGGGATGATTGACGACATCACCACACAGGCGCACACTTCAACACGTGCTGGTCTTTGACAGTGGGGCGACCCCTTCCAGAGCGCACAGCTGCCAAATTCGCCCTGTTGGACACTCTCCCGCGGGCAGCTTTTCATATCCACAGGATTGTTCGCGTTGGCCCCAGGCGACCCGTCCTCCTCCTCCTCCTCCTCCTCCTCCTCCTCCTCCTACTCCTCTTCTTTCTCCTCCTCCCTCCTCCTCCTCCTCCTCCTCCTCCTCCTCGCTCTCCTCCTCCATCTCCTCCTCCCCCTTCCCCTCCTCCTCCGCCTCTTCCTCCTCCTCCTATCCACAGGATTGCTCGCGTGGGCCCAGGCGCCCGCCCACCCCGACCCGCCTCTGGGAAACCTCTGAAGCGGTGCGGGCCGCCGCCGAGCTCCCCCCGGGAGAAGACCTCCGGGAGGCTCGGCGTGCGAGCTCGGCTTTGAAGCGTCTGTGCTTCTCGCATTCTCCTGCGGCATCATGTCAGGTAATGCCCCGGAGTTTCGTCATGGGGCGTTCTTGGGCTTTCTTGGGCGCCTCTTGGACCTTCTTAGGGTCCTCTTGGGCCGGCTTTCTTGGGAACACCTCCACGAGTCGGTGTGCGAGCTCGGCTTGAAGCGTCTGTGCTTCTCGCCTTCTCCTTGCGGCAGCATGTCAGGTAATGCCCCGGAGTTCCGCTAACAGTCTTAGCGCCGTTCCGTGTATGTATGTGTGTGTTTGTGTGGAGTAGAGCAGCGCATGCTACGATTTGGTTTCGGGCTTGAGCCGGCAGTTTTGATTCTTTTGATTCCGGCTGAGTGAATGGGACTGGAGGGGAGCCCCCCAAGGCTTGTTTGTCACAGTCCGGATACTTGGCTTTTGGGCTCGGCTGGTGGCGTAAGTGGTAATCGGGTCACGGCCTCTTCAGAAAAAGGGCCCCAGCGCCACCCAGTCGGAGCCGACAGTCACAGGAACACCTCATGTAACGCTTGGTCCTCCTCCTTCTCCTCCTCTTCCTCCTCTTCCTCCTCCTCCTCCTCCTCTTCCTCCTCTTCCTCCTCCTCCTCCTCATCCTCCTCATCCTCCTCCTCCTCCTCCTCCCCCTCCTCCCCCTGCCTCCCTCCCTCCCTTCATCCCTCCCTCCCCCCCCCCATTCCTCCCTCCCTCCCCCCCCCTCCCCTCGACGTCGCTCGTCCGCCAGGCGTGTCCGCCTGCCTGCTGCAGCGCATGGGGCGCTGGGAGGCGCCTGGGGCAGGCGCGCGCCAGACCGCTGCGACCGCTGCCGCGGAAAGTCACCACAAAAATTCGGCTGCGGTGGCGACGACGACGCCGACCCCGACAGCGACGAAGCTGTCGCGAAACCCTGAGATTTTGGCGTCGCATGTCGTTTGAGTTGGGCGTTTCCGCGCGGTTTCGGGCTGCGGACTCTCACAGATCGATCGGACGCTGCTTATGATGTAGGGGCGGTGGCGGGATTGTGGAGACGTTTGAGGTAGGATCCGGGACGGTGGCGAGATGGTGGAGACGATTGAGGTGGATGTATGTGCTCAGAAGGACTTGCGGAGCTTACACAAGCACAGACAGTAAGCCACATCCGAAGGCTGGAGACCAGCCCCTGGAGCCTGCTTGCTATCGACCTTAGCTAACCGAGCTAACCTACTGATCTGTGGGGCTTGTCGCTAACAGTCACTACCGAAGACGGACGGTTTTGCAAGTGTTCCTCCTCCGCGGGCCCTCGCCAGGCCCCAGGGGCCGTAACAGATGGACAGAGCCGGCCCCAGGGAAGTGTGGTGCAGGCCCCTCGCGCTGCGAGCAATAGCGCGGCGTCGGATATCTGTGGGTGTCGCCGCTCCGCCATCGCCGCCGATGGACCCAGATGGGGTCGGGCGGGAGGACGAGGAGGGGGACGAGGGGAGGAGGAGGAGGAGGATGAGGAGGAGGAGGAGGAGGGGGAGGATGAGGGGGAGGAGGAGGAGGAGGAGGAGGAGGAGGAGGAGGAGGAGGAGGAGGAGGAGGAGGAGGAGGAGGAGGCCCCCAGACCTTCCCGGAGCGCTCTGCAACGTGCGGCCGCGACGCCCGATGCCTCCTAGCCGCCAGCTCTCCTCCTCGAGGCGACGGGGGGAGAGTGGGCGAGCCTCGCCCACTCTCCCCCCGTCGCCCCCGCCCCCATATTGCCCCTCGCGCCACCCTCACGCTTCCCTGGATGTGCGGCGCCGTGTTTATTTTACTACGGGCCCTCTGGAAGTCCCGACCCGTTTCCCGGGACCAGTTTTCCGTCCTGAGAAGTTTTTTGTCACACGCCGGAGGGCCCGGGAAGTGCCCCCAGAGGCCGAGAACGACGAAACACATTTTTGATCCGCGGGTCGAGAGCGCACCTCTTCCGGTCGAAGCTAAGCGGGCCGCGCGAAGCTTGAATTAGGCAGAGAAGAGGGAAAACGACGAAGCACATCTGCATTGTTTTTTTTCATGTTTCTTTTCAACGTCGGCGTCATTACTCCACGCGCTGCTTGGACCTGCTCCTCGGCACGCACACGGCAACCTTCCTGGTCTGAGCGTGCCTCCCGCCTGCGCCGAAGCGGAGGAACGACCGCGGGGCTGAAAGGAAGCAGATCCGTTCGAAGTCCAGGGCAAGTGTTCCCGACACTTTTCCAAGGGCCGCGTTTTCGTCCCCGAGTCCTTCTTGAGCGGCCCCCGAGTGCGAAGCTGGCCCCCAGAGGCCGAAAACGACGAGCGCCCACCGTCCTGTTTTTCGTCCAGGTCTCCCGAATGGGATCCGAGTTGACGGGGTCGGGCGCTCGCGCCGCACCGCAAGGCAGGATGGTGCATAGGCCCTCCCGGCCTGGGTGGGGGGGGGCGCATGCACCATCTTGGGGCCCAGGGTGGCTCTGGCCAGGCACGGCGATGGTGTATAGATGCCTTCCCCTCTCATCCGACGTCGGATTTGTCCGTGACGCCAGCCCCCGTTGATCTCGATCCCTTCTCCAGCGAGGAAGCGGTCTCCAGATGCTGAAATGATAGAGCAACCGCTGCCTCCATTTGGCGTCGCCATGATCTGGGGGTGTGCGTGCAGGAGCTCATCGCGGGCAGGATCAAAGCAGGAAGAGCAGAGGTGGGGAAGGCGGAAGCGGAGGCGGAGGATCCGCCGGAGGAGGAGGAGGAGGAGGAGGAGGAGGAGGAGGAAAAGGAGTAGGAGGAGGAGGAGGAGGAGGGGGATGGGGACCTTCCGTAGCTATTTTAGCTCAAGCCATTTTGGCTCAAGGGGCCTTTCTCCTGAATGCCAAGAACTAGCAAAACTACGGAGGAAGATGGAGCTCTGGAGGAAATTCAGAAGGCGAACCTATCTCACTGCCGTACTAGACGCTAACGGAAGCCCGTGTACTACACTCGAGCAGTCGGCCAACGCGCTTGCTGAATATTGGGGAAGTGTTTTTTCGCCAGCTACGGAAGATCGTTCCAGGTGGTCGGAAATTCTGAGACATGTTCAGATGGTTCCCGAGGACCTCGAGGTTTCCTGGAAGGTGGAATATGATACTTTTTTGAACAGATACGACACTGCGGTAACTCGATGCTTGGACCAGACGGTATTCCATATGCGTGCTGGCGAATTGGGGATGCGCCGAGATACCTCTACAATTTTTATCTTGAGGTTACCCATGGAAATGTTTCAGAGCTGCCTGACGAGATGGGGGAAGTACTGATGGTGTTCCTACCTAAGGGTGAGCAGGAGGGGGACGGGACAGGGAACATTATTCGGGATGCAGCATGCACGCGCCCGCTCTCCATGTCTAACAGCGATGCGAAGATCCTCTCTGCTGTGTTCTGCCACCCATTGAATGAGCTCTCTAAAGTGACTGTCGCACCCCTCCAGAAGTGTGTTAAAGGTCGACAAATGCGCACGAATGTAGTGCAGGCAGAAAGTTGGGGTCTGCAACAAGAGTTGCTTGCACATGACTCGGCTGCCATCCTCTCGACTGATTTCTCCGCTGCTTTCCCGTCACTTCTGCATGTTCGGATGTTTGCCGTGCTCAATGCTATGAATGTCCCCTCATTCATCACTAACTTCTACTTCATGCTCTATAAGAGTAACCAGGGCGTGGTAACTCTTGGCGGGCAGAAATTCGGAAGCCTTCCTATCCAGAGGGGGTGCGTCAGGGCGACCCTAGCTCTATGGCCCTCTTCTGTCTTTGCATTGATCCTGTATTGCGATGGATACAACAGACCCTCCCCGCCCATGTTGCTCTGTGCCTTGCATATGCTGACGACTGTCTTTTTGGAATGGTGGATGCCTTTCGCTCGACCACTGCCGTGTAGCGCATGCTTCTCGTCCTCGAGTCAGCTATTGGGCTGGCGCTCAACTTTCGCAAGTGCACTGTTCTGATATGTGGGAGGGTTAGGAAGGAGGAGGTCAGTGACATGATGTCCAAGGAGGCGAGGGGTTTGGAGTTGGTGGGAGTAAGTTCTGCTATCAAGTACTTGGGTCTGTATATTGGCCCAGATGCTGCTGGCATGGCATGGAGTGCCCCGCTGTCGAAATTTGATGCAAGAGGTGCGATGCTCCGACAGCTCGCCCATGGATATGCGATGACAGCTTCTACCTTTTTGGTATTGTGCCTCCCTATGCTCCAGTTTGTCCTCCAAGTCGAACCAGTCACGAAACAGGTCATGCATGTATACAAGCACATGTTACAATGTTTTACGAATGGCCCATACAATGCGCTCTCGTATAACATGCTTGTCTCGCTTCAGAAGCTCGGGTTCAGTATCGAGTCCCCAGATATCGTTGCTCTCTCGCGTGCCTGCCGCGCCCGTCTTGCTGTGAAGTGCCCTGGCATTCGCGAGTGTTGGGGCGAGCTGCTGAAGCTCACTGAGAGCAACGCAATATATTATGCCAGAGTTGTCGACCCACGGGGATGGCATCGCAGGTCGTTGTTTTACCTGAGATGTTTGAGATGGCGCAGAGTGTCGAGAATATTGTGCAGCCCTCCGATCTTCCCCCTGATACTCTCCAACGGAAACTCTACGCCCGTCTCCACGCCCCTCCTCTTCCCGGACCTACGGCGTTTGAAGGCCTTCAGTATCGACTGAGAAAGTGGCTGCCTGAAGTGGATTGCAGTGATCTCCCCCATCTTGTCCTTCAAAACCGACGTAGCGCAGCAGCGATTTCCCCTTGCCTTGCTGCGTGCGTTCTTCATATCTGCACGCGTGCTGTGTGTGCGAGTGCTCGCTTCCACTCTCATCCTCGTGGCTGTATCTTTGGGTGTACTCATCGGGGATCTGGGTTCGATATGTCTCGGGGCTGCGATGATCTACGTCATTGCAAATTCTGCCATCGCTTCCGCGAGTAATGTGTCCAATGGACGGGTGCTGCGTTTCCAATTGCCCCTGTGATGATTCCATGGATTGCCACGCTGATTCAGCTCTATCCTCTTCCCCCGAATGCGTTGCTGCTGTGCGCCTGCATGTGTGATGCTTTCCTGCGCGCGCGCCACTGCGTGAGGCTGAGCCTGCCTTTCACGGCCCAGCAATACTTTGAAGCTCGCCTCCGTCTTTTGACTCGGAGGCATGTGGCTGTTGCCGAGGCGCGGGTTGACCTCCGTGCAGGGCCCGGGTGGCTTGTCCCAGCTGGTGTGTCTTTGGGGGCCGAAACAGCTCTGTCACAGGGTATGCAATGAACTTCAGGGGCAGTGTCGTCTTTGAACGCTGGCCTTTGGCTCTGGCCGCTGCGCCACTGGGGGGGTGGCGCGGCGTTCATCGTCTGATCGTGGCCCACGGACGCTGCGCGGCCAAAACCAAAGCCCTCGCAGTGCCCGGTGCCGGAGCTGCGGGGGTGGCGGTTGAGGCCCCGTGGCTAGTGACGCATTGGAGCGGAGACGAACAAAACATTTTTTCTAAAAAAAAGGCCTTTCTCCTGAACTCCCCAACCCCGGTTCGAGCGGTTGTGGCGTGTCGGGGGGCCCGCGAGCAGTGGTCTGGAGTCCGCGAGCCCATCGGTGTTTGTTAGATGTCAAAGCAGCAGAGCACTGGCTGGCAGCGCACGGCGGCCTGCGGCCATTTCAGCTTCGGCTTCCGCGCGCGCTATCGGCAGGCGGGGCGCGCGGGGCGCCATCCTTCTGGTGCTGTTCCTCCTGGTGTCGCTCCCTGGCATATTCCCTCTCAGGGGGCCGTGGGCCTTGGGGCCTCCTCGTCTCGGCGCAGGCGTCGCTGGGGGGGGGGGGGGGGGCGGGGGCGGGGGCGGCGAGCCCAAGCGTGCTGGAGGAGGTGGAGAAGGAAGGGGCAGCAAACAGAAACTTTCGAGTGAACAAGCAGTCCCCTGGCTCGAGATGTCAGATGCACCGTTTGAGTCAGCATCGCTTGCCCTGGACCCAGCCTTCATGGATCACCTGCGAGGTCAGCGCTGGCGCACGAAGCTCGGCCTGGGTAGCGTGTCGGCGCAGCAGATCAGGACTGCCCAGACGGCGCGGGATCAGAAAGCGAATCCGCTTCTCTCGGCCCAGAACGCGCTGGCCAAGAAGCAAAATAGCCCAGGAATCCTTCAAAGCATTGCGTGAGCATCGGTCCCGAAATCAAGAGGCTTGAGGGAGAGGTTCGGGCTGCAGCTGAGGAGGCTCGGCGGGCGGCGGCGGGAAGGGTGCCCGCGCCCGCGGCCGACGCCCCTCCCCAGGGCGCCGTGGCCAACGTGGCGCAGGAGATTGCCAAGGCGCTGCGGGCCGTGCCGCAAGGCACCCTCGGGCCGCTGCAGGCACCGCTGCAGGCTCTCCTTGCGGCGCTGGTGCCGACGGCGCCAGCGGCGCCCGCGGCCGCGGCCGCCCTTCGCCAGCAGGAGGAGATGCAGGGGAGGCAGCAGCAGCAGCAGCAGCAGGTGGTGGAGCTGGAGGTGGATCTTCCCGTTCACCCAGGTGTACTTGGCCCTGGAGTCCTGGCTGCTTGCTGAAGAGACGGAGATTGTTGATGATGAGGATGACGAAGATGACGATGGTTGGGCAGATGGTGCACGGCCTGCCACACTCGGTGTCAAGCGCATGGTCGAAGAGGCCACGCGGCAGGATATGTTGGATGCGCGCGGAGGGGATGCAGACAAAATCGCTTTCATACAGGAGCTTCGGACGACTTTGCAGAAGAAGCCTCGCGCTTAGCAGCGGCACTGTGTTTCCATGGCAGATTGTGACCGCCAGTGCGAACCATGGCAGATTGTGACCACCAATGTGAATGCGCACGTGTCGCTGCAGTCCCTTGTCGCGCAGCAGGAGGTTTTTCCTGCGGGCGCTGTCTTGGTTCAGGAGACGCACTTGTCTGGCCACCGCTGTTCGGAGTCAGAGGCTGAGCTTAGAAGGTGTTCTTGGCGCGCGCGTTCCCCCCCCCCCAGCAGCGGACGTAGTCTTTGGGTCGCAAGGGCGCGGAGGTTTGATCACCGCGACATCTTTGGTGTACGGGTTGATCAGACTTGAGACGGACAAGTCCGAGGTGCTCGTGTCAGGTCGAATTGCGTCGATGTGCCACTCAGGGTTTGTAAAGCGTTGAGCGTTGCTCGCGAGTGTGTATTCAGTCAGTGGTGACGGCATGGGGGCCCATGAATAGGCAACTCTTGCTGACCCTTGCCGAGAAGCTCAAGTGTTTGCGGCTCACCTACATCGTTGGAGGAGATTTTAACAGTTCGCCTGATAGAGTTCGCGAGTCGGACAGTCTACAGTTCTTTGATGCAGAATTATAGGCCCCAGAGGTCGTTGCGTTTTCGAGTGGACGGGTGCTGGATTTCTTCCTAGTTGCCAACTCGCTGTCTGTGAGATTTGCGGCCGCGTTGGTTGACGTTCAGATCAGTGGCCGCTCGCGCGCACCCGTTCGACTGACGCTCGAGGCAGATATTGGTCGCCCCACGGTTTGTATAGCGCCTGTGCCGCGGCCTTTCCCTTTCGATCGACCAGTGGGGCGCCGGTCGCTTGATCGCGCTGCGCCGCGGACGAGCGCGCGAGCGCGTGCATGAGCACGCGCGACATGATGCCCGCGGCGCGAATTGGCGTGGATGCGCGGAATCTCTTCATGCAGCCAGTTGAGCACGAGTGACGCGCATGACATAAGAGGTGACGCCGCCCGCAAGTATCAAGGTCGAGGAAGGCCCCTGGTCACCAATTGGGTCTCTGCATTGGCGCCCGAGGTCCCCGGCGTCTTCAAGGCGTCGCCTGAGGCCCTGCGGCTGCGACGACTATCCGCCAGCCTGTTATTTTGTCATCTCGCACGGCGCAGCTAGTTGTGAGGGCTGCATCGCCGCGTGCCCTGCGACGTTTTCTGCATTCGGCTCCAGAGGCCGGTGAAGACCGGGCTGGAGGGCGGAGGCACTTCATCTTGACCTTCGAGGCCGCATTCTGGGATCCACCCGTTCTCGAGTTCCTCGCCGGGGCAACCGGGGGCGAGGCCCTCGAGGTAGCGAAGCGTGGCGCGTTGAGGAGACAGAAGGATTTCCAGAAGTGGGCGGAGGAACGTGCCATCAAAGGGGCTGGAGGGCTCCGCGCCGTCACAAAGGTACCAATTGGGTTCCCAGAGAGCACCAGCGAGGCCCCGTTTTGACCCGGGGGCTGTCAGCGGGAGGTGGAGGAGATACAGAAGGAATGGGGCAGGTGGTGGAACGTTGGGAAGTGGCATCGAGGTCTGGATTGGCCCGATGATCTGGGGCCCCGCCCTGGGCGCCCCGCAGTCCAGCGCCTGAGGGAAGTCCTGAACGCATTCCCGAAGGCCACTGATGTGTCTTCTTGCATGCTCCGACCTCGGCAGTTGGAACAGTTTTGCGATGAAGTCCTAGAGGCGTTCTCGGGCGCGCTGCAGGCGGTCGAGGCGTCGGCCGAGTGGCCGCAGGTGCCCTCGAATACCGCCTTCTATCTCCAAGAGGCTGGGAGGCGTGCGCCCCGCGGCCGTAGCTCACGCGCTCGCTCGAGCCCAGGCGCGCGCGCGCCGCCCGATAGCTCGCGCGCGGGAATGTCGGAATGATCGAGCTCACTTCTGGGCCACCGAGGGCCGATGGTGTGATCGAGCGGTTTGGCAGCAAACCGCCTGGTCTGAGTGGGTTAGCATTGAGGCGAAAGGATCAGCGAAGGGCATTTGAGTGTCGGGCATGATATTAATTGGTCTTCTCAAGGCCTTCGAACAAGTGGGGCGTCATTGGCTTCTCGAAGCAGCGCGTGCTACTGGATTCCCACTCTGGCAGTTGAAGCTCAATCTGTCGCCGCATCGCGCAGCTCGGCACAGTTTCATACGCTGGGCCGCGGCGCCGCCGCTCGAGGTTGAGCAGGCCGATATTCCTGGTGCGATGGTTGGGCCCCTTGCGCGCTGAAACTGATTATGCTTCGTCCGCTGGATGCCGCGCGTGCGCTGCGTCGCGCGGTCGCCCCCACCAATGTTGTCGATGACCTCTTCCTGCGCCGCGTTGGGTCTAGTGGTCGCGCGGTGCGGGAGTTGGTGGAAGCGGCCCGGGATCTGAAGGAGGCGCTCGCAGCGGTGGTCTCCAGGTGCATGTGTCAGAGCCTGGCGCGTTGTGCAATGGCTGCGATGTCCGTGGAGATATTGCGCGCCGGCCGTGCACGAGTGCGCCTCCAAGCCTGCAGCGCGTGAACGCAATCTCGGCATCGATTTCGCGCGCGGTCGGCGCATGGGGCGCGAGTTGCGGCGCTCACGTTTCACGGGTGCACGTCAGAAGTTGCGCGGCGCAGGTCTTATCGGGCGCGGGGCTAAGATGCGCATGGCGACCAAGAAGGTCGCGAGAGCGGGGCTGGAGGCGAGCGTGAGCATTGGAATGAACGCGACGGGATGCCTGACTTCTGACCTAGAGGTGGCTCGCAGCATTGTTTTCGCAGCGCTTGTAGGCACTGCAGCAGGCAAATCGAGAACGCTCTCGCTCATGCGTAAGAAGTATGCTGATCCTTTGTTTCGTGCCACATGCATGCCTGCGCTCGCTCTCTGTCGAGCGACATGGGCGGGGTGGGTTCCGAGGCGCGCGGCGCGGGGCGGGGTGGGGGGAGCTGCGAAGGTCGCGCTTTGTGCTCAGGTGGCAGGCCCGTTTGGGGCTTGCCGACTATCCCTAGCGCATCGGTTGAACCGTAGGTTCGCCTTCCGAGTGGACCACGCGCGACTGAGCTGTGCTGGGCGCAGCGTCCGTGCGCCCGCGAGTCGGTCGCAAGCATCTTTTTCGGGTTGTTGAGGCTTGGCAGTGGAAGCAGATTGCTAAGCATGACGCGATGAAGCATCTCGAGCAGGGGGCGGTCTGGCCCCCTCTGGCTCGGGCGATTTCCAGCGGTGGGCCGCGCTTGGGGTTGCGTTCTGACGTGGCCCCTCTTGGGGCCAGAGCCCGCGGCTACCTCCGTTCGCGCGTCATTGGTGGGCATTGGCCCATGGCGCGAAATTGCGCGGCGAACCTCGCGCCGGGCAGCGCCCGTCTGATTTGCGAGCGCCCAGAGGCGCTTCTTCACAGGCACTTCGAATGGGAGCTTGCGCTCGAGATTGCGTTTCACGGTGCTTTCGTTTCGTTGGTCCTGGCCCAGGACCGCCCCCAAGTCCAGCTGCTCTTGGCGAGGGCCTCGCGGACCCCGTCCAGGAGTGAATGGGGGCCCCCTGGCCGGGGCGCGACCGCTCGGCAGAGACGTGAGGGGCCAGGTGTGATTTTGGCGCGTGAAGCCTTCCTCGCTGGCTCCGCCTTCGAGTCGCAGCGGGGAGGCCTCGCGCGCGCGGCGCGGGCGGTGACCGCGCTAGCACCCGAGGGGCCGCTGGGTGTACAGGACATTGTCTTTTGTGTGCGTTCTCAGGCTGTGTTCGGTATTGACGGAGGCGAATTGAAGGCCTTGCTATTTCTGCTTCAGAACTCGGTGCCCCCGACATGCGCGGTTACTGATTCTGATTTTGTTTTTCGTGGAGTGACTGAAGGAGGTCCCGAGGCCACCGCGGCCCATTCGTCGGCCTGGGCGCGCAGGTGGCGGGCCCTCTGGCGGGTCCTGGACGAGTTCGGGGGCCTCTGCGAGGCTGATTTGTCAATCCGCAAAGTTCAAGAGTCACTGCGCGATGGCTGACGTTGCTGCTGGTCGCATTAGCAGACGCGATCGATTTGGAAGTTTTCAGTCCGACCCGTGGGCCAAGCGCGCGCGTCAGCGGGCTCGTGCGCCCGCCCCAGTCAGTCGCAGGATGCAGCGGGCTGAACGATTCGTTGAAAGGGGTGTGTAGTAGGATCGGGGAGGTGGGTGCGCATGTGGGCGCGCGCGACGCCACTCGCGTTGCGCGTCGCGTTCGTGTTTTGAACGCTGTGCCGCAGTTGAGCGTTGTGCACCCACGCCCCGCGCGCAGTTTTGATGGGCATGGCCCTCGGCGCTGTCCCCCGCCCCGTCGGTCTGCTATGGTTCGATCGCAGCGAGAGCGGCGGATGCTCATCGTCGGATACGCGTGCGAGGCGAGGGGCGGAACAGGCTCGTCATGTTTGAGGTCGAGCCCGAGCAGCTGGGGGCCGCCCACCCTGCCGTCGGTCGTCAGTTGTGCGGGGCCCCTAGCGCGGGGCAGGTCAAAGGGTTTCTCGCTCCTTGTGAGCTCCCAGGGACCCACGGTTTGAAGGTTGTCAAGAGGATGGCCGACGGTTTTCTCCCTTGGGTTTTGAAGCGGGCTATCCCGTGCCGAATGTTGGCAACATAGAGTGATGACTGCTGGATTTTGGGGCCCTCAGAAGGGGGCCCCGCTGCTTCGGGAAGACGAGGGGACTGGGGACAAGAAGAGGAGAAGAAAGAGGCAGAGGAACAGGAGGCAAAGGAAGATACACCCTTCCCCCTCCCCCTCCTCCCCCATTCCTTCTCCTTATAGATAACTCCTCCTTGTCGCACCCCGAGGCCAGTTTCTAGAGCGGGCCGGGCGTTTCGTTAGAGACCCCCTCGCCATTTATGATTCTGAAGCTTAAAAAGTGACAACAGCTTGACAGATGGAGGGCGGGTCGTTTTAAAATGTGGTTCTCGCCTTAGCGCCGCGCACATTCGTTTTCAAAAGGTGCACAGAGATTCGCGGATTGAAGGTGGGTCCTTTTCAAAATCGGGCTCTCGCTTTGGCGCCGCGTACATTCGTTTAAATTTGCAAAAGTTTCACGGAATCGGGGCGGTTCCTTCTCAAAATGCGGCTATCGCCTTAGCGACGCGCGCATTTGTTTTAAACATTTGAAAAGGCTCGCGGATTGAAGGCGGGTCGTTTTCAACATGTGGCTTTCGATTTAGCACCGCGCACATTCGATTTTAAAATATTGCAAGAGGTTCACGGAAGGGGGCGGTTCCTTTT
Organism: Prorocentrum cordatum; assembly: GCA_963575745.1. NCBI lineage: Eukaryota > Dinophyceae > Prorocentrales > Prorocentraceae > Prorocentrum > Prorocentrum cordatum. The sequence goes on along the minus strand of CAUYUJ010017500.1, from coordinate 105,184 downwards.
CAAAATGCGGCTCTCGCTTTCGCGCCGCGCACATTCGTTTGAAACAAATTCACGATTTTTTCGCGGATTCCTATGATCAGCGTACCAAAAATGGTGTTTCGGAAAGATTCAGGATTATGCGGGCGCATCAATTATGTTGATTCGCTGTGTCGAAGTCCCAAAAATGACGTTCTGGCGCGATTCTGGATCGTCAAGACGCAGCAGTCAGGTTGATACGTGGCGTTGAAATCCCGCGAACAATATTTTGGAAAATGCTGTGTTTCAGCGAGGCAGTTCCCTCAATGGAAATGAACCGTTGTAGGGGCCTGTGAAGAGGGAACTTGGAGGGAGGGTTAATTCCAATATCGTTGATGACTCGTGGGTTTCCACTGGTCCTCCCCCTCCTCCTCCTCCTCCTCCTCCTCCTCCTCCTCCTCCTCCTCCTCGTGTCGCTGTCGCTGTAGGCTCCAGTGTTCATCCTGGGAACGGCCATCCCCCATCCCCCCCCCACGGGGGCTGTGTTTCCTCCTCCTCCTCCTGCTCGTCCTCCTTCTCCTCCTCCTCCTCCTCTTCCTCCTCCTCCTCCTCCTCCTTCTCCTCTTCCTCCTCTCTCCTCCCTCCTCCTCCCTCTTCCCTCCCTTTGACTCCGCCTGACTCCTCCTGGCTCCTCCTGGCTCCTCCTCCCTCACCCCCTTTCCCCTCCTTCCTCCCTCTCCCCCGCCAGGCCCCGAGGCCCCGCCCGACTTCCTCCACCTCGTGGCTGGCGACGGCCGCCTCGGCGCCACCACCCGCTGCTGCACGCTGCCCGCCGGGGAGCCGCCGCTCGCCGCCGGCCGCCGCGGCGGGCCCCTCGCCGCCTCGCCTCGACTTCGCTGCCCTGCGCCGTCTTTGTCGTCGTCGTCGTCGTCGTCGTCGTCGTTTTCTTCGTCGTCGTCGGTTTCGTCGTCGTCGTCGTCGTCGTCGTCGTCCTCGTGACCTACGTTGTAAGCCTACGTGCTGAGCTCGGTATCAGCGCGCTGCGTGTTGCGTGTGGCGCATTGGGCCAGCTCGAGCTCCCCAGGTCCCCAGGCCCAGGCGACGCCCAGAAGTCAAATCAAGACAGCGACGGCATGTGGAGGCCGTTGCCCAGTCCAGGGGCCGCCAGCAAAGCGACCCGCGGGATGGCAAGCTAGCCCCGGCGGCCGACGTCACAGAATAATCCGCCTCCTCCTCCTCCGTCTCCTTCTCTCTCCCCTTCCTCCACGTCCTCATGTTCTCCTTCTTCTCTTCTCATTATTTCTCGTCTTCCCTCCTCCTCCTCCTCCTTCCTCCTCCTCCTCCACTCCCTCCTCCTCCTCGTTTCGGACGCCGTCCTAGAGAAGGGCAAAAAGGCAGAAACACTTCTTCCCTACTCAACCTCGGATCCTTGTCTCGGATCCCGCGGCGCAGAGGCTGGGCCTTCTCACTGAAACTACCCGGAAGCTTGAATTCAGTACGTTGAGTCGCAGCACTGGTTTCAAGTGTGACCGCAATCCGTCTTGCATGTTTCTGTCCTGAACTCGTTTAGGGTTGGTGGTTTTATCACTTTCCCTATGAATATGCGTCTGGCATCCAAGCTACTTTTCCAGGATGCCTCGATTCGCTGCAGTGAACATGTTGGCTGGGCATCGTGCGTGCTGACACGTCTGCGATTGCGAGTTCTCACCTTTTTCACACTGTCGTTGTCCGTCCTGCTTCCCGACTCGGCGAATCGTTTCATGTGCTCGCCTCCTCCTCGTCCTCCTCCTTCCCCCTCCTCCTTCCTCCTCCCTCCTCCTCCCTCTTCCTCCTCCTCCTCCTCCTCCTCCTCCTCCTCCTCCTCCTCATTCCTCCTCCCCCTCCTCCCCCTCCTCCAGGGGCCGACGCCGACGCCACCGGCCGCGAGGTCCACGCCGGCGCTGGCACCGTCGATCGCTGTCGAGGTCGACGCCGAGGTCAACGCCAGCGCCGGCAGCGACGCCGACGACGGCGCTGACGGCGGCGGCGGCGACGGCGGCGGCCACTGCCAGGAGCACCTCTACCTCGTGCTCGACGACGCCGCGCGCGCGGGCTCTACCCTCTCCGTGTTCGTGGACGGGTCGCGGCTCAACCTGGAGCCTGGGGCGTGGAGGGGGGCCAGCAGGTCGAAGAAGAAGCACCTCCATAAACATACATTTCTTCACACTTCGCGTATCCCCACCAATCCTCCTCTTCCTTTGCGCTAATTTAGGACGCCGCCCGACCTTTTCCTCGCCGCGGTCGCGATCAAAAGTATCCCCACCAGTCCATTCAGAAACGCTACACACGAGAGCTGTCGGGAAATGGGAGGAAAAGACACATCTGGTGGACTAAAGCGGGCAATCATGGTGAGCTGAGGATGCGGAGGAGGATGGAGAAGAGGCGGAGGAGGAGGGGCATAAGGAGGGGGAGGAGGAGAAGGAGGATGAGGAGGAGGAGGAGGAGGAGGAGGAGGAGCAGGAGCAGGAGGAGGAGGAGGAGGAGGAGGAGGAGGGGGAGGTGGAGGAGAAGGAAGGGAAAAACGGGGAGGAGGTGGAGGAGGAGGCCCTGCTCCCGAGCAGGCGGCTACGGATGCCTCTCGGAGTCTCTTCCGGATATCTCTTGGAAGCTTCTGCGTCTCTCGGAGTCTCTTCCAGGAGTCTCTTGGAAGCTTCTTGAGGGCCTCTCGGCGGTCCTGGGGGCCTCTTGGAGCGCCTGGGGTGCCTCGGGGGAGCCTCTTTGGGCCTTTGGGGGGTCTCTTGGGTGCCTCTTGGGATCCTTAGTTAGCTTCGCCCCTCTAGAGCTCCCAATGTCGCCTCTTGGGACCCTCTCTGAGCGCTCTTGGGGCGCTCTTGAGCGCTCTTGGGGCTGTCTTTGGACCCTCTTGGGCTCTCTTGGATCCATCTTGAGGCCTCGGGAGCCCATCGGACGCGAAAGGGCGAGAAGGCCACAATCATTGCTTCCTTAGGTTTTGGACGGATTTTGGCCTCTTGGGGGCCTGCTTGAGAGTCTCCGCAGCCACTTGGCCATCTTGAGGCCATCATGGGGCCTCTTGGAGCCATCGTGGAGACCATCTTCAGTTAGCTTGGACCATATTGCGCCATCTTGGAGGCCATCTTAAAGCATCTGGGGCCCTCTCGGAGCCCTCTTGGGGGGAACACCTCCTAAAGATGCCCCCGAGAAGCCGAACATCGTTCAACACCCTTTTGATTTCAATGCTTTTGTTCATTGAAGAGGGGGGGTCCTTGATTAGCCTCGCCCTTCTGGAGCCCTCAACGTCGTCTCTTGGGGCCGTCCTGGGGCGCTCTTGGGCCGCTCTTGGGGCCGTCTTGAGGCCCTCTTGGACCCGCTTGGAGCAATCTTGATGCCTCGAAAAGCCCTCGGAAGCGAAAGGGCCAGACGGCTAAACTCATTGATACCCCTTAGTTTTGTTGAAGGATCTGGGTCTATTGGGAGCGTCCTGGGGAGGCCCCTAGCACACTTGGACCAGTCCTGGAGGAGTCTTGGGTCCTCTTGGACCATCTTGGAAGCCATCTTGAGCCATCTTGCGCTATCTTGAACCATCTTGGAGACCATTTTGGAGACCATCTTGGACTCTCCGAGGTCCTCTTGGAGCCATCTTGGGTCATCTTGGACGCTCTAACTACCCGCCGCCCCCCCCCCCGCGTCCAGGCCCAGGAGGAGGGGTTGGGGGAGTGGCCAAACTTCTCCTAGATTGCAAGCCGGCTAGCTCACTCCCACATGCCCTCCCAACACATAAGTAACACCCGAGTGTCAGCATACCGCTTAGGATCGCCACACATGCCATGCGCGCCACGGGTTCCAGGTGCACCAGGCACCCCGGAGGCCGAAGCGTCCCGGGCGCGCCAGGTGCGGCACGTGCTCCAGGTGCGCCAACTGTGCCGCGCGTTCCAGCCGCGCCAGGTGCGTCAGCTGCAGGGAACCAAGAGGGACCCCAGTTGCCTGGGGCCCTGGTGTCCAAGAGTCCAGAATCTTGGATTCCTCTAAAGCGAAGTGCCGAGCACTCTGTGAGAAGGGCGGCTCCTCCAGGGAGCGCAGGGCAGCGGCACCGATCGTCAAAGTGAGTCATTTCGAGGAGTCGTGGAACACACGAAGACTCACCGAAAATACCGCCCCCGTGGAAGCGTATCCAGCAGCGCGCAGCTGTAGAAGCAGGAGCACGCGCTCGACGGACACAGCGCGTCGCCACACCGTCCCAGTCAAATGGCACGAGGAAGCGGTGCATGCACCCCGCCGCCGCCACCCCTGTCAAAAACCAATGCAGAGTGGTCGCGGGGCGCCTGCGCGTGCTCCAGAGTTGGAGACGACGTGCATGTGGCATTGTTTTTTTGACAGGGATGCTTGGCCTGCGTGCAGCGAGCAATCTGCCGGCCCCCCCGCCGCCATCCCCAGCAAGAGCCGGCGCGCAGAGTGGCCGCAGGGCGCCCGCGCGCGTGGCGGCAGAGGGCATGTTGAGTTTTTTTTTTTGTTCACGGGGGTCCGTGTTGGCTGCTGCTACCTCGCACGCTTGCAGCTCCCTGGCAGCCCCGGCAGCCTGCAGTCACCACCCCCCGCACCGCCCCGCAGCCCCGGCTCTGAGGCTTCCCCCGGCTGTTGGTCCTGCTCTGCTCTGCGCTAGGCAATTCGGCCCCCGCGCGGCCCGCTTGGACCTTACTCGCCGCTGGCGCTCTCGCCTGCGGTTGCTAACAAAAAAGTTGGCTGCTGGTCGCCTGGGGGAGGGGGTGTTTACAGTCGGCCCAGATTAGTAGGTCGACCCTGCCAAATCAAGGGTACCCTTGTGTCCTGTGTCTCGCGACCCATGCCTCCTACATTCCTGTGGCAATGTGGTCCTCGGAAGGTTCTTGTGTCCTCTCGCGTGTCCTGCCCAATCGAGGCCGACTGTATTCACAGCCCCTCTCCGAAGGGGAAGAAGTGGTTGGAAGAGGAAACGCACCAAACCACCTCCGCCCAGAGGGCTTGTGGGACTTCCGGAGTGCCACGTGGACTTCCGAAAGTTTATGTGAATTTCAACAGATTTTCCTCTCGCGGCTGCGTCGTTGGGCGCCCCTCGGGGGCCCGATCACGTAAGGACAAGCAGGCCAGACGGCCAAAGCACATCGAAACGGTTTTCTGTTGGCATCGGGCCAACGTTTCTTCTACTGCGGTGCTCTTCCGAGCCAGGCTGGCTACTGACGATGTGCATGCAAAAAGGCATGAAAGCATTGCCCCAACACACGTGCAAGACGTCACAATTGAAACAAGTAAATCCTGGTCCTCCCTATCTTAGCCTGGCCCTGAGATCCGACGTTGCGAAAACGTTACAACATCACAAATCACGACGGGGGCCCTAAACCCAATCTTTCTGCAACATTTTTCCGAGCCAGACCGATCTGTGATGCGTAGCTCCAGGGCCCGGAACTGGGCAAAATCGCTTGGTGTGCAAACATTTCAACGCCCGGATCTCAGGGCTAGCCTGTGTTTCCAGGTTTGGGAATAGCGTCCGGGCCCGCCATCAGTTGAAGGTCGCTGAGGGGACCGAGCGCGACCTTTGTTTTGGGGCGACGGAGGAGGGAGTGATGCTCGTAGGGTAAGAGCAATCCGAGCTTCTTGCGAATGGGGTCGTAAGGATAGCTATTGACAGATCAGGCGCGCCGGCCGAACGTATTGGGATCTCGCCCTGGAAACAACGCTGCCGCCCCAGCTGGGGCTCCTGGGCCCAAAAGCGTCGCACTCGGTGCTGTGTCGCCTGTACACTTGCTGCCTTTGCGTTCCGCCGCCGTTTCAGCGCGTTGCCCTGGCGGTGGCTGGTAGGAGGAGGAGGAGGAGGAGGAGGAGGAGGAGGAGGAGGAGGAGGAGCAGGAGGAGCAGGAGGAGCAGGAGGAGCAGGATGAGGGGGAGGAGGGGGAGGAGGAGGAGGGGGAGGGAGGGGACGGGGAATGGAAGGAGAGGGTGAGGAAAAGAGGGTACGGGAAGGGAGGCGGGAGGGAGAGAGGGATGGGGGCTCCTCCTCCTCTTCCTCGTCTCCACCCCCTCGAGATATCCTTTGTGTAGATCGCGGAGTCCTTTCTTGCACCTACGTGCCTTCGCTGGCCCGAGGACGCGCCCCTCACGTCGTCGCCGCCGTCGCCATCGACGGCGACGTCGACGTCGGGATGCAGCGCCAGCCGGGCGCAGCCTCGCCCCCGGCGCTCGGTCAGATCCTTCCCAGCGCGCCAGGAGCGCTCGGTCGTCGAGTTCGTGGAGCTGCCCAAGCTCTTCCAGGACGGGGCGGTCCCCCTTTCCCCCTCCCGTGGCCTCCTCGCGGTGCGAAGGGTGAAGGCGAGGGGGTCCGGCCAGTTTCTGGACTCCGGGGTCCATCACCAGGCCCTGGGGCCGTCAAGGAACGACTGGGAAGGCGTGCGTACCTCTGGGGTCCCACGGTGTGAAGAGATCACGACGTCGGAGGCGTGCGTCTGCCCTCTCTGCTCTCACGGACGGTCGGGAATTTGTCGCTGCCTTGTCGCACCGCCGGTTCTGGCCCACCACGCTGCGGCACGGCACGCTGTCCATGCCCCAGTCCCCGGAGCGTCAGTGCCCCGAGCCTGTCCCAGCCTCCCGCCTCCCAGAGCGGAGCGACACGCCACCCACTCGCAGGGCACCGCGTGTCGCCGGGTCCGCCGCCGCGGCACGCGGAGCAGAAGCTGCAGGCCGTGCAGGTCGCTCGAGGGGGCGCGAAGACGGCCGCGCCTCGAAGGGGGCGCCGGGGAGTCCTCGCCCGTCCTCCAACCCTTCGCCGCCTCCGTGCCTGCGCGCGCCCGTGTGGCCAGGCGCGGGGAGCTCCCTCGTCGCGCCCGGACGCCTGTGGATCGCGCGCCGCCGCGGCGGCCGACGCCCCGTGGCCGCGAAGTGGATGGCGCGCCCCGCCGGGGCGCGGCGGGCCAGACCCGGCGGAGCGACGCTCTGTCCACAGAGAAACCCGACCGTGCGGGGGGGGGGCCTCTGGCCGCGCGCTCGCGCGGCCGCCGGTGGCCTCCGGGCGGGGGCGAGGGCGCGAGGACGGCCGCGCCTCGCGGGCCGCGGCTCGCGGGGCCTGGAGAGCGCGCTCGCTCCTCCCGGGGTGTGGGCGCCCCAGGGTGGCGCGGGCGTGACGAGGCGCGGTGGGCCAGAGCGGGCCAGCTCCGGAGGAGGGGGAGGAGGAGGAGGAGGAGGAGGAGGAGGAGGAGGAGGAGGAGGAGGAGGAGGAGGAGGAGGAGGGGAGGAGGGGGAGGAGGAGAGGGAGGAGGAGGGGGAGGAGGGGGGGCTGTCTGTGCGCAGCCCGACGCCTGACCACTCTGGATGGTGCCTGCACCTGGGCCCGCCCGCGTTTCGAGCGGCCAGCGTCGTGCCTTCGCTGCCGCGGCTGTGGCCTCGGACGCCATGCTCGGAATCGTTTCATGACCGGGAGGCAAGCAGGTCCCTGACTCCAGATCCGCCCTACTTTGGCTTTTTTTCCAACTTAAAATTGCGTCGGAAATCCACCTATAAGAGGCCGAACAAGTAGGGCGGAAATTGCTGCACCCAACGGAAAGTAGGGCGGAAATCCACAGAAGCAGTGCGGAAACAGCAACAGAAAAGTAGGGCGGAAATTGGCATCAGCGGGGCTTGAAAAGTAAGGCGGAAATTACGAGCCCTACCTACGAATTTCCCCAAGTAGGGCGGATCCGGAGTCAGGGGTGACCCAAGATGATCAACGGGCGGACGGCCATTGTGATGGACAGCGTGAGTGAGGTTTCGAGATCGAGTTCCTGCTCACCCTCTGTTACCTTTTGTACTTCCTTTTTGCTTCCCGCTTTTCAGTCCCCCCCGTCTCCCTCTGCGACTTGCGACTGCTCTGAGTTAGGTGGATGCACTTTCGAGTGTTGCGCCGAACCTTCCAGCGCACGCATGTTCCAGCGCTTGGGCTCGCAGTGCCGTGAAGATCTGCCCTCGATGAGCTCGCATTTAGCCAAGACGTTCTCTGTCGACCGGGGGACTGCCCAGCATGCGCTCCTCGGTTCAACTACCCAAGATGTGTTAACCACGAGCTTGGCCTGTCTTCTCGTTCCTTTCTTGGTTGCAGCTGCCCAGCAGGAAAGCCAAGTGCCCATGCAGCTCGTGTCGCCCGCGGAGTACCCCGTGCAAGACGGCTTCAGTATTTGGACCAAGGCAGAGGTGCTTCGTTTGATCGCACTGGGCTGCCCAGGGGCCTTACATATCTTTGGCATCCTTCCGCCGTAACTCTTTTCTCGGTCCCAACATCCCCCCTTGGAGGCTTCAAGCCCTTCGAAGCCGATGTTTGGTTTTGATTGTGTATCAATGTTCGCTATTGTCGGAAGAGGCTTCCCCACCTTCGTCGTCCCTTATCGTGTTTATTCAGTAGCTTCCAGCAAACTGGCCTACAGTCTTAGTCAATTGCAGCTTCATTGCGCCGTACGCGCGAGGCTGGCCCAATGTCCGCGCAAGATTTGACCGGGCAGCCGGCCCAGGTCTCTTGGGCCAATGGTTTCTAAGATACCGATGTTGTGCTCGCTTTATGAGTTTGGGAAGTTCCTGGAGGTGTAGGGTGTAGGGGCAGGGCCCAGGGGGGACGACTCCACCCTTCTCCCCAATCTCCCCAATCTGAATTCCTTCTTACTGTGCCAGCCCCTCCCCCGTTCCCCGTTCTCGGGCCCCCTTCTCCCGTGCCCTCTCCTCCTGCCCTCCTCTCCTACACGCCCTTCCCAGGCGATGTTATCTAAGGGATACGGCTCCGACCCAGCGCGCTTGAGAGCACCGCGCTCTGGCGCATGGGCAGCGCCGCTCCCCTCCGTCTGTGGGAAAGAATACACACACACACTGAAACACACACACACACACACACACACACACACACACACACACACACACACACACACACACACACACACACACACACACACACACACACACACACACACACCACACACACACACACACACACACACACACACACACACACACACACACACACACACACACACACACACACACACACACACACACACACACACACACACACACACACACACACACACACACACACTGTGGGACAAAAACACTGTGTGTGTTTTTCCCACAGAAGCGGGGGAACTTCAGGAGTGCTCGCTTGGCGCATCGCGGCTCCAGTTCGGGCCCCGCCACGCCTCGGCGCGACACGCTGAGCACGCCCCCGTCTGCAGGCATGGTTCAGGAGAGGAACAAAACACACAGACACGATGAACCCTCGATTCCCCCGAAAAGATGGGAAACTGTGGGACGTGGGGGGGAAGACAGACACCCAGAACATATGGCAAAATATGGGGAAGCCTTTTATTTGTGTGTGTACTCCAGATTTCGTAATAAAGGGAGGGGGGTCTCATTTCGGGGGGGGGGTCTCTTCCAGGCTATCTTGGAGGGCCTGGGGGGGTCTGGGGACGATGTTTTGGAGGGTTCTCCCACGGGGGAGGTCTGAAATGGCTTGTCTTGGAGGGTCCAGACCCCCTCCCTTTTATTACGAAATCTGGAGTATTTGTTTGTGTGTCCTGGGGCCCCCTCAGTGGTGCAGCATCAGCGCTCCGAGCACCCCCCGCAGCCTCCCATCCCACGAAGCAGAGCGACGGGCTCGTCAGCTCGCAAGGCACATAGCGTGCCGCAGGGGCCGCCGCCGCGCCACGCGGAGCGAGAGCTCCTCGCCGCAGTCAGCCCAGCTCTGCCTCTCTCCCTCCTCCTCCTCCTCCTCCTCCTCCTCCCTCCTCCTCGTCCTCCTCCTCCTCCTCCTCCTCCTCCTCCTCCTCCTCCTCGTCCTCGTCCTCCTCCTCCTCCTCCTCCTCCTCGTCCTCGTCCTCCTCCTCCTCCTCCTCGTCCTCCTCGTCCTCCTCGTCCTCCTCGTCCTCCTCCCCAGGTTTTCCCCCACAGTCGAGAGACGTCCAGAGGGGGACGAGGGCGCCCAGGGGGCGAGCTGGAGCGCAGCAGTGGGGCCAGACTGGCGCAGGTCCACGGGGCTTCAGGGATCCCCCCCTCCTCAGGCCTACGGTCGGGGCCCTGAAGAAGGAACCCTTCTCGTTGGGGAGGGGCTCCGCGTTCCTTAAGTGTTTCGCAGCTTGCCTCAGGTTTTCCTTATGTTTTCGATCGGAAATCGAAGTTTAACTCATGGAAAAAAGGGGCCTCGTTCCTTGTTTTGGGCTCCTTAGGTCAAGCCCCCGACTGTACGGTTCTTGAGCCTCCACAGGCCGCGAGGGAGTTTCTTCCGTTTTCTTTTTCACGCCCTATTCACCCAATCTCCCCGCGGAGGGAAGGAGGGAGGGAGGGAGGGAGGGAGGGAGGACGGGGGGCAAGGGGGGGCTACGCAGTGACGGTCCCGATCATGAAAGCAGGAACTCGGGTCAGTGATCCGACTTCTTGTTTCACATAATCGATTCCTCCTAGATGAAGCACTTCGAGGCTGTGAGGAAGCTCACGCTTGAAACATGCAACCTGCCGTCCGACATGTGACTTAGGCCTCGAGAAAGAAAGGCATACTTAAACAAATAAAGGAAGATGCGGGACCGCATCGGACGAGGGGTCCTTCGCGACAGGGGGGAATCATAGCCAAGTCACCCGCGGGGGCGCGAAGATAGCCGCGCTCCGCGGTGAGGGGGGGGGGGGGGGGCGGGAAGGCAATGACTAGAAGCCCGTGGCGGGGGGGGGAGGTGGGGATAGGTACAGAGGAGGGACTTGTACTTGGGGGAGAAGCGGGGGAGGGGGGAGAGGAGGCACGTCATGACAGGCCACGCAGGTCACTTCCCAGAAGGGCCGAGCTCAGCTCTCAAAGGCAGATGCCTCGCTCTGGAGTCTGCTCAGAGCGTACATGTTGAGCAGAGCACCCCTCCTGGCAAGCGCAAGCAGCCTCTGAGGCGCGCCATGGTGTCCATCCCCGCCGAAGTGGAGGCGGGGGAGGCGTGGTCGGCCTTCCGCGCCGATGCCGACTGCTTCCCCGCTGCGGCGCAGCATCTCCAGCGCGCCGCACCGCGGCGCAGGGGGCCAGAACCGGCGGCGCGGCGCGCTGTCCAAGAAGACCCGACCGTACGGGGAGGGCACTGGCCGCGCGCTCGCGCGGCCGCCGGTGTCCTCCGGGCGGGGGCGAGGGCGCGAAGACGGCCGCGCCTCGCGGCCCGACGCGCCCAGCGAGTGCGCCGCTCCCCCCGGGGTGGGCGGCGCGCGGGCGCGACGACGGCCGCCCGTGGCGCGCCGCGCGCCACGGGGGCCGCGAAGCACGGAGAGTCGGCGGCGCGCCCCGAGGGGGGGGAGATTCGGTGTCGAGGCTCGAGGTCTTCGGGCGTGTGCGTCGGTTCTCGGCGGCTTTCCAGCCTCGGGACGCGTTCCAGCAGCCGCGCCTCGCGGTCTGGGGGTGCCCCGATCGCCTCGAACGGCCGCAGGAGACACGAGTAACGACCCGGAAGCACGACGAGGAGCATGGAGGGGGCACGCCTCCTCAGGAAGCGGCGGGGCTTTTCGGAAGCCCCCCTCGTGGCTTCGGGGAAGACGTAGGAAGTGCCCCGCCCCCCCCTCCCTGGGCGCGCAGCGCGCACGATGGGGCGGCCTGGACGCCAAAGGCCAGCGACCTGCGCCTGCCGCACCGTCCGCGCGGCAGTGTGCCGCGCTGCCGCGGCGCCGCATCGCGGCGGCACCTGCCGCGCGGACGGTGCGGAAGGCGCAGGCCGAGGGAAGGCCGGCGACCTGGCCTGCGCCCCGCCCGCCGCGCGGGGGTCTCCGAGGGCCGGCGGCGCCCGTGCCCAGTCTGGGGCCCCGGGGGAGCGAGGGCATCGCGCGGAGGGCGCGCGGAGTGGGCAGAACGCCGTCGTCGTCAGCCCTCCGCGGGGAGGAGGAGGAGGAGGAGGAGGAGGAGGAGGAGGGAGGAGGAGGAGGAGGAGGAGGAGGAGGAGGGGGGCCGAAGCGACGAGCGAAGCGGGGGGCGGCGTCGAGGGCGGGGCTGCGGGCGGGGCCTCAGGCGGAGGTCGGGGCCGAGCGGGGAGCGAGCGGGGAGCGAGCGGGGGCCGAGGCGAGCGGGGAGGGGGAGGTGCGGGCGGTGGGGCAGCGCGAGCCGTGGACGTGGCTACCCCCCTGCCTAGCTTCGCTGCGCTCGCGGCGCCGCCAGATGCGGCCGCCTCCTGTCTGCTCCTCGGCCGCCTCGTCATCCTCATCATATCCGCTTCCTCCCTCCTCAACGTGCTCATCCTCCTCCTGGTCCTCTTCCTCCTCGTCGTCGTCGTCTTTCTCCTCCTCCTCCTCCTCCTCCCCCTCCTCCTCCTTCTCCCCCTGCTCCTCCTGTTATCTTCCTTTTCATTGCCCCTTCTCCAGTTACGCTGATTCGCTGTGTTGAAGTCCCAGAAGTGGTGCTCTGGTACGGCTCAGGATCGTCAAGACACAACAGTCAGTTTTATCGTGGCGTTGGAGTCACAAGAATGGTGTTTTGGGCATATATTAGGGTCTGCAAACGGTTGTCTCCCAACGAGGCAGTTCTCTCACTGGAGATGAACACTTGCAGGGGTTCATGAACACGGAGCTTGGAGGAAGGGTTCAGTCCAACATCGCTTATGTCTCTTGCGTTTACACTGGTCCGTACCGAACTTCCTTTCAGTGACTTCTCTGGGGTCCATCTCACTGCCATCGGACCTCGGGGGAGCGGGGACACGCATACACATGTCGGGGAACTTTCATCTTGTGCCGCCAATCATCTGTGCGACCTGGGAGAAAGAGAATACGACAGCATCTTCGAGGCGCCGCATGCGCACTCGTCGTACGCATGCTCGGCACGCGCAGCACGCTAGTATTGAATAGATGCATTTGCTCAACCCAATGCGGGAACAAAATGAAGTCCTTCTTCGGCCGCCAGGATTGGACCTACACGATGTAGAAGCAGCTGCAGCAAAGGAGGAGGAAAAGGAGGAAGGAGAACAGTCCATCCAGGAAGATATGAAATGCGGAGTTTTTATTAGCCTGTTTGAATCAACTATAAAGGCTGACTTGTTGCCTTCGGTGGGGTCGCTGCCAGAACAGGCGAGCACTGGAGTACAAACAACAACAGTGGACGATACAGCAATAGAGACGGACCAGCCAATGGTGCTGTTCCCAGCGGAGTTCGAAGAGGAAGAAACAAGCACTCAGCAACCAAATGTGCTGGAAGAATATATCTTGGATTTCGCGAAAAAAACACGTTGCTGAATGTGGGAGGCCGGTAAGCATTGACGTTTTCAGATATTGGAAGAATACCACGATGGTTGCACCCATAGTGAAATAAGCATTGCCATTCAGTTGTTGTTGTTGAAAGGGGAGCTATTGCACATAGAAGAAGATGGGGGTTTGCACGTTTTCCCAACCGCTGAACAACACATGTTGCGAGACATGGAGAACAAAGCAAAGTTGAACGGACGGGTAATGGACACATTGTATGATATACTGGCCCAGGGCGAGGCGATGTCATTTGAAAGCTTGTGTTGCAGAATAGAGCTCCCATGCGAAGAACAAGATGTGCGTGATGCCATTTTTGCATGGATCGAGGTTGGCGCTTTTGAAAAAATTGGAGATCGCTATAGATTCACGACTTTGGTGTAGAGTGTCGCTGTATTAGATTGCTACCATTGCTTCTTTACGGACGCAAGAGAAAGCAGAGAGAACACATTTCATTGCTGACCAGGCGCGCGCGGGAAGAAAATAACCAGTTCTGGCGGTTGACTTGGCGCGCGTTTGGCGCGTCGGGGCGTGTGTTTTATCTCGGGCTGATAAGTGATATGCAGCAGAGCGCTGCTTCTTCCTCTCAGCGTTGTGTGGGGGAGGGTGGGGAGGCTGGAGGGGGGGAGTGCGGCTGTGGAGAGTCCTGACGACGCGTGTCCCCAAAGGGGCTGCGGCACGCCATGCGTGGATGTGGCCTGCCCTAGCCCGAACCCGACTGTCTTTTCCGATGTGCAGGGGAGGGTTTCTCCCTGCAGAGCGGCTGTGGGTCGCAATGTTCTCGCAGTGGGGGTGGAGGGAGGGAGGGGGGGGTCTCTCGAGGGCACCCGACTGCCGCCGGTGAGCGACGGCGAGGACGCCACCCACACCCGTTGGCGGAGGTCCATGGCAGCCTGGTCAGGACCCCACGCATCCATATCTTGCGCAGGGGCTTCTTTCAAGTAGAGTCGGGCTTTCAAGTAGAGTCGGGACTTGGACACTGCCCCCTAAGCGCCTTTACCTTTACCTTTTTACCTCCTCCTCCTCCTCCTCCTCCTCCTCCTCCTCCTCCTCCTCCTCCTCCCCCTCACCCTCCCCCTCACCCTCTCATCAATCCCCCTCTCCTCCCCCCTCAAAATCCTCATGCTGCTCACGTTGCTGCACATCGTCTCACTGCTCCTGCTGCTGCTGCTGCCTCTGTTGCTGCTCCTTCTCGTCCCCATCCTTGTCCTCCTCGTCCTCCTTGTCCTCCTCGTTCCCGCCCTCCTCCTACTCGTCCTATCCTCTTCCTTATCATCATTTTCCTCCTCCTCCTCCTCCTCGCCCTCACTGCCCTCCCTGCTCTCCCCGTCCTCCTCCTCCTCCTCCTCCTCCTCCTCCTCCTCCTCCTCCTCCTCCTCCTCCTCCTCCTCCTCCTCCTCCTCCTCCCCCCCCTCCTCCTCCAGAGGTGCTGCTGTGGGGAGAGGAGCTGGCAGCCCAGTGCCTGGAGATCGTCTCCCACCTCACGGACAGCGAAGGGGGGAAGGAGGGACGTGTCGGGGCTTGCTCCTAGTTCTCCTCGCCGCCGTCTTCGTCGTCGTAGTCGTCGTTGTCGCCATCCTCCTCCTCCTCCTCCTCCTCCTCCTCCTCCTCCTCCTCCTCCTCCTCGTCCTCTTTCTCGTCATCCTCCTCGTCCGCCTCGTCATCCTCCTTCTCTGCCTCCGTTCCTCCTTCTGCTTCGTCTTCTTATTACTCGTATTATTATTATTATGTTTATGTTGTGTAGTCGTAGGATTAGTCGTACTCGCATGCTTACTCTTCGTATTATTTGCCTGCTTCGTGATATTGATAGTGGTACCGTGCTTATTGTTGTGTTTTCTTGTTGTCCGCATACTCAGTAGTAGTGTTACTAGTGTGCCATTACGAGTGTTACTCTACTGTGAATTCGTAGTACTGTTCGTGCTACTAGTAATATACGCATTCACATTCGCAGTATTAGTATCATTCGTGTGGTTCTACGTGTTCGTCGTCGTCTTTTCCGTAGCCTTATTGGTTCTCATGTTTATGATTTGCGCGGGTGCCATATCTGACATCCTACCCCTCCCATCGATTCCCTCATATTGCGCTGTGGGGTCTCTATCCGTGTACGCGTGCAACCTGGAACCAGACCAGCCACCTCGCGTTATGCGCAATCGGAAAATGGGGAGCTGGGCTTGAGGAGACGGAGGACGAGGAAGGAGGAGGAGGATGAGGAGGAGGAGGAGAGAAAAGGAAGAGAGGAGGAGGAGGAGGAGGAGGAGGAGGAGGAGGAGAAAGACGAGGACGAACAGCAACAGCGAGACTTGGAGTGGAAAATGCGGCAGGAGCAGGATGACCAGGGGAAGGTGGAGGAGGGGAAAGGAGGGGGGCGACAACGATGAGGAAGGACTTGGCTCCAGAAAAGTGGTCCGCGCCAGAGCGAGAGCGCCGTTCTCAACGATGGGAGCAAAGCGCCAAGTCGAGAATCAGCCCCCCGCGCGGGAATGCCATTTTGAAACACCGAGAGCAACCGGATTGAACACAACCATCAGCGCATATGGCTTGATCAATCCTGGATGTACAGGGCAGTGTGCAGAGATATCGGGACACCACCTGGGCAGAATCAGGGTAGAGAGAAGGGTAGTAGATACAACGTGTAACTTGTTGTGACAGGGGTGAGGGAATGGTTGAGGGGAGCAGGGGCGAGGGGGGAAAGCATGTTGGGAAGGGACGAGGACCGAGGAGCTGCTGCAGGAGGAGGAGGAGGAGGAGGAGGAGGAGGAGGAGGGAGGAGGAGGAGGAGGAGGAGGAGGAGGAGGAGGAGGAGGAGGAGGTGGAGGCCGGGATGGTCGGATAGGAGTGGCGCGGAGGAGGATGAGGATGAGGGAGGAGGGAGGAGGAGGTGGAGGAGGCTGGGATGGTCGGAGAGGAGTGGCGCGGAGGAGGAGGAGGAGGAGGAGGAGGAGGAGGAGGAGGAGGAGGAGGGGCACGAGTGCAAAGCCAAGGCTCATCAACGAGGTTGCAATACACCCTCACTCCAAGCTCCCTCTTCGTAGGCCCTACAATGCCCCGTACGGGGGAACCGTGTGAAAATCATGAAGCGTGCCAAAACATCATTCTCAGGAGTTCAACGGTACGAGTGAACCTGACTGGCACATCTTCGCGACCCTGAATTGTGTCAACACACCGTTCTTGAGACTTAAACATTGCGAGCCAGCGCAACTGTTGCGCCCTGACATTCCTGAATCGTTCCAAATCGCCAGTTCTGGTATGTTAACCATGAGAAGCACTAAAACGCTTGCGCTTTGTTGAAATCGAATGTGCGCGGCGCTTAGGCGAGAGCCACATTTGCCCTCAATCCGTGAAGCTCTGGCAAATGTTTACAGCGAGTGTGCGCGGTGCTAAGACGAAAACCACAGGTCGAAAACGAACCGCCCTCAGTCCGTGAAGCTTCGGCAAATCTTTAAAACAAATGTGCGCGGCGCTATGACGAGAACCACATTTTGGAAGCGACCCGCCCGCCGAGAATGATGAGGAGGCTGGGATGGTCGCCAGCGGAGGGGACGGGGAGGGAGTGGGGATAGAGAGAGCGAGAGAGGAGGAGGAGGAGGAGGAGGAGGAGGAGGAGGAGGAGGAGGCTTAGGGGAAGAGCGGCAGCAGGCGGGGTGCAAGGAGGAAGAGGAGGAGGCCCTCGGCGGCAGGACACCTCGCTGTACCAGCACCTGACGCTCACCATCCTCCAGCTCCAGCAGGGCGGGGCCGCCACCCAGCTGCTGCGCTCCCCGCTGCTGAGGCTGCTGTCCCTCCCGCTGGGCCCAGTGTGCGCGCGCCTCAGCAGAGCCCACGCTGCTCCGGCAGACTGCCAGGGGGCGCTGCAGAGTGGGTGCTCGCCTTCCCTGAGATCTGGGCGTTCCAATGTTTTCGCATCGGGCGTTTGCGCCGGGCTTCGGGCCCCAGGGCCATGCTGTATCAGAGGAGGAGGAGGAGGCGTTTATTCTTGGAGGAACAAGCACATCATTTGATGTACCCTCCCCTTGTCTTTCTTTTTTTCTCTCTATCTCTCTCTATTCCTCTCTCTGTCTCTTTTGTTCTCTTTCTCTCTCTCTCTCTCTTTTTTCTCTCTCTCTCTCTCTCTCTTGCTCTCTCTCTCTCTCTCTCTTGCTCTCTCTCTCTCTCTCCATACCGTTAGGTGTGAGATGTTGTATACATGCGCATAGTTATTATGTTTACATGCATACATATGCATACACACGTATGTAGATGCCAATATTGCTCCATATCTCCTTGTCTCCGTGTCCTTCTCCGTTCCTCCTTTCCTTCTCTCTCTCTCTCTCTATTTATCTCTCTCTCTCTCTCTCTCTCTTCCGCCCTCTCTCCCCCATTCCTGTCATTTCCCTCCTCTCCCGTTCTCCCATCCCTCCCCTGCCTTCCCTCTCCGACTCTTCCGTTTCCTCTTTCCCACTCCCTCTCTCTGTCTCTCTCTCTCTCTCTATCTCTCTCTCACTTGTTCACCACTTACTCAGTCTGACTACTTTAGTTCTCTGTCCTCTGACTGTGTCTGGAAATAGTTCTGGCCTCTCCGCATACACTCGTTCACGCACAGGTTTTCAACACTTGATGTATTTGATGTGCCTTCTATCCAGCTCGATCGCTTGTTCTTTTTTTTTATAAAAAAGCGGTGTTGAGGCTGCAGCGTTGGCCTGATTTCACGGTCGGCGCTGTGCTTCCGTCGTTCAGAGAGGCGTTCTCGCCCCGGCCCCGGCCTGGGAGTTCTGGATGGGAGTCCTTCCTCCTCGTTGTCACCCCGTTTCTCCCCAGTCTCCGCCTTCGCCTGGGCCTCCAGATCCTCCCGCTCCTCCTGCCCCAGCTCCTGCTGTTGCGGCAGTTCTTCCTGCTCCTCCTTCCTCACCCGCCTGCTCATTCTCCACCTTCCCTCCGCTCTCCCTCCACCTCCTCCGGTCTGCACAGCTTTCCCTCCTGCTTGCGCACACCGCGACGGGATCTTTCTGGGGGCTCCAGGTCTGCTCTGCCACCCGTCTGCAGGAGAGGAACAACCAGCGCCAGGGGACCGTCCCCCTCTCTCCTCCCCGTCCCCATCCACGCCCTCCCTTCACTTGGGAGGGAAAGAAGAACAAGAATAATCATCGAGGTACCGATCGTAGTAACAACAATAAGAATAGTACGAATAAGCAGAATAAGAATATTAATAAACGAATATTTATATGCATAAGACGAATAAGCAACAATACAACGAACCATACTGCTAATCATAAGATATGGGACCATGAAGTTCATATGAAGCATATTTAAAGGACTAGCAAGACTACAGTATATTTACAACCAATAGAAAGTAATCACACTAGTAATACAAAGAGTAAGCGTAGTAATAGTTTTACGACTGCTACTAATAATATTCATTCCAATAATCATAATAATCTTGAAAACTTGGGGCCTCTTGGGAACCTCTTGGGGCCTCCTGGGGGCCTCTCGGGGCCGAGGGCTCGAAATGTCCGTTCGGGTCCCCCGTCTGGACAAGCTCTTGGAGCCGTCTTGGGGGCCTCTTAGGCAGTCTTGGAGGCGTTTTGAGCTGTCTTGGGGTCCTCTTGGCCAGTTTTTTAGCCCTCCTGGAGGCCTCTTGGGCCGTCTTGGGGTGATCTTGGGGGCCTCTTGGGTCATCTTTCTTGTAGCGGCGGGAAGCGGACAGGGCGACAACTTCCAAATCCTTCAAACATTTGCTTCCTGGGCCCTCTCGGGAGTGCTCTTGGAGGCCTCTCGGGCCGTCTTGGAGGTCTCCTTGGCAGTCTGGAGGGACTGAAGGCGTTCTGGACCGGTCGTTTGGCGATTGGGGGGCCCCTTAAGAGCGTCTCGGTGACCTCCCGGGGCACTGTTGGCTTGTCTTTCTCTTGTTGAGGCCCTGGGACCTCCAGGGGGGGATGCTTATCTGCCCCCCCCCCCCTGGACCCCCCCACTCCCGACGGAGGAAGGATCAAAGGGAAGGGACTTCCCTTCGACTCGATTACGACATGGCTAGACTTTTCACTCGCTGACATGCTCAAGAAGGAGGGTGCAGGGAAAGGGAACGACGGAGACGACGATTCGGACAGACAAGCCTCTCACACACGCCGATAGGGTCGGCTGATTTTTCCTCACTGATTCTGAGCTTCGCTCACCTTGCCTGGGTTGAGCGGTTAACACTAGTGGCTCCCCACCCTTGGGGTCCGTCCATTTACGAATCGCGTTTACGCGCACGATCGGTTGCACATAGCGTAATCTTCTCTCGAGTTTCAGCTGTGTGGTCTAGGAGGCGAGACATTCGGCCCGATATTGATCCGCCGCCACTGCTTCCTCCTCCTGCTCCTCCTCCTCCTCCTCCTCGTCCTCCTCCTCCTCCTCCTCCTCCACCCCCTCCTCTTCCTCCTCCTCCTCCTCCTCCTTCTTCTCTTCGTTCCTCCTCTTCGCTCATCCTCTTCGCTTCTTCTCCTCTCGTTTCCTCCTTGCTTCTCCCCATCCCTTACCCGCCCGCGCCCTGTCCACGCGCGCCAAGGCGAGACCGCTGCGTGCGAGCCCAGCGAGGGCGGCCAGGCTGTGAAGTGCGTGCTGATGTTGGAGGCAGAGGAGGAGGAGGAGGAGGAGGAGGAGGAGGAGGAGGAGGAGGAGGAGGAGGGGGAGCAGGAAAAGGAGGAAGAGGAGGGAGGAGGAGGAGGAGGAGGAGGAGGAAAGGGGAGAGCGGACCAGCGGGAGGCACGCAGAGGATGAGGCGGAAGATGAGGCGGAGGAGGAGGAGGGCGGAGGAGGAGGAGGAGGAGGAGGAGGGGAGCAAGGAGGAGGAGGAGGAGGAGGAGGAGGAGGAGGGGGGAGCAGGAGGGGGAGGAAAGGGCAGAGCGGACCAGCGGGAGGCACGCAGAGGATGAGGCGGAAGATGAGGCGGAAGAGGGGGGAGGAGAGAGGAGGAGGAGGAGGAGGCGGCGGAGGAGGAGGAGGAGGAGGAGCGG
This sequence comes from Prorocentrum cordatum, assembly GCA_963575745.1. NCBI lineage: Eukaryota > Dinophyceae > Prorocentrales > Prorocentraceae > Prorocentrum > Prorocentrum cordatum. Next base: position 85,043 of record CAUYUJ010017500.1, on the reverse strand, counting down.
GAGGCGGAGGAGGAGGAAGGGACGAGGAGGAGGAGGAGGAGGTGGAGGAGGAGGAGGAGGAGGAGGAGGGAGGAGGAGGAGGAGGGGGAGCAGGAGAAGGAGGAGGAGGAGGCGGGAGGAGGAGGAGGAGGAGGAAGAGGAGGAGGAGGAGGAGGAGGAGGAGGACGGAGAGGACTAGGAGGAGGAGGATGAGGAGGAGGAGGAGGAGGAGGAGGAGGAGGAGGAGGAGGAAGAGGAGGAGCAGGCGGAGGAGGAGGAGGCGGAGGGAGGAGGAGGGGACGAGGAGGAGGAGGAGAAGGAGGAGGAGGAGGAGGGAGGAGGAGGAGGAGGACGAAAGAGGAACAGGAACAGGAGGAGGCGGGGAGGGGAGGAGGAGAAGGAGAGGAGGAGGAGGAGGAGGAGGAGCAGGCGGAGGAGGAGGAGGAGGAGGAAGGAGGATCAGGAACAGGAGCAGGAGGAGAAGGAGGAGGAGGAGGAGGAGGAGGAGGAGGAGGAGGAAGAGGACGAGGAGGAGGATGTGGAGGAGGGTGCATGTTATATACATAGATGTATATACACGATTCGGGCACAGCTGTTCGCGTGCCTTCTGGGTGCCCCCGAGGGCGGACCTCGCAGGCAGAGCCTACGAGTGAATCAAGAGATACAGCCCCAGCCCGGTGCACGGACGCGTTGCGGACCTCGGTTAGCCAGGTGCCCCAGGAAGGGGGGTGGAGGAGCAGGAAGAGGAGGCGGAAGAGGATGATGAGGAGGAGGAGGAGGAGGAGGAGGAGGACGAGGAGGAGGAGGAGGAGGAGGCGGAGGAGGAGGAGGACGACGAGGGGGATGCAGGAGGATCATAAGGAGGAGGAGGAGCAGGAGGAGGAAGACGAGGAGAAGGCAGGCGCTCCCCTCTGGGGCAGGCACCGCCCTCGAAGGCAGGCGCCGGGGCCGCCGTCGCCGTCGCGGCCGCCGCCTTCGCCGTTGTGGCCGAGTAACCGCCGCCCCGCAGGCGGACGTCCCCTCGCCAGTCCCCGCGGGCGCCTTCTCCATGCACCTGGCGCTGCCCCACCGCGAGATGCCCGGCGCCGACCAGCGGGCGGCGCTGCCGCCGCCGGCGGAGGCCGCCAGCCCAGACGCAGATGCCGCCAGCGCCGACGACGACGATGCCGACGAGAACGAGGACGAGGATGACGACGATGACGACGACGGCGACGACGACGACGACTACGACCACGACGACGGCGGCGACGGCGGCGACGACGACGACGACGACGACACGACGACCTCGACGAAGACGATTACGACGACGATGGCGACCACGACGACGACGACGGCGACAGCGACGTCGAAGACGACGACGACGACGTGGTCGATGACGACGACGACGACCACGACGACTTTGACGACGACGACGACGACGACGACGACGACTTTGACGACGACTTTGACGACGACGACGACGACGACGACGACGACGACGACGACGACCACAACCACGACCACGACCACGACCACGACCACGATAACGGCCACGACCACGGCGGCGGTGGCGGCCACACTGGTGACCATGACGATGACGACCACCACCACCACCACCACCACCACCACCACCACCACCACCACCACCACCACCACCACTGCGGTGGCGGCGACGGCCGCGGCGACGTGGACGACGAAGTCATCCCTCAGCCTCCGCCTCCTCCTGCCTACCCACCCCTTTCCTGCTCCTCCTGCCTCCTGCCCATCCCCCCCCCGCGCGCGCGCTCCCGCACGCACGTAGGACCAGCAAGAGAGGAGGAGGAGGAGGCGGAGGAGGAGGCGGAGGAGGAGGCGGAGGAAAGGAGGGATAAGAGGAGAAGGAAGAGGAGGAGGAGGAGGAAGAGAAGAGGAGGAGGAGGAGGAGGAGGAGGAGGAGGAGGAGGAGGAGGATGATATCAAGCTAGGTGCGCTCGCGTCATATCTGACGTCCTACCCTTCCCTCCCATCCCTTACCATGTAGTAGATCTCCTCTCAATTTGCGCAGTCGGATGTCGCAGCAGGGCACAGCATTACACGGCATAGCACGGTGTTGAAGATTAACGCGTAGCCTGAAATAGCATGGCGTGGCGACGCACCATATTTGGGGGGGCTTCTGTGGCCCAAAAAATCAATGAACCGACACCGAATGTGGAATCACTTCCGATGGTTGCTTCGGGGGACAATGTTCTAGATTTTGGGGCCAGTTTGGAGGGACCGAAAACCATGCCGTGGCATGGTGCTGGAAATAATGACGCCAGCGCTGCAGCCGGAGGACGATTCGGAACGAACGGAAGCGCGACGGAAAAGAGTCCAGCGTTGCAGCGGGATCACGATTCGGAGAACGCGTAGCCTGACATAGCATGGCGTGGCGACGCCCCCAAGTGGTGGGGGGCTATTGCGACCCAAGAAATCAACGAATCGGCACCGAATGCGGAATCACTTCCGATGTTTTTCCCAACCGTCCTGTGGTGTTGGGTCCTCGTTTTGAAGAGACGGTCCCCGCGTCCCTCCTCCTCCTCTCATCCTCCTCCCCCTCGCTCCTCCCCCTCCTCCCTGCTCCCTGCGTTTCACCCACCCAGTCCAGCGCTTCGTGGTCCCATTGGGAGCTCCACCGAAGGTCCCAGTGGCACCGCCCGCATGCGTCCGCCACCACCCAGCACAGGCCTTGCTCCTTGCGTTTCACCCACCCAGTACAGCGCTTCGTGGCCCCATAGGGAGCTCCACCGAAGGTCCCCGTGGCACCGCCCGCATGCGCCCGCCACCACCCAGCACGGCCCTTGCTCCCTGCGCTTCACCCACCCAGTACAGCGCTTCGTGGCCCCATAGGGAGCTCCACCGAAGGTCCCAGTGGCACCGCCCGCATGCGTCCGCCACCACCCAGCACAGCCCTTGCTCCCTGCGTTTCGCCCTCCCAGTACAGCGTTTCGTGGCCCCGTAAAAGGGGGCTCCACCGAAGGTCCCCGTGGCACCGCCCGCATGCGCCCGCCACCGCCCAGCACAGCCCTTGCTCCCTGCGTTTCACCCACCCAGTACATCGTTTCGTGGTCCCATTGGGAGCTCCACCGAAGGTCCCAGTGGCACCGCCCGCATGCGCCCGCCACCACCCAGTACGGCCCTTGCTCCCTGCGTTTCACCCACCCAGTACAGCGCTTCGTGGCCCCATAGGGAGCTCCACCGAAGGTCCCCGTGGCACCGCCCGCATGCGTCCGCCACCACCCAGCACAGCCCTTGCTCCCTGCGTTTCGCCCTCCCAGTGCAGCGCTTCGTGGCCCCATAAGGGGCTCCACCGAAGGTCCCAGTGGCACCGCCCGCATGCGCCCGCCACCGCCCAGCACAGCCCTTGCTCCTTGCGTTTCACCCACCCAGTACATCGCTTCGTGGTCCCATTGGGAGCTCCACCGAAGGTCCCAGTGGCACCGCCCGCATGCGCCCGCCACCACCCAGCACGGCCCTTGCTCCCTGCGTTTCACCCACCCAGTACAGCGCTTCGTGGCCCCATAGGGAGCTCCACCGAAGGTCCCCGTGGCACCGCCCGCATGCGTCCGCCACCACCCAGCACAGCCCTTGCTCCTTGCGTTTCGCCCACCCAGTACAGCGTTTCGTGGCCCCATAAGGGGCTCCACCGAAGGTCCCAGTGGCACCGCCCGCATGCGTCCGCCACCACCCAGCACAGCCCGTGCTCCCTGCGTTTCACCCACCCAGTACAGCGTTCCATGGCCCCATAGGGAGCGCCACAGAAGAAGCTATGCACAGTTGCGGTACTCGCAACTGCATATGGTTGGATCTTTCGCCAGGCTAATGTTTCGAGGGGCTTGTTTTAGATAGGGAGGTTTATTTGGAAGGACCGAAAATCATGCCGTGACATGGCGCTGGAAATGATGACGTGAGCCCTGCAGCGGGAGGACGATTCGGAACGAACGACAGCGCTGAAATGAGGCTAGCGTTGCAGCGGGAGCAAGATTCGGAACGAGCGGTATTTTGAACATGGGACCAGCGTTTCACCGAGAGCAGAAGTTTGACATTATCTTGGCGAAGGACCCAACCACATGCAGTTTTGGGCACCGCAAGTGTGAATCTCTTCTTCGGTGAAGCTCCATATGGGGCCACGAAGCGTTGCACTGGGTGGGGGGGAACGCATGCGGGCGGTAGCGCTGGGGCCGTCAGTGGAGCTACTTATAAGGCCACGAAGCGCTGTACTGGGTGGAGGGGACGCAGGCGGGCGGTAGCGCTGCACTGGGTGGGGGAGCGCATGCGGGCGGTAGCGCTGGGGCTTTCGGTGGAGCTCCCTATGGGGCCACGAAGCGCTGGGTGGGCGGGGCGCATGCGGGCGGTAGCACTGGGGCCGTCGTTAGAGCTCTCCATGGGGCCACGAAGCTGTACTGGGTGGGGGGATGCACGCGGGCGGTAGCATTGGGGCCGTCGGTGGAGTTCCCTCCTAAGCGCTGCATTGGGTTGGGGGGGCGCATGCGGGCGGTAGACCTGGAACCTTCGGTGGAGCTCCCCATGGGACCACGAAGCGCTGTATTTGGTGTGGGGTGGGGGGGGCGCATGTGGGCGGTAGCACTGGGGCCTTTCGTGGAGCCCCCAATGGGCTCACGAAGCGTGTGAGGGATGTGCCGACATGGATGCGGGGGACGCATGCGGGCGGTGGCATTGGGGCCTTCGGTGGGGTTCCCTATGGGGCCACGAAGCGTGTGAGGGGTGTGCCGACATGAGTGTCGGAGCCACATGCGGGCGGTGGCACTGGGGCCTTCGGTGGAGCTTCGTGAGGGGTATGCCAAATTGGGTGTGGGGGACGCATGCGGGCGGTACCACTGGGGGCTTCGGTGGAGCTCCCTATGGGGCCACAAAACGCTGCACTGGGCGGGTGAAAATGCCAAATTGGGCGTGTGGGACGCATGCGGGCGGTCCCACAGGGGGTCGGTGGAGCTCCCTATGGGGCCACGAAGACTTGTATTGGGTGGTGTAAATGCCAAATTGGGCGTGTGGGACGCTTGCCGGCGGTCCCATGGGGGGCTTCGGTGGAGCTCCCTATGGGGCCACGAAACGTTGTACTAGGTGTGTGGACTTGCCAATCTGTGCGTGTGGGGCGCACGCGGGCGGTCCCACTGTTGGCTTTGGTGGAGCTCCCTATGGGGCCGCGAAGCGCCAAATTGGGCGTGTGGGACACATGCGGGCGTCCCACTGGGGGCTTCGGTGGAGCTCCCTATGGGGCCACGAAGCGCTGTATTGGGTTTGTAAAACATGTTAAATTTTATGTGTGTGTGTGGGTGACGCACGCGGGCGGTCCCATTGGGGGCTTGGGTGGAGCTCCCTATGGGGACACGAAACGTTGTACTCGGTGAGTGAACATGCTGCACTGTGGTGCTGGGTGTGTGAAGATGCAAAATTGGGCGTTTCGGGACGCATGCGGACGGTCCTACTGGGGTCTTTGGTGGAGCTCCCTATGGGGCCACGAAGCGTTGTATTGTGTGGGTGAGAATGCCACGTTGAGTTTTCGGGACGCATGCGGACGGTGGCACTGGGAGCTTCGGTGGAGCTCCCTATGGGGCAACGCAGCGCTGTGCTGGGTGGGTGGAAAATGCTAAATTGGGTGTTTCGGGACGCATGAGTGAGAAGGGGGAGGAGGAGGGACGGGGGAGCAGGAAGGAGTGAAGAACGCGGGGCGCGCGCTGTCTTTTCAAAACCAGGACCCAACACCACAGGGAAAAACCTAGCGAACATCAGTTTCCAGGAATCCGGTGTGTGATAAACCAGTACGCGGAGGGGGGCCGAACATTTCCCAGGCGTCATCAGGTGAGAGAGGATCGTAGTATTCATACTGTGTAATAGTAGAGGAGGAGTAGGAGGAAGAGGAGGAGGAGGAGGAGGACGAGGAGGAGGAGGAGGACGAGGAGGAGGAGGAGGAACAAGAAGAGGAGGAGGAGGAGGAGGAGGAGGAGGAGGAGGAGGAAGAGGAGGAGGAAGGAGAGAGGAGGAGGAGGAGGAGTGGGAGGAGGCGGAGGAGGAGGAGGAGAAGAAGAAGGAGGCGGAGGAGGGAGGAGGAGAGAGGAGAGGAGGGAGGAGGAGGAGGGAGGAGGAGGGAGGAGGAGGAGGAGGAGGCAGGAGGAGGAGGAGGAGGAGGAGGAGGAGACGGATGGAGACGGAGGAGGAAGGCGCAGGACCGCGTTGCGCCCCTCCGCAGGAGCCGCCGAAGGAGGAGCCAGCTCAGGTGGATATGAAGAAAGCCCAGGGCAAGAAGAGCTTGAAGCCGTCGCCCGAGGAGCCCCGCTGGGCGCGAAGTGGAGGAGGGGAGGAGGAGGAGGAGGAGGAGGAGGAGGAGGAGGAGGAGGAGGATTTGAGAGGATTAGCAGGGGTTGGCGCGCAACGAGCGCAGCAGGGACCGCCGCAGGGGTGCATGCTACCTGATCGTGTGCCTCGTCCATCCCCGTCCCTCACCCCAGGCCTCACCTGTGCGGTATGGGGAGGGGGCAAAATCAAGGCGGTCTAATCGTCCAGCGGTCGTCCGAGGATTCCCCCCCATGGCATCTGGTCATACCGCAATCGTAGCTGAGACCGCTTGGCTCCCAACAAATACCGACACCGTAGCTGATCACGTGGTGTTCCAGCTGCATCCCCCGAGAGCAATGCGGGCCTGCTCGCAATTTCGCACCACGACCTCATCTCCGCACTGCCGACCTTTGCACACGAGCTGATCCCAGAACTGTACCTGAAGACGTCTGCTCCTGCACTGCCGCCTTCTCGCATTGCCATAGCTTGCTGCCACTGCGTGCCCTTCTCGCATTGCTGGCGCCTGCTGCCACTGCCTGCCTTCGTGCACGAGCTGAACCCCGAACTGTAACTGAGGACGTCCGCTCCTGCACTTCCGCCTTCTCGTAGTGCCAAGACTTGCTGCCACTACGCGCCCGTCTCGCATTGCCAGTTCCTGCTGCCATTGCGTGCCACCGCACACAAGCTGATCCCCGCAGTTTAGCTAGTGACGCTCGCTCCTGCAAGCGTCTCGCAGTACCAGCGCCTGCTGCCACTGCTCGCCGTTTCGCTATCGGGCTCCGTCTTCGCCTTCATCTTCCCGCGCGGATTTAGCTGATGGCATCGGGCTCGCCCTTCGCCTTTTTCTCGATGCGTCGGGCACCAGCTTCACGTCCCGCTCGTTGGCATGAGGATGTTGCTGTGGCTCCAACTTCACCTTGCCCTGATCCCAGCGCTGTAGCGGATGTCATTTGGCTCGTTTTTCATCGGCCTCCCTCGGATGCAGCTGACGGCATTGGGCTGGTTCTTCACCTTCACACAGCGCCAGCGCCCGCCGCCACTGTCTGCCTTCTTGCTCGCACGGGTTGCTCCCAGCGGGGTTGCTGGTCGTGGACCGCCCGCACTGTTCTCGCAGCGACAGCGTCTGTTGCCGCTGCGTGCGCCCTTTCTCGCACCAGCTGCTCCCAGCGGTTCTGCTGGTCGTGGTTCACCCGCACTTGCCTCGCAGCGCCAGCGTCTGCTGCCGCGCGCCCCTTTCTCGTACGGGCTGCTCCCAGCGTTGCCGCTGAACGTGGCCCACCCGCACTTGCCTCGCAGCGCTAGCGTCTGCTGCCACTGCGCGCCCCTTTCTCGTACGGGCTGCTCCCCGCGTAGCCGCTGAACGTGGCCCACCCGCACTTTTGTCGCTCTCGCAGCGCCAGCACCAACTGCCACTGCTTGCTTTCTCGCACGGCCTGATTCCTACACTGTAGCTGACCACGACCATGTGCTGCCTGCACTTCCGCCGCGGCGCTCGGGAGGCTGGCGCTGCAGCTCGCCAGACTGACGACGCGGTTGAGACCCAGCCCTCATGGGGCAGAAGAAGTCGTTGTGGAGGAGGCCGGGAGTGCGGCAATACAGGCAGGCAACAGGGAGAGCATGGGAGCAAAACACAAAACACGAAGGCAGGAGAAGCGAAGGGCCACCGTGAAGTACATGAACTCTCTGGGGCCGCTGCCAAGCACTAGACGGCCTGCAGGGGATGCAAGTTTCGCTTACGGTCCAAGAGGGGGTCAATGCTGGGCACCAGACGAGCTGCAGGGGATGTAAGTCCCGTTCACGGTCCAAGAGGAGGACACTATTTAATACAAGAGCCATTGATTTAAACCATACACGAGGTGTATCATCTGTTGCAAACTACCGCTGAACCCGGGAAGGATTATGGTGCCTACGGCAGGTTCATGGTGCTTGTGCCCTGAAGCTGGAAAGGCGCACCATGCGCTTCTGTGTCCACCCCGACCTGCACACAGGGACTTCGCACCACCACATACGGTGGGGGTGTCCTCCCGTGCCCACCCCGTCCGGCACGCAGGGATTTCGCACCACTCGCTGCGGTGTGGGGGTCCTTCCTGTGGCCACTCTGTTCCGCACGCGGGGGCTTCGCACCACCCCCTCCGATGGGGGGGAGGAGGAGGAGGAGGAGGAGGAGGAGGAGGAGGAGGAGGAGGAGAAGAAGGACATGGTGTTGTTGTTTTATATGCAAGGCAAGGCGTAGACGAGCATGGCGTGACGTGTCGTGTTCCGTAGCTTTCGGTTTAGGAGCCTGAGAGGAAAAGCTTTCCATCCCAAATTAACGTAGATCACAAAATGGTAGTGGAGCTATAGTTCAGTCCACGGACGGAATGGCGACGCTCGAGCAGCCGGCCCGGGCATCCGGAGAAGTGCGCCAGCAGCTCGACCAAGAGCGAACAACACGGCTCGCAGCAGAGGGGGGACAAGGAGGTGCAGCCAGAGGAGCAGCACTGATGGACGGCGGAAGCGAGCAGCACATCGACCCGCGAGTTCTGAACAAGTGCCCGATATTCAATGGCAAGGATGAGGCATGGCCAGAATGGCCGTTCATCTTCGAGAGCGTGTGCGGAATGGCAGAGTTAGAAGACACTCTCGACGCAGCGTCACGAGACGTGATCGACTTGAAGTTCAGCGTGTTCCACTATCTCTTGGTCAACAGCGTTAGGGGCAAAGCTTTGACGCTGGTGAGGCGCGGAGAAGCACGACGGAATCATCGCATGGACACGGATCAAAGCGGAGTCTGCGCCAGACGTCGGAGGGAGACACGCCGCATTGCTGATTGGAATACTGCAGCCAGGCTGGGACCAGAGAGCGACAAGCCAAGAGTTCCCGAACGACCTGACCGAGTGGGAGACCAGCATCCCGGAGTACGAGATGGAGAGCTCCGAGACTGTGAGCGACTCAATGTAGATAGCGGCGCTTGCAAATCATGCCCCAGAGCCGGTGCGAGCCATGGTGAGGCTCGCGACAGGACAAGCGAACGGACGATATCGAGACGTACAGCAGAGTATCAGAGAGTACCTCCAATTCGGCCAGATGTCCAACAAAGGTGGCATAATCACAGGCATGAGCGACACGATGGGAGCAGCTCCGATGGGCGTCGACGCGGCTTGGAACATCAAAGGCAGCAAAGGCAAAGGCAAAGGAAAAAGCAGTTGCTTCATCTGCGGGCGACCTGGACACAGAGCCTTCGAGTGCCGACTGAGGGAAAGGGCAAAGGCCGTGATGGGCAAGACGCAAACGGCAAAGGCAAAGACGGAGTGTAAGGACCCAAGGCCAGGTTCGACGGCGATTGCAAGCACTGCGGCAAGAAAGGTCACAAGTGGGCAGACTGCAGATCACGACTCCGAGGAGATGCAGCAGCGAAGCAAGTCAGATCAGTGGAAGACAAACCAGCGACGGCGACCATCGAGGAGGTGAATGCGGACGACGAGCACGATTGCCAGCTGTGCGAGCACGAGGGCGACCACAGCGACGTAGGGGGCCAGTGCGAGGACACAGAAGGGTACTACGAGGATCCGGACACATACTCTTGGGGGATCGGTGTCCACGAGAGCGAAAGTTACTGCGAGACCATCGAGGATGACGAGGGCGAACCGCCAGAGGTTAAGAGCCACGACGGTCCAAACGCACGCGACCAGAGCGACGACGCGAGTGGCGGCGAAAACAAGTGGGCGGTCAACGCTTGGAGAGAAGACCTGGACGATGCAGGTGGCGAGCGTCTTCCCCTAAACAGCGCGCGCGAGGGGCGCGCCTGCCTATGGGACTTCGCCGACGACGGAGTTGATCTTGGACCTGGGGGCGTCCGCCTAAGCGGAGCGAATGGCAGCGAGATCGCCCCAGGTCGCAGGGCCCCGGTTGAGTGCGCGGCGCTGAACGTCAACGGCCACGCGAGTGTGAATGCTAAGGCCCCGTTCGTGCCGAGCGACGTGGAGTGGGCGTTGCTGAGTGTCGGCAGGTTCGCGAAGAACGGCGTCGACGTGCACGCCGAGAAAGATGGCCCTTGGCTGGGGGTCGACGCCGACCGGGGACGAGTGAAGGTGCCAGTGCGCGCAGAGGGCGCGCGCTCGGGCTAAGGATAAAGAGGAGGTTTTCGCTAGCCAAGCCAACGGTGATGATCGCATGTGATCGCGCCAGTCGGGGGCGAGGCGATGCCATCGGCTCCCAGGGCCGCGGCATCATCAGAAGCTGCATCGAGCTCCGCAGCAGCAGCGAGTTCAGCGGCAGCATCGAGCACAGCAGCAGCATCGAGTTCAGGAGCAGCATCGAGCTCGGCAGCAGCAGCGGCTCCCGCCCGCGGCAGCTGCAGGGGTGCCCCAGGCGCCGGGCCCTGGAACATCAAAAAGCGCTCGTCTGGAACGAGAAGCAGAACAGCTAGCTCAGCAGTGGCTCGAAAATCGGCAGCACGGCGAGCCGATCGGTAATAGCGGGCTCTTCAGCGGCAGATCGGTGGACGACGCGAGGAAGAGGTTGAAGCAGCTCAAAGCCCCGATCTGGGGAACCAAGCAGCAGCTACGGGAGGCGTTTGGCGCATGCCGAGGCAAAGCTCGAGTTGCAGATAAGGGGCGAGAAGTGGCTGGGGGGGCGCGCCCAGGAGCTCGCCGAGTCTGGGGGCGAGACTGTCGTCCCACGAGCCCCAGCAGAACCCGCGCCAGACGAGCGAGCGGGGCACGGGGTCACACATACCTTATCAGCCGCGGTGCGCACGGTGCGCCATGGGCGAAGGCAGAGCCAAGCCGCGCGATCAGAGGCCAGAGGAGACGAAGAAGCTGCCCGAGTTCGAGGTCTTCTGCTACCTGCTTCAGGACCCGAAGAGACGACGGGGCCCAGGAGATCAAGCTTGGGCGACGACGCTTGCACTGGTGGGCACGGCAGCGCAGAACCCCATGGCGATGGCAGTCCCGGCGAAGACGGGTGAGACCCACTACGTATCATCAACGCGCGCGGCTGTCGTCGAGAGGATTGCCTGCCCGAAATCGATGCTCAAGGTGGGCCCAGAGCAGGCGCTGGGCGCGGTCGCGGGGAAGTGGGACAGAAATTGCCTGACCGACGGCATCGCGCTCGAGATCAGGAAGACGCCGAGGTTTAGCAGCCGGCGCGCGGGGGCTGTTAGCAGAGCTCAGCAGTCAACGGAGGGCCAGATCAAGGCGATGAGAGTGGACATGGAGGCGCGGATGGGCACGCCAATCGACCCCTCCATGGGCACCTGGTCGCAGGTGGTAAGATGCGCTGGCTGGCTACTTGGACGATGCCACGCGAGACAGCATGCGAGGACAGCTATGGCAAGGCGCACCAGGGAGAAGTCCTGAAGTTCGGAGAGTCGGCGCTTTTCAAGCTTGCGGCCACGGCGGCAGGCAAAGTGAGAGGTGGAGTCAGGCAAAGACGAGCTGACGCCAGGCTCGTGAGAGGGATCTGGCTGGGCTAGACGATCGAGTCCGTCTCGCCTGTTCGGTGTGGGCGAGGGCGCGCCCACCGCCAGGGCGGTCGAGCGAGTGTCAACTGCTGATCAGAATCGGGCTGACTTGATCGAGGCGATCAAGGGCACGCCGCAGGACAGGTTCGCTGGATGACCGATGGGAAGACCGAGTAGGAGGAGCATGGCGCCGCGAGCAGTGCCACTGGTGGCGCCAGGACCGCCAGCGGCAGCCCACGGAGCTGCAGACCAGCAAGCTCCAGCACAGACAGCTCCAGGTCAAGGCGCAGCGGCGGAGGCAGCGCCAGCTCCGAACCCAGCGGCTGGAGGAGGCAGTGCAGCGACCACGGGCGCGAACCAGCATCGGCGCCTGGACATGGCTCAGCCATCAGGGCCACCTCCAGCGCCGAGGGCCCCAGCAGCATCATTCAAGCGAAACGTGGAAGAGTGGCTGGGCATCAGGACGCCGACGGAGAAGAAAGTGAGAGTGGACGAGTTGGCCACGATGGGCGCAGATGAGTACGAGGCAGATTTCGACGACAGCGCCTACCTACAGGAGGATTGGGACGAGTACCAAGGCGCAGCCCCGGGGTAGTGAAGGCTACCCTCAAGGGCAAGGAGAAGGAGATGAACATGATGGAGGAGTTCGAGATCTTCGAGACCGTCGACTGTATCCAGACGACGCGAACCTCCTGTCCCCGAGATGGGAGAACGTACCGAGATGCCCGGACGAGTGGAGATGCAGGTTCGCGGCAGGAGAGTTTAAACGGCGACGACCCCAGGCTGGAAGGGCCGTTCACGGCAGGAGCCGCCAGCGGCACGGGCAGGCTCATATATCAGCACGCGGTCCGCACGGCTACAACATGATGGTGTTAGATGCTCAGGGCGCGTACTTCCATGCCGACGAGGATGAAGAGGTGCACGTGGATCCGCCAGTGGAGTGCGTCAAGCGGTACCACGCTCGAGGTGGCAAGATCGAGAGGCCGTGGAGGAAGATAAAGGAGCAGCTCTACGGCACGCGCAAGGCCTCGAATAAGTTCAACCAGTACGTGACGGACCAGACCAGAAGCCTCGGGATCGAGCAGTGTCCCGAGCAGCTCAGCTTCAGGAGGCCAGGTGCCACGTTAGTCTTCGAGGTGCATCAGGATGACATCTACGCGTCAGGCAGCGATCTACAGTTAAAGTGGCCGAAGGAGAACTTGGCGCCAGCACTCAAGCTCAAGGAGGCAATCATCATGAAGGCCGGCTCGGTTCACTCGAACTTCAGGGCGACGCGCGCGAGAGTTAGCAAGGACATGATCCACATAACACCGAGGCCAAAGTACATCGATTACATCTTGAGTGAGCTCGGTCTCGCTGGTTGCAAGGGGGTGCCGACGGCGATGGCTTAAGCGGCTTAACGCGCGGAACAAGGAGGATCTGGAGATGCCAGTCGTGGGCCCAGTTGACGAGAAGTCGTGCAACAAGTGCGTCGGGGTTCTCAGACATATCCTGAAGTACAGGCCAGACATCCCATTCGCAGTGCATGAGTTGCGCAAGTCGTTGGGTGCCCCGGGAGATCCAGATATGCAGAGGCTCAGGCGGCTGGCAAAATACCTCTGAAGGGCACGGCAGACTACGGGATCTTTGTGACCAAGAGCGATGACACAGAGTACCTGGACGCCTACTCAGACGCGGACTGGGCTGGAGACGTGAACGACAGGAAGAGCACATCAGGGTGCGCGCTGACATTTGCTTCAGCGAATCCCGGGGAGTTCACAGAGGGCCAGAGTTGTCGAGCACTCCTCAGGCGAAAGCGAGTGCGACGCGGTGGTGGCCGCAGTAGCAGAGGACCTCCACATGCAGGAGCTGATGGAGTTCATCGGGTTCCCGCTGCAGCTCACGCTCGGGCTGGGTTCGACGGCAGCCGGGGGCATTATTTCTAGAATCGGTTGTGGAGCGCCCACGAACATAGGGGCGAGGCGGCCGTGGCTTCTGGCCAAGTACGACGAACATGAGATCAAGACACACAAGGAGCCGACTGCGAACAACACGGCGGACGGCTACACCAAGGCATTGCAAACAGCGAAGTTCATGGAGTGGGGAGCGAGGCCTGGCATGGGCTTCGACAGCGGCGACGGGCTCGGGGCCAGCAAGCGCGAGGCGCTCAGTGGCTTCAGCAACCAGTGGGCGAGCGCAGGTGAAGGACCGAGAGCATTGCTGGCGGCAGCGATGATGCTCCGCAGAAAGAAGGCAGAGACACATATATCGACCAGAGACAGCTTCGGGATCGACTGTCCGACGACACTGACAGGATGCACGGCAGCTCAGTTCAGCTGGACGACGCTATTCGTAATCCTGATGATATGATTTGTGGCGGGCTGCGCGACGCAGCGCCGCGCGGTCAAGCAGCTCGCGGAATTACGCGGCAACTCCCACGAGGCCGTCGGGGAGGCGCGGACCAAGAAGTCCAGGGCGAGAGACAACGTCGGGCGGACTGTTAGCGCGCAGTCGATGACGACGCGCGCCAGACGCCGAAAGCAGCCACGATTCGCGTTGACGCCTGCGGTGCCCGAGGGCCGCTGGAGCGCAGACAGGGGGCTCGACGAGAAGAGCGAGTGATGGCTTGAGCGGCTGCGGCGAGCGCGAGCTTGGCTGGCGCACGGGCGGCAACTTTTCAGACGAGGTGTGGAGAGAACATGTCGGCATGACCTCCGCAAGCTACGCCTTCGCCGATGGGGCGTGCTGGTGTTGTATTTGCAGGGCGAGGCGTGGGCGAGCATGGCGTGGCGCGTCGTGTTCCGTAGCCGTCGGCTTAGGGGCCTGAGGGGAAAAGTTCTCCATCCCAGTTCAATGTGGATCGCGGCGCACGGAGCATTTGGCTGACATGAACGTTGCCCCGGAGAACGAGTTGCGCGCGAGAGAAAGCTTCGCCGCCAGAAACGCCGGCGACGCTGCGAGAACCAGGGCGGCGGCCGACGCGAGAGACAGCAGGCGCCCCAGGAGCCATGATGGGTCAGTCTCAGCCGTTAGACACTGCAGGCCTGACACGGGCAGCCCGGGCGAGGGGGGCCTCGCACTCCTCTTGAAGGAGGCGCTCCCTCGCGGATTGGAGCTGCCCGCTTGGCTGCTCGCCCTCCTCGTTTGAGGGGGGAACAAGAAAAAGGGGCTTGCCCGACGGGCCCCACCGCGCGCCCCCCCCCCCCCCCCCCCCCCCCCTTCCACCCTTCCCCGATCTAGGCCCAGGTCGACGTGACATGCCGACGGGGCGACCTTCTGGGGGGGCGGGGCGGGCCCCCGCGCTTGCTTGCATCTCCGACCCCGCGGGAGGCGCGGGGGCGTCGCAGGGCACGCCCGAGCATTGCGCAGGTTGGGCAGGGGCCTCCTCGGGCTCCTCGTCTCTAGGCATATGCTCGACTTCCACCCCCGCATGCTATGGGCGCGGGTGGAAGCATCGTTTCATTGAAGACCGGCAGTCCTTGTTCCTGCGAGGGGGCCTCGGATAACAGCTCTCACCGAGTAGAACCAGGGGGGGCCGCGGAGTTGGCCAATGCGCAGGCAGCGCAAACGAAAAGCGAGCACCCATCTGAACAAACGAGAGAGAAAAGCTCATGCCCATGAGCAGGACCCCTGGAAGGCCGGGGCGAGGCCAGAGCAGCCCAGAGCGGAGGGGCGGTTATCCTGACGGTTGCAGCGCAGACAAGTGGCACACCTCCAGTAACTGCGCTGCCAGACCCAGTCATGTTTCACTGAGGCGACGGGGTCGGTAACTTTGCTCGGGGCTTTCTTCTGCCCAGCCCCCGAAAGGTTCATGCGAGGCCGCGACGACAGCGGCTTGGCACCAAGACGCGTCATCGACTTCACAACTCGAATGTTGAAAGCCATTTATTGCTGAAGCTGGGGCGAGGCAGCTGGGCGTTGTGCCAGCGCCGCCTTCGCTGCAGTATCGGCGGCCTCGTTGCCGTGCTTTTAGAAGAGATGCTGCGGACCGAGGTCTTCCGAGTCCTGGGCGTGAACTTGATTTTGACCACAGACGCCCACGGGGCAGACAAAGCAGATCACATCATGCCAGCATCGGGGCGCCTGTAGGAGAGACGCCTTGGGGTCCCCAAAAAGCACGGGCAACATTAGAGCAATCGGAGTGCTTCCTAGCGGGTTCCGCGAGGCATTGGGAGGCAGCTTCAAGCGCGCCGAACTTGCCAGCTTGGGTGGTCTGGGGGGGGGCACATAGGCCCATGAACCGAAACCAGCAACTCGCCTGTCTCCTTATGGTCTCGAGATAATGCACGAATAATATGCTTCTGGCAGCTGCCATCCGTCAACACGTCGCCTGACATACTGGTGTCTTGTCGACCACGGTCCTCCTTCCGAGAGATGACGGTGCCATCAGCAGCACGAGGGTGGGGCCACATATCACCAGGGGTGAGAGAGAACGCCTTTGATGAAAAGCGCAACGCTGGCAGCACAAGGCGCGTCTATCGCTCGGGCGGCGCCCTGGATGTCACTTTCGGCCAGACCACCTTGTGCTCCTGAA
Organism: Prorocentrum cordatum; assembly: GCA_963575745.1. Taxonomy (NCBI): domain Eukaryota; class Dinophyceae; order Prorocentrales; family Prorocentraceae; genus Prorocentrum; species Prorocentrum cordatum. Next base: position 68,820 of record CAUYUJ010017500.1, on the reverse strand, counting down.
CACAGGGGTGGCCTTGCACAAAGAAGGCGTATATTCGACCCCAACGGGCACCCGCAAGCAGTAGCACGATCGCACGTCCAGGCAGCTCGGCCGCAGTTCATCGCGCGAATGCTGCCCTTCTTGGGGGCAGAGAATTTGCTAGAGCGAAGGGCAACTTCCACGACGTCGTAGCACAGCCTGGACCCCAGCCCGCGAGTCTCACCATAGTCACGATGGAGCTGTCGAGGAACTTATTCCTTCAAAGCCTTCTTGACGAGGGACGGGGAGTAAGTAGTGAGTCCTAGGACTTTACCAGCATCGATAAACCAGGAGCAGTCAAAGGACGTGGAGGAAGAGGATGAGGAAGTTCGAGCGAGCGAGCGAAACTCTGGGACCCCGTGCCCACTGCAACCCGAGGCCCTCTGCGAGCGCAGACCCGCTTCGGGCATCAAGGCGCTCAAACACAGGATCTGGGTGACCTTCAAATGCGCGTTGTCGGAGGAGGAGGAGGAGGAAGAGGAGGAGGAGGAGGAGGAGGAGGAGGAGGGAGGGAGGAGGAGGAGGGGGAGGAGGAGGGGGAGGAGGAGAGGAGGAGGAGGAGGAGGGAGGAGGAGGAGGAGGACGAGGAGGAGGAGGACGAGGGGAGGGGGGGGAGGAGGAGGAGGAGGAGGAGGAGGATGAGGAGGAGGAGGAGGAGAGGAGGAGGAGGAGGAAGAGGAGGAGGAGGAGGAGGAGGAGGAAGAGGAGGATGAGGAGGAAGAGGAGGAGGAGGAGGACGAGGAGGAGGAGGAGGAGGTAGAGGAGGAGGAGGAAGAGGAGGAGGAAGAAGACGAGGAGGAGGAAGACGAGGAGGAGGAGGAGGAGGAGGATTCGATTTGATTAGCACACCTTCAGCGCCAACCTTGTTTCTGGCATAGTGCGTTCTTCAGCACTCAAATTATAGCTCGTAAAGTCGCGCACTCGTAAGTCGTGATATTTCGCACAACTTCGAATGGCCTCTGACATGGTGAACCTCAGACTTTAAGAGGAAAGTGCACATGCCATGCTCTATGCACTACGGCCGCAGCTTGGGTCCCGAGGAGGACCAGCCTGGCCCAGGCAGCCACCGACGCATGAGGTAGCCACGAGGGACCAAGGAAACTAAAGGGTAGCTCGTGCTTTAGCTATGCTCAAAATGTGCCTACTCTTGAAACGTGTCTCGAGTTTAGCGGCCCTAAGGGAAAACCCCGCACGGTGCTATGTATTCCGTGATTATGTGGGCATCCGAGGGATGAGCGGGGGGAGGTGGCGGAGGAGGGTGAGAAACACGTAAAAACAGTGGGCAGCCTCAGGCGCGTTGAGCTCCTGATGATGAGGTACTGGAGGTGGAGGGTCATCGGCAGCAGCGGCAGACGAACCATTCTTATCCTCCGTACTCCTCATGGAACTCTTGGGCTGTGCCTGAGTCCAAGGTGGGGTATCATCTGGTAGATGTAGTATTTGCAGGTCGTCATCAATGTCCCCATCTGCATTCAAATAATAACCTACCTGGGTTGTGTCCTCCACCCTTACTTCAATCATGTCTCGAGAAACTGCTGAATCTCTCTCTCCATATATGCTGCTGGAGCTCGGCCGTGCTTACGCTTCACGTTGGGGATATGCATAATCGAGCTGATCAGTAGGTGCCGGAATGTCGGGTCTCGGCAGGCTATCGTCAAGCGGCGCTGCTCCTTGTGGTATACTTTGTCTTGGCGGCAGAATAGAACGAGCTCGCACTTCGTGTCGACTGAGTATTCTCCGTACTCCTTGAAGCTTTTCGATACTTGTTGAGCGTTCTGTGCACCGATCGCTTCTCCTAGGGACGCCAGTCCCTTGAGCAGTCCTCCCATTGCTCAGATGAACGGTGGGCCGAGCTCGTGGTCCTTGCCTGCTTTCTTCACGGCCTGCGCGTAGATGAAGGTCTGCTCGCTCATCATGGTGATCAGCACGCATGTGGCTGGGAAAATGAATGTGTCGAGTACGACTCCCGCTAGGTATCGCCCTTGCTGACTTACTTTTAGCAACTGTTTCATGAGGAGACAGAGTAGTTTGCGAGTGGGATCGTCGATCTTTTTTTGACTGTGACCGATACTTCTGCTGCGTTGCCCAATCCCTCTGTCTTTTTCTTCTTCGGGTCTTTGTCGTTGCCGTGTGACATGTCGGGGGCCTCGGACTTCGTTGTAGATTCTTTGGGGGCCTCGAGACAAGTCGGCATGATGTAGCCGCGGAAGAGGGTGTGGTAGGTGAGATTCTCGAAGGTGCCGAAACAATGAAAGGTTTGATTCAAACACTATGGAGGGCTCAGGGCATATCGGGCATTTCCATTCGTCCAGCTGTATGGGTTCCCAAGACATATGAGCGCGACCCATAGCACAACGTCCATAGCCGTAATATTGTTTAAGATGTTTCCGAGTGTTGTCCACATCCCGAATAATACTGAGGCAGTTGGGGCATTGATTTCGAGTCACCCCACTGTGTAGTACATGTTGTACGCGATGTCCATTTGTCTGGTGTCCCATTCGTGCCCGATAAGTATCATACTGGAGACCACATGGGGAGCCCTGAGTGCCCTCGATCATACATGTGAATCTGTTTATGCTCTTGGTTTCAGGACAATGTAGTTCTGGAAATAGCGTTTTAAACGCCGCGGCCCTGAGAATAGAGGGGTCCAACTTCAAGAACTCATGGGAGGAGTCGGAGGAGGGGTCGAAGAGCGCCTCCCAGGAGAAACCACTATCTTCCCAGACTTCGAACAAACTCTCGGTCCCGCTGATCCCTCTGAAGAGCTGGAGGTTCTGGTCAAAGGTTTTTGCCCACGGGTTGGCGGAGGAGGAGGAGGAGGAGGAGGAGGTTCTGGTCAAAGGTCAAGGAGGAGGAGGAGGAGGAGGACGACGAGGAGGAGGAGGACAAAGAGGAGGAGGGGGGGGAGGGGGAGGGGGAGGGGGAAGAGAAAGAGGAGGAGAGGGAGCAGCGAGGAAGGAGGGAGGGAGGGAGGAGCCCACGCTTTCACAAACTCACACGCCGGGTCGGCTGATATGCCTTCGTAATTCCTTCTGTAGAGTGCACCAACGTGAATTGACGTCTGGTAATCGATGAGATAGCGCCGACTTATCGTCGATTAGCGTCGATGTGTCGCTGGTTATCGTCGACTAGCGTCGATCAGCGTCGATTCGCAAGAGCCCACAAGATGGTATAGAGGGCTCCCATGAGTTGCCACCGAAAGTGGGGATTCGGGGTGACTGGACTTGGATCGTTTTCCGCGGATGTCTCGGGCGACTGGGGCCTCCGAGGTCTCCAAAGCTTGCGGTGGCGGAGCGTGCGGTGAGATTTTGGGTTGTTCCGAAGTCACCGCGGTGTGTCACCGCACCGTCTTGGGACCCCCAATGCTCTGGCCAGGGACCTGCCCCTCGTGGAGACACTCCCACGACCGAGCCCGGGCGGCCCCCCTCCTTCCTTGGTCTGGCTCGGGCTCCCCCGCTCCTGACCCACGCGCCCGCCGATGTGTTTGTTGCGCAATCCGCGGCCTCAGAGTTCCCGATCGCTTCCCAGGGGGGCAGTTCTCCGCTGCCGATCCGCGCTCGACATCGCGCCCGGGCCCTCCCAGGAAGAACCGCGGGATTCATCGGGGAGCCCAGGGAGGCCTGGACCAGTTTCAGTCAGAGCCGCACACGAGTCTCCAGACCCTCCACCAGCTCTGTGCACCATGGATGGGTGACGATCCCGTCTCAGCCTCAGGGTACCTCGCCAGTTTAGTCCGGTCGTTGACGCCCCTCGTAGGCCCAGTGAGGTTCTCAATTCTGATGACTGCTCCGTTCTTGCCGCATCTCGTGGACAGGAGACGTGTTCATATCCACGGCCTCGCGGGCCGCGACCCCCTGGGCACAGGGCGTTCTGTCGTGGATGCCGCACGCGGCAACGTATCCATGCGACCGCGCATCTGCGGGATCGCGCCCCAGAGCCCAGGCCGCGAGGGCGCGGATATGGATGCGCCTGTCGCTCTGGACCCCCCTCGGCGGCTCCCTCAGCGCCTCCCCGGCGGCGTCGCCCTCGGCTCCCTCGGCGGCTCCCTGGGCGGCTCTCTTGTGGTGGCTGGCGACGACCCCCCCCCCCCTCGAGGAGCTCAAGCGGAGCTCCCTCGGCGCCTCCGCGGAGGACTGGCGGCGCGCGCGCCAGGCGGTGGCGCCTGGGGGGAGGGGGGGGGGAGCGGCCTTCTGAAAGAGGGCGCGGGGGGGGCGCTGCCCGGACGGCAGGGCCCCTCTCAGAAGGGCTCCGAGCCGACAGGCCTCCCAGGAAGGCCCCCGCCTTCTCCGAAGGCTGCTCCTCGGGGGCGGGGGGGCGCTTCTCGGACGGCAGGGCCCCTCTCAGAAGGGCCCCGAGCCGGCAAGGCTCCTGATAAGGCCCCTGCCCTCTCGGAAGCCTCCTCCCGCTCCTCCTCCAGCCTTTTGCTTAGAAGTAGTTCCTCCTCCTCCTCCTTCTCCTCCTCCCCGCCTCCTCCTCCCTTCCTCTCCTCCTCCTCCTCCTCCTCCTCCTCCTCCTCCTCATCTCCTCCTCCTCCTCCTCCTCCTCCTGTTCCTTTTGTTTGACGTTTGCGCGGACTATATCGACCCTCCTCCTCCCCCTTCCTCATCCTCCTCCTCCTCCTCCTCCTCCTCCTCCTGTTCCTTTTGTTTGACGTTGCGCGGACGTAGATCAGACCCTCCTCCTCCACTTCCTCCTCCTCCTCCTACTCCTCCTCCTCCTCCTCCTCCTTCTCCTCCTCCTCCTCCTCCTCCTCCTCCTAGAGCCCTTCTCCTTGGAAGTAGCTCCTCCCCCTCAGACACGTCAGTAGGGTGGGCCAGGCGCTTCGCCTGAGACTTCCTCACCATTTTTGGTCCTGCAGCTTGAACGTCACAACTGTTTCACGGATGGAGGGCGGGTGGTTTTCAAAATGCGACTCTCGACTTAGCGCCGCGCACAGTTGTCAGTTTAAATGTTTACAGCAGTTTCGAAGATGGAGGGCGGGCGGTCTTCACAATGTGGTTCTCGCCTTCGCGCCGCGCGCAGTCGTCATTAAACGTTTGCAGCAATTCCAAAGGTGGAGGTTCGTTTTCAAAATGTGTCTCCTTTGCGCCGCGCATACTCGGCTTAAAACTATGGGTTCGTATGGTTGGTATGGGTTCGTATGGGTTTAATACGAGACTCCGGCATTGTCAAGGGTTCGTATGGTTACAGTCCCAGGAATGGTGTTGTGGCACGAACTCGATGGGAATGTCAGGACGCAGCTGGGTGGCGGTGTTGAAGTCCCCGGGATAGTGATCTGCCGCGACTTCGGACTGCCAGGACGCAACAGTCAAGTTAGTTCGCAACGTTGAAGTCCCAGAACCAGTGTTCTGGCAATTGAAGATTCTTAGACGGTTGTCTTCTAATTGGCATTTCCCGCAATGAGAATACATTATTGCAGGGACCTGTGAAGAGGAAACTTTGAGGGAGGTTTTTTTTATGCGACATCATTGGTGCGTGTTGGGTGTGCGCTGGTCCTCCTCCTCCTCCTTCTCCTCCTCCTCATCCCCCCCCTTGCCTTCTCAGATCGGAAGGGGGCCTTCTCGAGAGGGACCCTGGGGAGGCGCCTTCTCAGACGGCAGGCCTTGAATCAGGATCCGCGACACTTTGGTTGATTTTCGGTCCTGAAGCTCTGTTGGACACGCGCCCCAAACGATGCGAACACGTAAGGCGCAAGTTTCAGCCTCTGAAAAAGTAGGGCGAATATTTTCGCAAAGTAAGACGCAAGCAGCGACAGCAAAGTAGGGCAGACGTCGACATCAAAGTAGCTTGAAAAGCAGGGCTGGAATTTTCACCCTACTTGTGAAATGGCCCAATGTACGGCCGATCAGAAGTCAGGAGGGGCCCTGCGCTACTCCCTGGACCTCTTCCGGGATGCGTTCCGATCAGAATTTCAAAGCGAGTCCAGCCGTGGCGACGAGGGCCTCCCAGGAGGCCCAACAAGGCGAAAGCGAAGCAAGGGTAGCGGTATCCCCAGATCCCTTTTTTTGTTCACAACGTCGACCCTTAGAGATCTGGACCCCTTCCCCGGGACCAGCTTTTGCTCCCGAGTTGTTTTTGGATGGGGCCAGCTTTTCACCCCGAGTCGTTTTTGGCGGTCCTGGGGCGCGGTGAGGGCTCCTGGGGGCCGAAAATCGCCAAGAATTGCCCGACGTCGCTTTCCGCGACGAGAGTCAGAAGGCGAAAACCCACACCCACCCCCAGTCCCGACGCCCATCCCCGAGCCGGCGATTCAAGGGGCCGGGACTGGGGGTGGGGGTGGGTTTTCTCCATTCCTGGACCCCGAAAACCCACCCCCACCCCCAGTCCCGACTCCTGGAATCGCGGGTTCGGGGATGGAGTCGGGACTGGGGGTGGGGGTGGGTGTTCGCCTTCTCAGAGAGGGGCAGCGGTATTTCAAGGTTCGGGCTCGCCTTTCTTGGAGTGCGGGCCCCCCTCCGCGCGCCGCCGCCAGCGGCGCGCGCCGCCGCGAGGAGGCGGCCCAGGAGGGCGCGAGGCGGCCCCTCGTGGTCCGCGGCCTGCGGACCGACAGCGTGCTGCGGTGGAGCGGTGGCGCCGCCCAGGGGGGGGGGGTCCCTCCCCGTCCTGCCTTTCCCTCCCCTCCCTCCCTCCCTCCCTGCCTCTTCTCTCCCTCCCTCCCTCCCTGTCCTCCCTGCCTCCCTCCCTCCCTCCCTCCCTGCTGGGACGTCTGCTGGGCTCTGGTCCATGTGGAGTCAGCCATCAGCTGGCTGGCACACGTGGAGAGGCACCCGGAAGACCATGCCTCCAGGCTTTTCCGTTACTGTAAACACTGGGTTTCGGAGCATCGGTGCTTTGATAGCCTAGGAGGTCGCCGAACCAATTCTAGAACTCACAGGGGCCATGTTTTTCGATTCGATTATAGGTCTTGGACCTCTCGTTTTTTTTTTTCCTGAGGGCTCTCGAGACAAGAAGGTGCGCCATCAACTGGCTAGGGACATGATGGATTGGGCTATGAGTGCTCCCATCTCCTCCCCTCAGTAACTATATGGCTCAAGTATGCGCTGCGCTTTTGTGCTTTTCTTCATTCCGCCCCTGATCAGAGGCCTTATCACTACAATCTCTTCTTCAGCAGACCTACCTTCTCCTGACCTAGACGAGGTCTGGTGTCCAATCACTCCCACTGTGCCTCTGGGTTCTTCTTCAACCACACCCAGTTCTCCTCTGGGCTCTTTCGATCGCAAGGCTCTGGGCCGTTGGGCACTCAATCGCAAGGCGGCTTCAGATGGCAAGGAAGGCACCGAGGGCATTCCTTTGGGCTTCGGCTGAGAAGCAGAAGCTTTTGAAAGACAAGCTGGAGAAGCGCAGGAAGACCATCTTGGAGCCCACTACGAAGCTCCCACCACCAGTTTTTCCCAGGAGCCCTCGGCCTCCACCTCCGCCGACGGCACCGGTTGCGACGGAAGAGGCTCCGAAGAGGTCCGCCAGCAGGAGCCGCAGCAGGCCGCCGGTTGCAAGGCGCAGAGTGGCACCGGGCGGTTGTGGCCCAACAGGAGGAGGTGCTGGCTCCCCTGGGGGCAAGAGCATGCCCGCTGCACAAGACTACGAGTCAGCTGGCCATGCTGTCGCTCAGCAAGGCTCTTCCAAGGGAGTAACACATGGGGAAGCCAGCGGTTCCAGCTCCACCGGCTCCAGCGAAGAGTCCGCGGGTGCGAAAGTGATTCCCAGGCCTCGAATCCCAGCAGCCAAACCGTGGGAGCACTCCGTCAAGCCGTGGATCAGCCCGATTGGCCCGCCCATTCTCGAGTCCCATATCAGGAAGGATGACGATGGTTATCCGACATTTCCTCCTTCAGATGGGTTGGATTACGATAAAGCGAACAGCGAGAATTGTATTCTAGTCTTTTGTCCTCAACTTACCGCTTGTGACGTTTTCCGCTCACGCGATGCTGGATCGGGCTCTATTCACCGGGTGAAGGAACTTACCCCTTTTGTTGTCGACGATCAAGGCTCTCTTCTCAGCAACTTGGGAATGTCTGCCCTCCAAGAGAAGGGTGTCCTGAGGGCCAGCGATGTCCTCGACACTCTTTATCGCTATGGGTTCGCCTTTGCGGAGCGGTTTCAGATGAAGTTAACTATACGGCTGCTCCTTCGAGACGAGCGACGGAGCCAAAGAGGTTGGCCCGCATATCCTCCCCTATGCCAAATCAGTGAGCAGCCCCAAGAAGATTAAGGGCGGTGAGGTCCTGGTCCCACCTGCTCAAAATGGGAGGGATGGAAGATTTAAGCGATCTGATTTCAGTCTACTGCGGCTCTCAGGACGCACCAGTAAGGTGCCATCTTTTATGCAAGCCGAGGTCAGTATTCAGAATTGGGTTCCTTATGGTGGGTTCTTGCTTTCTCCACTCTTTCTCACTCTCATTCGCTTAATACTATTTGGTTCTTCTCAGTTCACCCTTCAGTTACGCCTCATCTGAGGTCTTCATATTTCTTGGGTTGGCATGTCTTCTGTCGTCGCCCCCTTGCAGGCGAATGGACTGTCCAGGCGGCTTGGCCGAGGCTGCGCTTGGAAAAAGAATCCCACCCCCCGCCAGTCTCTTTGGGCTTTCCCTCTTTTGTGGAATTTGGGCTTCCTCCTCGGTCTGTTCCCATCTTCGGCGTCCGACTGGGGCGGCCTCTCAGGGCGGGCTTCGTATTTCGATTTCACTTATGTGGGTATCCTGGGTGCACGGCCTCGTGTGGGCTCCAGTATGTGTAACTTTCGGTGTGCTATCTCGCAGCCACTTGATGCTCGAAGTCTGTACATGTACCTTTGCATATCCTGTGCACTTAGTCTGCTTATGCCACCTGTTCTGCCCCTCTGCTCCTTACCCAACGATCCCAGTGTCATCAAACATGGCGTTTGTCCTGGGCATTCGAGACCAAAACACTTTCTGGCGCCTCACGACTTATTATCCATTCTGCGATCCTGTTCGCTGTGGTACAAACGTGTGTACTCTCTTCATGTGAAGTTTCAGGTGTGGGATTCGTCGTCGTCTTTGTGGTGTTCTGTTTCTTCGTGCATTGTCCTGTGGGTTGAAGTTGATAGGTGGATGCGCTTTGGGCCCCGTTCGAAGTTGACTTCTGGGTTACGTATTAGTCCTCTCAACACTAGGGTGGACTGGAGTCAGGTGGAGAAGTGTCGCCGGTTCGTTCGCCAGTCTTCGTCATCGTAGTGCCTAGGAGCTTTTACGTTTGAGATGCTTCTGTCTGTGCACACTACTTCGTGTCTACTCTATCGCCATTTCAGCCTCAAACGGAGTAGGCACTGCGCCCTCCATTTGCGGCCTGCCATCACTCTGGGTTCCTCGACCTGTGACTGCATCATGGGGAAGCGCAAGGCTAACCCTGCCGTTCTCCTCGCCAACTCGAGGACTAAGTGGCACACGGGATCGGGGGGCTGGTGGCTGGTGGCACTACAGTGAGCAGGACGAGTCCTACACAAAGGCGTGGGAACACGAACGCCATGCGATCTGGGTTGACCATAAGAGCGGCTGGGCTCAGAACGTCATTTGGTATCTAGACGGTCTCGATTGGACTGACGACGGTGTGGTCGAGTATTGGAAGTGGAGGGCTGCTCCATCGATGCACGACTAAAGGAGCCTTTCATTATTATTCTTCACTAGACCCTGCCCAATACAAAACGTTATAAACCGTGGCTTGGTCAGCTACGCTTACTCATCGCACAATTTTGTGTCCTTCATGTTCTCGCGCGCTTCCTTGGATTCACAGTGCTGTTTACTCCGCATTCTTCATTCCAGAATCAGTTTGGCTCCACTGTTCATATGTATCCTTACCCTCAATGGCCTCTGATCACTGGACCCCCCAGTTCAATGTAATTCCTTATGGTTGTCATTATACATGGGTTGTTATTTCGGTCCTGTGGGTTATATATATACATACATATATATATATATATAAATTCATTGTGAGCTCATTACCTGCATTCTAGTTGGGTTCTTGGAAGATTCAAAGCGAACGCCGCCTGGAGGGCTAGTTACAAACTGGGTTCGGCTTATCAGTTTGGGTTATTATCTGTGCTTTCTTCTCTCTTTCTCCTGCTCTCTCTCGTCTCGTTTTCTTTTCTTCATCTCTTCTTTTCTTTCCCACCTTCTGTCGAGGGGCGGCTGGCGGTGGCGCTTATGAGTCGCGCGGATATCGGGAACCCGTCTGCAAGGGCGCGTCATCATCATCATCATCATCATCATCATCATCATCATCATCATCATCATCATCATCATCATCATCATGCTCATCGTCCCTCCCTTCCTCTTCCCTCCTTTCTCCCTCCGTCCCTCCCTCCCATACCCCTGGTGGGGGATGCTGCCGCGAGAGTGTTTTTGTTGGTGGTGGCCGTTGTGTCCATGGTCTTCCGCGTCGCCATCCTCTTCGCCCTTCCGAATCGCCCCCTGTTCTGCGCAGAGGGCCGCCGCAGGGTGCGCGAGGGGCGCGCGAGGGGCGCCTGGGCGGGGCCACGGGGCGAGGACGGGGAGAGGGAGAGGAAGAGGGGGCCGGAGGGGGGGGGGAAGATGGGGAGTGGGAAGAGCGACGAGCGGAGGAGGGGAGATGTGGAGCGGGAAGCCGGGAAGAGGAGGGGGGGATCCGTCCATTTTGTTTGCGCCGATCAGCACTCTTCTTCCTCCTCGTCCTCCTCCTCCTCCTCGTCCTCCTCTTCCTCCTCCTCCTCCTCCTTCTCCTTTTATTTTCCTCCTCCACCTCCTCCTCCTCCTCCGCCTCCTCCTCTCCTCCTCCTCATACTCGTACTCATACTCCTCCTCCTCCTCCTCCTCCTCCTCCTCCTCCTCCTCCTCCTCCTCCGCCTCCGCCTCCTCCTCCTCCTCCTCCTCCTCCCCGCGGGTCGGGGCGGGCGCCGGCGCCTCTGCCGCGCGGCGCCCCCTCGCCAGGTGAGACCGCGCCCAACGACCGCCACCTGGTGCTCTGCGAGCGCATCACCGCGGCCGCCGGGGCGGGCGAGGCCAGCCCACCCCCGTGAGGAGGAGCGAGGAGCGAGGAGCGAGGAGGAGCGAGGAGGAGGAGGAGGGAGAGGAGGAGGAGGAGGAGGAGGAGGAGGAGGAGGAGGAGGAGGAGGAGGAGGAGGAGGAGGAGGAATAAGAGGAAGAGGAGAAGGAGAAGGAGGAGGAGGAGGAGGAGGAGGAATAAGAGGACGTAGAGGAGGAGGAAGCGAAGCGAGGAAGGGGAGGCAGAGGAAGAGAAGGAGGAGGAGGAGGAGGAGGAGGGCCAGTGTAAGCCCAAGATGTATCAGCGATGCTGCAATACACCCTCCCGTCCCAGGGCCCCTGAGCATACTTCCCTACACGCGTTTCGTCCTCACTGCAAGAAGATGCAAGAAACGCCCCCGTTGAAATACAGGCGCAATTTGGCCTGCCAGTTCGTTGCGAGGGCCCCGCTTTGAAAAGGAATTACCTCGCATCCTTCTGGCGCATCATCACGTACGAGAGACGTTGATCATGCAGTTCGACAGGGTGACCAGCGATATCCCCCTTTCGAAGAAATACCGTCCCCACCCGTGGAACTTGTTGCGCACATCTACTTATATGGTCTTGAACTTGGAGGAAATGTCAAGCGAGAGCTCCATGTTAAGAAGAGCCTCCCAGGATCCGTGCAACGCTGCGTGTGTTTCAGGTTCGGGTCCCCAAGATTGACGAAGCCTTGAACTAGAACCCAAGTTTGAAACAGCTACGAAGGCGCGCGGGGCTAAGGCGAGGGCCCCATTTTGAAGACGGCGTGTTCAAACCTTGCAACCGTTGCAAGATTTCCAGAAGAAGGTGCGCGGCGCTGAGGCGAGAGCCACATGTTGAAGACGGGCCGCTCTCCATTTTGGATATTTTAAGCGTGGGCAAATGTGCGCAGCCTTAAGGCGAGAGCCACATTTTGAAAACCACTCCCCTCCACCCCGTAAGTTGACGCAAATGTGCGCAACGCTGGGGCGAAACCTACATTTTGAGAACGCACCCCCTCCATTCCTGAAGCTGTTGTGCACTCTTACGACGATTTTGCGCGCCACCAAGGCGAGAGCCACAACTTGACCCCCTCCAGTATTACAGGCGTTGCAACATTTGAAGACGAATGTGCGTGTCGTTACAGCGAGAGCCATATTGTAATGGCCTCCGGCCAGTGCCGCCGATCTGGGGGCGCTCTTGGTGCGGCCTGTCTGTTGGAAGAACAGGTAGCATGGCATGGGGATGCCGGAAGCTAGATGAAGCGAGGGAGAAGGACGTTGTGAGAGGGGAGGGTGGAGGTATGGAGGAAACAGGGGGTCGAGGAGGGGGGCGCGAGTGGAGAGGAAGGCGCGGGCCGCTTTCGCAGGGAAGCGGGGGAGAAGAGAGGGGAGTCAGGGGAACGGAGGAGGAGGAGGAGGAGGAGGA